>JARYHS010013630.1:386455053-386961870 GCA_031002005.1 Vandiemenella viatica
AGTAGGCAGCCTCCCTCCCCCCCCCCCCCACCAAAAAATGTTTTACCCTGTCTAATATTAATGCAGAGAAGGAAAATATATATAGATTTAATTTTTAAAAATTTCCTTTCTTTTAGTTATTACCTTAGATGCGGTTTTCATACTGATGCTCAAAAGTGTTTTTTTTTTAATTATTATATTTTAACACAGTATAATATATGAAATATAAGAAACTAAAGCTAAGTGAAACATTATCACTAACATTCCAGTAAGGGTGAACCGAGAATCAATAAACCTTCAGGTCAGTAATTTGCTGAGGGCATACCTTTCCATATAAAGTGTGTGTTATAGCAAAAAGAAATGTACCTTAGATATAACAGTAAACGAAAGTTACTGTCTGTGATAGTAATGGCCGTTAATTATAAACTATCTATGCCGCCAAACGATAGTACAAAACAAATCGAAAATAAAGATTTTTTTTTTGTTGTTATATCTCGCTTGGTATTCGAGATATAGCATGTTAAAAATCAGTTATAGGTATAGTTCCTTGTGCTTTTGGTGGCATTTCTTCTGGTCCAGGCTGTATTTCAACCTAACAACAATCACTAGGAAGAAAATAAAACACCTATAGAGCATTTACACCGTGTAGATATGGTGGTTTCGGTGAATTTTTTTCTGGTCCATGCCGGATTTCACTCTGACCTAGCCACTTTTGAGATACAATATCTCGAGAACTAAGCGAGATATCAAAAAATTTTCTTCTTTACTTTCATTTTGTCTTGTCGAGTTACATAATAATCCATCATCAAATTGTGGCGCCAAGGTAATCGTAGAATCCATTTTTTAAAATACCATATAAATACATTCCTAATCCATGAGTAATAACATGTATTTCCCCTTTAAAGGCAAGAATGTTAATTAAAGTAATGATTCTCATGGCATAAAAGGATATTGCAGTTGTGGTTTACTTAAATATACACAATAATTAGATCTGAATGTTATATTTGAAATTCATGGTAGCTATGATTTACAATGGTAACAGCATGTCTGACATTAAAAAAAATAAAGTTTAATCTGTTTAGTGTCAGCTAACTTAGATGTTTCAGTTCTTAAATTAATTTTGAATATTCCAGTTTTGAAAGGCGAAAGATCCAGTTAGGAATACGGAAAACCATTCACTGATGATATAGTATTGATAAAAAAATAAGATATATAAATAATTAATTACAGGTTTTTAAGCTTGTTCAGTCAGATGAATAGGAAAAAAAATATTTTAGTACACATCAACTCTAAAGTCATTGCCCAGTTTCCCAACTAACAAGGAAGTTACCGAGCATGGTGGGTAAATGGTTAAAGTTCAGGCCTCGCATTCGGGCAGCCAGATTTGGCGTTTCCATGCTTTCCCCAAATAACTTCAGGTGAATGCTGGGATGCTTCCTTCAAAAGCCCATGGCCAAATTCCTTCCTGTTCCTTGCCCCAGTTCCATTCTGCTTCGAATGACGTCAACAAGGTGTAAAGCAATAAGCAGAAAAAAAGGAAGTTATTGTGATTTCATAATTTTAAGAATGTCTTAATTGATATGGCTGGAATAGAAATTAGGAAGGGATAAATAATATAAATGTCATTACAATATATTTTAATTATTGTCTTATAGTGATAAACACTTTCTGTGTTTACCAGTAGCAAATAATGTAATACTGAACACATCACATTTTTCACAGTACATAACTGGATTTAAATTATAAAACTACCATTAAGTAAAACAATATTTTTAAAAGATTTTATGCTGAAAGTAAAATTTTCATTTGTAATTAGGGATAGGCAGTTTTGTCTGGTTATTATTTCTACTAACAAACAAACAGCAAAGCAAAAAAACTATGTTTCATCCGAAACAAATTTCAGTAGTTCATGTGTATTACAATAAATTAACTGTTAATACAAAAGAATCCATTATCAACCTCACAAACAATGTAACAAAGCACCACAACACATAAATGTTCAGGTATACAGTACACCAGTCTGAGATGATTATGTGAGGTACTAAAGTGATAGCTCATAACTAACTGCAAACACTATACGTTCACACCAAATTGGCGAATGATTTTCATATAAATTGAATCATACCTACAATACTTACTGGACTCATTTCCACATGATAGAATATCAAAAGCTGAATAAAAGTGTTTGCATTATGGAAACTGGCACATGAAAATACTTGATCGTAAAAGGAGTTATTTTTGTTTATTGACTGATTTCAATTATCCATTTAAACAATTAGCTGCATATTGCTTTTATTGCTGACATTGGTGTTTCACAGTCAGTTACTTTGCAGTGCCAGTGCTTCAGAACATATCACTTCAGCAAAGTTATACATCTGAAATTTCATTTTTTTTTTTAAATTTACCTGTGTTTTTCTTCACTTTAATTCATTTATTTATTTCTCTACTACGATTTAAAAAATGTTAGTCAATGTTCACGAACAAGTTTTTGATAGCGATACCAATTTAAATTTTATAGATATGTAGCACTGAATTGTGAGAAATACATTTCTATTCCTCATTTGATTGGAAGAAACCTAATATTACTATCACAGCTATGCTTCCTAGCAGCACATATTTAAAGTTGCATCTGAATTGCACATGCATAGAAATGGACTCTAATATTATTTGTCCCAAACTGTTACAAGATTCGCCCCCTACTTCCCCGTGGAATGATATAATGTTGTGTATAACTATTTCATAGTAACTAGTTAATACTGATTCCTCATTGTAATTTTTTTTTACTAATCATCCAAAGAGCATTTTATATTAAATGAAGTGTGCTGCTGTTTATTTTATAAATTAGAACATAGATTATAAACGCTTACAATTTCAAGTCATATGTATAAATTTTCAACACAAAATTATGTAACACTGTAATCATTAAAAAAAAAAAAAAAAACAAAGATGCTTAATTTGTTCAGTTATACACCTGGCACAACAAAATTAGTTCCACAGCACATGAAAGTTTACATCACACTTTTATCACAATTTCACAATCAACAAGAGAGTGCATTGCACTGACGATAAATAAATTACCAAAAAAAGAAAAAAATCCACTACCAAACACAAAAAGTTTAGTGAGAAGGAGACTTCTGTTGTAAAAATTTCATATTTACATCAGTTTTCCAGGTAAGCAGGCCATCTAAAAGTGCTTCCATTAGAGGATTACCACCAAGCCTCTGGACCTCATTTCTTGCTTCGTTGTCCAGCTGTTCCAGTGTTTTACGAGTATATTTAAATGAACCGTATTTTTCTAATAAAGTAATGCAATATTTCTTAACTTCCACATCACGTGTTCTCTGGCGTAAAATATCTGACAATATTAAGAAACAATAAAGTACTACTGTTTGCCTAAATGTTTCAATATATGCTACATTTAAAATTAATAGTTTAAACTGGCAAATCTGCACTCTCATCACACCCAATAAAGTTGTTGTTGGACACACACAGACAAAATGCCACAATGATAGAAATAAAAACAACAAAAACCAAAATTTTATAACATTTTGGGCAACCCTTTAATCAGATGATCACACAAAGATATGGTATAAATTTGAAAAAGAAAAAGAAAGTGAATCCATTACTTTTAAAAAACAGGAGAACTACAAAACAAGGCAAACACAAAATATTTCGGGTGCCCTTAATAGTTGGAGAGAGTACTGACCTCACGAAAAGTCTCTGCCACACTAAGGAGTCAACATTGTTGCTTACTGCTAGATTTGATTTCAAAGAATGAAAATAATTAAGTGTGGAACAAAGTAAGACCAGGGTAGCAAATGGGAATGGAAAGCTCTGAGCCTTGTCAAACATTAATCCATATCCTTAACTTCACCAACCAATCAAAGAACATACTAAAGGCATAAATATAAAACTCACCATCTCCGTCCTGTTATTCATTTCTACCTATTCTCAACTCTGATTCAACCAGCGAAACAGCAATGATAACACACCAAATGAAACTCTGTTTCTACCAACTCACCTCATCACGCAAAACCCTCCACTTGATATCCTCCAATCAAATCCAACATGTAGTCCTAATTAAATGTAGACACAGTCACAAAAAAAGCCTATAAACACCTTTGCAAACTTTACACTGTGGAAAACTATCTAGGTGTTGGACTGTGTCCTTCTGCAGTCACATTCTATTTCCAGGCTACAGATACCAGTGCCGCACTTTATTTCAACATCCATGGCAGTGACGGTCTTGCACACACACATTTTCCTTTTAGTTCTTTCAAAGTGCCTTAAATTCTCATACCCCTCACCAAAATCAGTTGTGATGCCATTTCCAAGACTGTTTAACGTTTTCCTGCACTCTTCTTTGGTTGTACCCACACATCAAGAACTGGTATGAGGAAATTAGTAGTCTCAACTATTCAAGCCTCCCCTCCCAAAAAAAAAAAAAAAAACACACACACACTGTTATCCTCCAAGCTGTCACACCGATTTTGTATAACTCAAAAATCTGTTCCAACAACATAAGTGCTTCAGAAATCTGAATCATATGACCACATCTAGAAATCCTACATCACTCTCACATTTGTCTGATTCCAAAGCCATTTCTGAAACCACACATGTAATTATTTTACAAACCAACACTGCTATTTAGGTCTTAATGCTTTGAAACAGTTTATAGAACTTCCATCTCCAATACAGCAACCCTATACATACTTCCATTTACCTTTGTAAATTTTTTTTTTTTTAATATTCTAATTGCCACTAGGTCCTCCCAGTTGCTTACCATTGAGTAAACCATTTTGTGAAATGTGTATCCAGTAATACAAACAATTCGAATACCACTATTGGAGAAATCTTCTCCAGCAATGGACATGCAACGTTCATTATGATCACATCTGACTTATAAACTTCCTCCATTTTTCAAAGTTCCTGTCCATCAGATTGAAAGTCAAAAAGCAGATAGTTTAAATACATCACAAAGAACACCCAGTTATTGCCCATGTCAAGTCTAAAAACTCCAGTGCTGTCAATATTAACAATCACAAAATCTCCATTAAACCACCAACAAGAACATTCACAACGTAGACTTTGCTTTGAGAAATTATTTAGCACTTCCTGTGTGCATTATTACTTTTCACAAATGATTCAAATCAAAATACTATGAATTTGAGTTCCCAATACCTTTCATCATGACAACTCTCTGTGATGGTAATGGGAAGATCCTCCCCCTCCCCCCCCCTCAAATTTTTGTTCTATTTACTGTTGGACAAAAATGAGTGTGGTTCTAAAAGTTAGCTGCCTCAAATCATATAGATCTACTAATTCGTATTTGGTGATCATGTGAATCGATTAACAAGTATGATTATCAAAACTGATGAGGAAGATTTTTATGTAGTGGTGTAAACTTTCCTGAATCACAAAATGGTTCTAAAAATAAAGGAATTTTTATGTAGTGGTGTAAACTTTTCTGAATCACAAAATGGTTCTAAAAACTAAAGCTAAGGTTAATAAACATTATGGTTATTCTACAGTTCTGGCTATAATGGTTTTAATTGTTAAATAACTTTCAAAGTGACTAGAAGAGCATAGTTTAGCTGAAATCATTACCCAGAAATAATGACTGTGGATTTTAGAAGTTTATGGGAGCTGGCATCTCAAATGCCTGCATATATAAAGTCTGTAAGAACATTTACATGTGAGAAAATTACCCTTCAGGTGGGTGCTGTTTGCTCACAATGAATCAAAAGTAAGAATGCATGAGTTGTTCCCAGTATAGTTGGAAGTCATTTAAATGGAATCCTGAGGAATTTAACATCATTTCATAGCAATGGACGTAACACTGATTCGTTACAACCAGTCTGTTATATAAACGTAAGGATGCAAGTGGGATATCAATGTTATGGAAAGTGTAAATTGTTCTTTCAGCAGGAAAGTTTGGCTACTGACTTTTTGTATAAAATTAAAGATAATTGGAGATAAGCAAAAAAATCTGGAGTATATTAAGCATATGATAGATTGTTTAATAAAACACAGAGAAAAAATTATGAAATTTTCTGAAAAAGTAGTATCTTCTCACTTCAAGGCAAATTACCAAAACAAATTGTGAACAAAACTGTCACATTTATGCTAGTAAAATCTTAAGAATTTCTCCTATTTTAAAATGTGGGACCTTCTGCTTTTGGTATGTATCTGAATTGGCTAGAAACACAATGATTTTCATCAAATAATGAAATTGTTGTCAAAACAAATATATTTGGCAGATGGGTAAAAAAAAAGCTCTTCCACTTTTAACGCTAAAATATTTGACCAAAAACCTACCAAGTTTTATTTATAGATGAAATTTTCTCAAGAAACTAGCAGGCATTGATATCAATGCCAAAACACCGTACTATACAAACATTCTCACTTGGCTAGTTCCCCAAGAAAATTTCATATATAGACAATGCCGAGAAAACCTCCACTCTTATATAATTTTTATCAATCTTTCTCAAATTTAATGAACTGCCTTTGTAATATCTACAACTGAAATAATTTTACCAGAGTACAGTTATATTCCCTTAAAGGATACGAATGACTTGTCTGTCATGGGGCTGACTAGATATTGCATGTATTATGGGAAAACTAAATTTTCCCTCAGTCAGGTCCTCACAGAAGCTTTTGTTTTCGGTGTACTGCAACAAAGAAATAAAATTTACTAAACATTAAAAAACCTCCTTGAACGTAATGGAATAGATATAAACTGTCTTATTATTGAAAGTGGTAAGCGGGAAAGAATAAAACTAACTCATCTGATACTTCATTTTTACAGACAAATTTTTGTTGTTAATATAGCATACAGATATTTCTAATTTAACATTAACAATGGAATTAATCAAATAATTAGTTTCATGAATTTTGATATTCTTAATTTTCTCACTTATTTATTATATGGGTTGCATGAACCATTGAATGGGCAGGGATGCACAGAAGGTTCTATTGTTAACATGTCATATGGTTAAAAGTGATTTTGTAACTGTAATAAATTGCTGTACGTGTACATAAGGTACATAAATAGATTTTGGTTACATTTTCTTCCTTTGTAAAGTAATATCAATATGACAACTTAGGGTTGCCATTAACACCACTCCTTGCTTGGCTCTAGATGATGTGAAAAATTGTCCACCAAGTATTTCCACTGGATCATAGGCTAAATCATAATTAAACTGAAATGTGTTTGTCAAGATTTCACTGTAAATTAAACGACAAGATGCCACACTTGATTCAGGGTATCCCAGCAAAGAAAGGTTTTATTCTTATTGCTCATAATTGTGGTGGAAAATCTACAGTATCACATGGAAGTCAAATCATTTGGTACATTAGATAGCTACACATTCAGTAGATGTAGGCACAGATACCTGGAATTTTCATTTTTAGGGTTGCAAATCAAACCCAACAAGAAATGGAGCTCTATTCGTGATGTTCTGCTTCATGTCTGTCTGCCACAGGACTATAACATATAAATGGAGAATTTAAATTTATGCATCTCATGTGTTTTATAGATCCAAAACCAAATAATTTATTTAAAATTATGTAATACTACATTTTCAGGGTTTTAGTAGAAATAAATGAGGTTGGAAAAAAAGTGATGATAACTTTTGTAAATAAAAATATGTATTTAATAATACATTCGTGTATAGATTTGTAAATAAGCAATACAAATTTAAGTATATAGGTTGGTGCATATAGAAACCACAGGCTGGAGATGGATTAATGAAATGACTTCAATCATTCAAAAAATACAAAATTCACTCAGCATGACAAACAATATCCCAAATGCAATGTGCCAAAGGGAAAACTTTCAAGTGCTGGAAATTTCCTATGAGACAGAAGCCATTACTGTGTTTCGAAATGTGTGCATATTTCAAACTAGCATTATTTTTTCATAGAATGTAAGAAGAGGGAGCAGTTCAAAGAGTGGGGTTTGTAGGTATGAAACTTGAAGTGAAACAGCTGTTGTGTGAAGATGGACAAGCTATTGGTGTTTAGCAATACTAATGTTTGAATTTCTATTTGTTTTTGACCGTACAATGAAACTTGGACCAGATTTATCTATTCTCTTCACTTTGCCTGCATTGGTTCTATGAGACTTTGATTTCCCAACTAATGATCAATGTTATTAAGAATCTGTTCACTATTGCAAGAAACTGTAATGCACTATAATGCTTTGCAGTCAGCCACTGTAGCTAAAATTTAGACCAGAATACTGTTTGTAACTACATATAAGTGTAATATGGCTCACCATTCATCTGTGAAGTTATGTCTTTTCTTGGCTAGCAACTGATCGGTCTGTGGAAAGGTTCAGTGAATTATAAGTATTACCTAAAATATAAAGCAGTCCAAATCAATCAGATAATCTGTAAGACTACTACAAGAGGGTCAAATTAATGCATTCATGTGTTTGACATTGCTGTGTGTTGAGTATGTGGTACCCGCTGATTTGCCAGCGACTCACATCATCCATCACAGACTGAGAGGACTTCTCCTAACTGTCAATTGTAGTTCACCGCTTCCACCTTCCACATCAAGCATATGGTCTGACTGTTCACCGGTGACAGTAAATAGCACTGCAATGGTCCTTTGTGAATAACATCATATAGAGATGTCCTAGTCTCCTGATTATAATTATGAACTGTTAAATTTGTTATAGTTTTGTGTAATTAAATTGCATAATTAACTTTTTGGATTGAATATTACATTTTGAATAAACATTAATATTTCATTTTGCATGAATTAATAAACAATTATAATTTATATTTAGTTTTGGGTTCTAAGTAGTAGTAGTGATTGTATACCTAGCCTATACTCATGTATATGAATAGCAATAATGGTTTACTTATATAAGTGCACAAATATCTGTGATTAATGCCAATGGTACCAAAATAAATTATTGATAGCTAGCAGTCACAATAACAATCAAAAGACAAAATGTGTAAGGTCTCCATATATAGAGTTCATTAAGAAAAAAAAAATTACATTTCTTCTACTTAAAAAATATGTGAGGAGCCATTAAAGGTTTCTCTTAGACCATTTTTGACACAGAACCTATCTTAAAAACAGTAGTACCTAGTTGTCTCTAAATCAATCATATCTTATATTTATATAATAAGTAATAAAAAGACTTGGATCTAACATAGTTTGTTAGTTGTAAGCAAAGTTACTACTTTATTGAAAGTGTCCTTAATTAAGACTGCTTTTACTGGGGAAAAAATGATTGCATCTGCAGCAACATACAATGGTATGGGAGCTACAGTGCTGATTCCACTGCATAATCTGAAAATGTCTCAAGCACTGATTTTTGTACTAAGTGTTTTCTTACTTACCACATATAAGATATCTATTAGAGTCAGAACCCTAATTGTGTGAAGCTCATAATTACCAAACTCCATTTAAAAAAAATATGAACAAAGCTTGAAGGACATTTTGGACCTTAGGGTTTCATAAAGAGAAATTAGTATTTTTCGAAATAGTTGCTGTATTTTGTGAATCTAACTTGCAATGGGTCTGATCGGTGAAGACAGGCGCAATTCAGCATAGCTTGTTGTTCATTAAAAATTCTTACAGCAAAGTCACCTTTGGCTGGTTTGTTCCAGTCAGCTATGACGCAAATACATGTTCACTTCGGAACATAAGTAGCATTACTCTCTTTCGTTCTTTGTGTAGACTTGAACCAGTCAATATGGGTTAGCTAACCGATTGCGCCAACTCTCGTAGCCTCACCTATCGCTAATGTCTTCCAACCAAGCTGCCACGTCTTGCATCATAGTCATTCAATTCATCAGTCAGTATTGGAAGCAGTAATTTAGCTTCAAGACGCTAGCATTCGGAGTGGTCCTTGCAGGACACGTTATCGACTGTAAATGCACAGTTTTCAGTGGCCATTAAATGGACTCGCCACCAGTTAGCCATCTTCTCATAGAATAGATTATATCAGCTAGAGCTGAACCAGTCCTAGCCTTCTCTATCCTTGGTTCTCCGGCCACAAAACGGAGTGGTGTCAGATATCCTGATAATTAACAATTACTAGTAAACAGAATGAAGGAGCTCCACGGAAGAGCAGAAGACTTAGAAGAGGCCTAAAAACATGAAGGTTAGTCACTCACAGTGTATGTTTATATTCGTGTATATATATGTGTATGTAAGTGTGCTGAAATAGAACTGTGACAAAGCTCTGTCGAATAAAAAAGTATTGTTACATAATTTCAACACATACACTGTAAAAAGAATTCAAACATTTTTTGGACTAAGAAATGAAAGAACAAAGAAGTTGTTATTAAATAAAAATGTTATTAAAATATACCATATAATGCAATAGATTTAATGAATTGATCAAAAGGTAAATTAGGAATAGTGCATGGGAGGGAAAACATTACTGTAACCACAAACTAACTGTCAATTTCAGACATAAGGAAGTGGGAAATTTTTCTTTAGTGGGTAAACATGTTGGGGATTGGAACAAATTACGAAGTGAAGAATAATTTACCAAAAACGCTGAAGCAATTTAAAATTAAAATTGGTAAATTATGAAAATAGATGTGGTAGGAATTTAACATTCAAAGTATATAAGATAATTAAAAAATAATAAGAAAGGGTGTAATCAGATGATTAAGGGAATAGCCATCAGAGCATGTGCTCCTTTGCAATTAAACTTAATTAAAAAATATAATAAAGTTTTATTACCTCTTGCAGACAAAGATTGCAATAATCATCTCGTATTTGGAAATATAGTCCTAGAATAGCAGCTAATTTAGTAAAATCAGCCTTATTGTCACTGAACAACTGCATCAGTCTAATGGCAAGCATAAAAAGCCCACCAGTCTCTAAAAGAGAAAACCCAAGATTAGACAAATGTCTAAATCAGAATACACACACATTTCAAGGCATAAGAGGAGGAACTACTGTAGTACCTGAGACAACTGTTAATTTATTTTATTTATAATGTGAAAGAAATACTGACTTTTTGACACACTTTTTCTTGCAAGTCTCAACTGTGCTAATCTTGGCAACTACTGCAGAGCTCAATCAATTCCTACATCCAAAATATTTTAATTTTACTAGAAGATGGTATTATCATTTTATTTCATTCAGTACAGAAATGTCTTTTTAGTCTTTAATGATTATTAGATGTTTTAACCCCCATCCTCATAACACAAACATAAGAAATATTAACAAAAATAAATTTTGCAAGGGCATATTAAAATAGAAAAACTCAAACCAAAACGTGTTGTATGACAACAATATCTGAACATGTCTAAATCAACAAACTGATAGCTCCTTCTAAAAAATTAACATCTATTTACTGGATCTTTGTCATTAGAAAATATTAAACTGTAAAGGAACATTAATGAAATATTTCTTTTCAAGAATAACTTATTATACCAAAGATATGGACTAACAGCACCATGTTTGGATAATTCTGGTAATGTACTAATGTTTCTATTCTATCAACATAGACTCAATTTAACTTAATTGTGATCTATACTGTGGAGACAACAAAACATTAGCGGTAACAAGAAAACATGGTATATCTAGTGTTGCAATTCTAATTTTATTTGGATGGGTGGCACACACCATATTTTTCAATGTAAATAGATATGCCCTATCACATAACAGTTTTCTATTCAACATTAGTCTAAAAGTATGTAAAAAACTGTATGAATTACTAACATCTGCAGGAGGAATCAAAATTCAAAGAGACTCAAAGTGCACAAAAGTAACAGGATCTGAGCTATATGAGAATTAGCGTTAATTTTTTTTTATTATTACAGTTTTATCAATCCTTATTTCAGGATGTAGCCTCTTTAAGCCTAATGAGCTATTTATTACAATTTAATTCTACATAGTTTTGTTGTAGTTTCTTCCAGGCTGATTGATCTTTAGGAACTCTCTTCCAGTTCACGCCTGTAACTTGACGTATATCTCTATCCCAGCGATCCGGGGGACTTCCTCTTGTTCTTTTCAGGTTGCTTGGTATCCAGTCCGGTACTGCTGTAGTCCATCTGTCATCTCTTTTGCGAGCAATATGACCAGCCCATTGCCATTTTTGGGTCTGTCACTTTGGTTATTGAACAAATGTGCACGGCCCTTCTCCTGACTCTTCTTGTAAACCCTAGCATTTCTCTTTCCACACTTCGCTGGGCAATTCTCAGTTTTTGATTCATGTGACTGTTTAGGGTCCTCAAGTTAAATGTAAAAATTATAGGACAAGTGTACTGAGAGTTCGTGGTGAAGAATGGAAAACATTTTTCCATGGAACTCTTGAAATAGGATCAATGATTACATATCCTAAATGGTTAAATAATTTTAGGAAGATAATCCTACAATTATAGATAAATATACATATAGATGTTATAATAGGTTTTTTGTTTGTTTTGTTTGTAGTCCTCCTGTCTCCAGTTTTGATAAGGTTTAACTTTCCAAACTTTCTTGTTTCCATATTGCCTTAAAGTATACATTACTAGGAAACAAAAAATGCAGGATTTACGAAAGGGGCTAAGACAGGGAACTAAAGCACAACTAATGAAAGATGACTGTACAAAAGCATCTGGCAATGACACATAAAAAAGATATGAACACACATGAAAAATTAAAATTTCTGGGTTTATAACATTACTTAACAAAGGCAGAATATAGACCAGAAAATTTCAATGTTTTGTGCGTTTTGATATTTTTTCATGAGTTTATTTTCCTACCATAATTTTTATCTTGCTATGCAACATCCTTCACTTTCTTGTAATCTATTTAAGGTGTATTAATAAAAAAAACAATAAATATTGGGGGCAGATTGCTTACACCAAAATAATGAAAGTCCATACAAACATATGTCCAAAAATCCTTCATTTTTGAGTTACTGAAGAAAGTGTACATTCAACATGTTTTGAGGCACTATCCAACAATGTAAGTTTGAAACTAGTAATGTCATTAGATGAAAATCCTTGTGGTACAGTTGTAGCCAGACTCCAGAATCAGTTTACAATTAAAGTGTGGGCTGGAAGTGTAGATGACTGTCTATTAGATCCATATGTTCTCCTACCATGTCTTATAGTCGTTATCTACGAGGACTTCATTCAAAACACTCTTCCAGGCCTGCTACAAGATGTGCTCCAGCACATTTCAGTCACAATGCTTTTCATGTACCAGCTAATATCTACCATGATAAATCGATAGATAGGGGAGCACCAGTTTCATGGCCTGTATGCTCCCCTTACCTTAATCCTTTGCAATTTATCTGCAAGGCCACATAAAACAAGTGGTATATACAACACACAATCTGAAGGCAGAAACTCTGCACCAATGTGTCATGGATGCCTGAAAAACCAATCTTTCGACCTAGGAGTATTTGAAAGGATGATCAAATGAGTACATGCATGTGTAAAAGCAGGCGTAGGACATATTGAACTTTTGTTAAGAGTTTCTGTGCTGTGGACATTTAAACTAATTCCAATTAAGTTGAAAATGTCAAACAGAAAATGTGAAATTATAAACTATTCTTTCAACAGTAACTCAGAAATAAAGGTTTTTTCGACATATGTTTATACAGAATTTTACATTGTTTTGGTGTGAGCAAACCACCCCCATATTTTGTAAAAGTATTTTTGAGACACTCTTTATATATTGTTTGACAGAAAAAAGAACTGATTAGCAAATACTAACAGGAATTAGGAAAGAGAGACTAAAGCTTATAGCAGGCAAGACTGAGCAGAAGTGGCAAAAAACACAAAACACATACACTCTTCTTTAGAAAGACAACTTGGAACAGGCAGGATGGGGGAAAAAATTATACTGTCTTTTTATAACAATATTTTAACAGAGTTGCACTTTAACTGCCACCTTGTGCATTCTAAGTTCCCTTGCTGAAGAACCTTTTGTATCAGAATATTACATTATGGTTATGGTTATTGTAATGTCCTGTCTCCGCCAGTGTTGATTCCGTCGCTTTTACATATAGTTGTAAGATATGAGACAGTGAAAGACGGCAAATTCCTGCCAAGTTGCTGGGCAGTGGCTGTGTTTTTGTTTGTTTGTTTGAGGCAGGTAAACGGCACTCCCGGAGGCCGGAGAGGGGTGGGTGGAGACAAGCGGCATCATGGTCACTTCAGGGTGGAACCCTGGGAAGGATGCAAGAGTGTGTGTGTGTGTACTCAAAAAATGCAAAGGTCGCAATTTGCCATGGGATCATTTTGGCATGATGGTTTCTTCATGTGCCTCAATGAGTGAACACACGTCATTTGGTGAATGATATTATAAGCATTTCTTCGTCTTGACGGAAACCTCAAGACCGCCAATGCTGACAGCCACCTGCAATTATGGTTAAGTGACAATTTTATATAAACAATTCTTGCCCAGATGTTTTGTTCATTGTCTAAGGTTTGCTACCATCAGTTTTCTTTGTTGGTTGAGTTTCATTTATTTTTTTTCTGTATTATTATTATTGTAATTGCAGTGTAAGGTAAATTTACATCTGTCTATGTGAACTAAAAATATCCATAATACATTTAAACAACCAAATCTTGTATCTCATGCAAAGAAGAAAGTGAATGTCTCTGGTAATTTGGACAGTTATAAATTCATAAAGAACCAAGACATTTCATTATTTTTTTCTGTTTTTATGTTATCCTACTGTCAACTGTGGTCGGAAATGGTTCTTCCATCTTTCCGAATTTCTGGTGTCTCACAAAGAGAAGCCTTAAAAGAAATATAGATTTCCTGGTGGAGGTGGAAAAGCAAGACTGTAAGTCTTCTTGCACATTCTGATACTAAGGAAAAATAAATGGAATTTAGGTAATACAAACAGCAAAGGTTAGGGACAATAACTCCCACATCAATGTTGAAGGCTGTGGACCAGTGAAAAATATATAAGATGAACAAAACAATACAATATTTAAGTTTAAGACCTTATTCATGTGATAGGGAATGAGCCATTTTGTTTGGGAGAGTGCACGCGCTGAAGTTTACCCCCTGACTCATGGGGTAAACTTAAGTCAGTGCACTCGTCCAAACCAAACGGCTCATTCCCTATCACGTGAATAAGGTTTTAAACTGAAATATTGTATATGTTTCTATTCATCTCCTATGTTTTTAACTTTTCACAGCCTTCAACTTTGGTGAGTGGTGGGTTATTTTTTTTATTCTTTGTTATTTTACTGGACATTCCAATAGAAAAGTCATCTAATGGAATGTACAGTAAATCTATACTCACAAATCTGTATCTAAATACAAGTAGTTATCACCATCCAGCATAACCAATACAGTGCTCCCCACAGTACTCCACAGGGCATGAGCTACATGTGATAAGTAAACAACATAAACAAAACTGGTGGTTGGTAGGGTTCTCACAAGAAATGGGATTAAGACCATTTTCCTACTACCAACAAAACTGAAAAAAGTCTACAATTCCCCAAGGATGAACTTTCCCTTTGTATGCAGGCAAATTATAGTACTCCTTGTGACTATGTGAAAAGCTTGCAGCCTGCGTGCTTGTGGCATTATGCCACATTTATCTCATGGTCCTTAGAGAAGTGAGAGGGCAGGGAACAAGGAATGGAGAAGAACTCTGCCATGGCCTTTTGAAGCAACTATCCCAACATTCACCTGAAGTGATTTTGAGAAACATGGAAAATTGAAATCTGGGAAGCTGATTCAAACACACCGTACTCACCCACCACATTCATTGTGAATGCATGAAGAAGCGCATCAGAAAATGGTGCAGTGCATAACCCAATGCTTTTTGGAATATGCCCAACACGTTTATATGGGACATACGGTGATATCCTCAGTGGCAGAACACAGCCTTCAAATTAGACACTTTGTACCCACTAATATGCTCGTGCATGCCAGTGGTATAGTGTTTTCACTGAAGCAACTGAAATTTGCTTCTCTTCCAATCCTGTCTATTGCAATTATGATTAACAACTCAGTGACGCCTGGATGTCAATTACTGAGGCTGTTTGACATCAGTTTTCTGAATTATGTACTCCACAGCACACTGAACACAATGAAGACCACTGTTAGCCTGCACTGCCAATGCCAGCCATTGCCATGTTAACCAATCAACAACACACATTCTCAAGTTACAGTCTTCAAACCTGATCAGAACTTCACTGGAAGAAGATGCTTGAGAATTTGGCCATCGAAATATCGTGTGAAAACATCATGTTTGCTAGATAAGTTATCTGAGAACATTACATTAATATGCGACACCAAGAAAGACTTCATTTGTATGTAGCTTTGGCAACTGTTAGTTTAATCTAGTGCACGAAAATTTGAATCATTATTAAAAACTAAAAATCTCTTACAAATACATATTCCAAAACTAAATTTTCAAACTTTCAGAAATCCAGTTAAAGACAAACTTACTTGAAACTATGAATAAAAAAATAATTTAAATTTGAAAATGAACAAATATAATGAATAGCAACAAACATTCTCTCAATAAGTGCCTGCAAAAACAGTGTTATACTCTTGAAATAAAGATTTGTATTGGTAGGTTGTATTCCAGGTCTTAACAAATGTAAGACACATTTATGCTTTTGAAATGATAAAAGCATTAATTTAGTCATTCAGTTTTCCCTATAAGCTATGTCTTTCTTTCCCAATCTGAGGTGATATATGTTTGCAGTCAAGCAATAGTTTCTACTAGCCATGGTTTAAATTTTAATAACTTCAGCTGATAAAAAACTAGATACCAAACAAATTTTTTTCAAAATGACAAAAAAATAAACAAAGAAATTTGTAATCAAATTCTACATAATAGAAATACAAAATTAGGTAAATGGTGGTATCATTTTCTCTTGTTATGAGGTCACTGTTAAAAAACATCCATTTTAAATTATTTCAAGATTTCTTTAATGGCTGATAGTAAACAAAAGCACTCACTGGCAGTATAAAATGAGACATCAGAAAGGGGGAAAAAGTACACAGAAGTTAAGAAGCATAGTGATTAGTGATACAGATGAAAGGTAAATAAAATATGTGTATGATTAACTGATCATGAATGGAATGTATTTAAAGCCTTAGGTTGTTCTCCCATTTATCAGTTTTTGCTAACAGTTTAATCTAACTCCTCTACCATGAAACACAAACTGTATGTCCCATGTTCCAAAATGAAGGAATAATCATTCTACCTTTCAAGGAGTACATACATTGATCCTGACTTAAATTGACTAAGTATTTATGAACCAAAATTTTAATTCCTCTCATCATAGTATTATATACTTAGTTCATCAACACTACTGACTACTAACACAAATATTGTGAAAACATGGTAAGGATAGAGAAAAAGCCATCAATCATCATAGTTAATAGTGGAAAATCATGAAAAATATACAAATGAAAAATAAAATATATTACTTTTTTGTCATCACAGGTTGGGTCTGAAAATGATGGTAAGATTTACCATAGTTCATACTTGACTGAGCACCCATCCTTTACAGATGAAGATCTCAGCCCAAAAATTTCAGTTGTTTGACAAGATATATTTAGAAGTTTGCTGTCATCATCCAGTTTAATATGGTTTACTTCTCTATCCTTAGCACCTTTTGCCAACAGGATTATAAATCCACATTCACTCACTTCTAATGGTCATTTGTTTATAGTCATCTTCTGAGGGACAGGTGAAGTTGTCTCGCCAGTAGAGTTCCATACCCTGACCTCGATGGAGTTCCAAAAGCTGTTCAGTGTAAACAGAAGTAGCTTCAGGATGACCAAGAGCCAGGACCCTCTCTAACGCTATAAACAGGACATAGTTGGCTGCATTTATTGTGCTAGCCACACCATAAATTGAATGAGCAACTGGAATCCCTCTTCGTAGTACAGAGTTATCCTGAATATCATCAATACTGAAAACATTAATTTAATCATTGGTTTAATCACTCTAAAACTCAAAATAAAATAATGTAATGATATATTATTTTCACTTACAGGAGACTAGAATTGTGAAGCATTTGTACAATATCCCCAACAGCAATTAGTTTGTCAGCAGGAATTTTAGCCAATAATTGAAAGCATGTGACAATTTGGCACGAATCTGTTTTCCAGGAACCTGAAGTATATATATGAATGGCTGCAGCAATTTCTGTAATTCAGTTGTAATCAAGAATTAATTTCACATAAAAAACATTAAAATATCATCTGTATGTTAACAATATACTAAGCTGATGCTAATTTTGATTAATGAGCAGCAACTCTTGAATTAGTTTTACAAAATGGTTTATCATTTCTGGTCAATGTAAATAAAGTTGGTCTCAACAATGAAACTCTTTGGTTGCATGTAATTATAAAAAAAATACTATGATTAAAAGCAACATTAAGTTACGTTACGCCCTTGTGAGGCAGCAAAAGAAATGACAATGTACAAATTTTAGTAGCATGAAGTAACAGCAACCTATAATTCAGCAACTAAGACATGTAACAGATGCTTTTCCAATAATTACACATAAGATGCCATAGAGCAATTAAATATGGTAGGGGCCTAATATTAAACTAATTTTAATTTTAAAATTACTATTAAGAAGGCAGATATCTTCATTCTTCAATAGTGGCTTTATGCCTCGTTGACAGCAAGGTCATTAGAGGCGGGACAGGACTGGGGACCGGAACAGGAAGAAATTTAGCCATGGCCTTTTGAAGGAAACATCCCAGAATTCGTCTGGAGTGATTTGGGGAAACCATGGAAAACCCAAACCTGGATGCCCAAGCAGCGATTTGGACTGGTGCCCTTCCGAATGTGAGGCCAGAGCGTTAACCAGTTACCCATCATGCTCGGTCTTTTTTCTTCAATAGGACCGACAGCAAAGGTACTATACGCTCATTTGTTCATGAACTGAACACTGCTGTAGTATCAGTATGATGGTGATGACCATTGTGTCAAAGTATCTCAAAGCCCCAACAATAGCTGCTATCACAACCACAACAATTTCAACAACTTTTAGCAGGTTTTGGAAGAGCTTTAATCCATTCTTCATTCAAAATAATAATTAACAGCAATGTGTTCTTTTCTGTTTTGTAACTATTTTTGTTATACTTGAAAATGTCCTCAATAAGTACCAGTGGTGTAGCTAGGTCAACAAGGGCCCCGGTGCAAAAAAATTATTTTGGGCCCTCAGGCCAGACGGGTGACCTTTTTTTTTTTGCTTTGTGTGCTGGTAGGGGCCCCCTGAACTGAGGATAGGGGCCCTTGAATTGTTCTTTAGGGGCCCCTGAGCAGCGAGGGCCCTTAGTGAGGGGCTCCTGTGTTCTCAGGGGCCCCTTAGACTACGGTAGAGCTAAAAAAAAAAAAGTTCGCCAGTTTGCCGTGAAGGCTCGTGGGCCCTCTAAACTTCGCTTGAGGTATGCTTGGGCCCCCCCCCCCCCCAGCGTGAGGGCCCCGGTGCACTGCACCGCCTAGCCCCATAGTAGCTAAGCCCCTGATAAGTACTCCAAACCACTACATTTTTCCCCCAATAAAACTGGCAATTATTTGACTGAAGAATTGAATTTATTTACATGTTCATTGCCATGCTGCAAATGAAATGGAACAGTTCATTCTCCATAAGCTTTGGTATCCATGAATTCAAGTACTGGAACCATAAGTATAATGTTATAAAATTTCATCACCTGGCAGTTTGCAAAAGCAGGAGTTGCAGTCCATTTTTTACACAATGTTTCTTCATTACAACACTTGCTACCGTCCTGATACTAATACAAATTTAGGTATTCTTACTACTTTGCATAATATTCAATAATCAATAAATATTTTACCAATATAACTAATCAGTGCAACCATCTGGTGACTTTTGAGGCATAGTTACCGATACTTGTAGAGGGATCAATAGATGGTATTAGGATAGTGTCACACTTCTTTGATATCATTCTGATATTAAGTCTCTACTCACTCCCCAATTAAGGTACCATAAAAATATTCATCTCAAATATTAGGTAAGACAATTCACTTTCAAACAGTAAAAACCATATCAAACTGTATTCTATAGTATTAAAAAATACACCAGAGTATATGAAAAAGAATTTGAAACTCATCAGGGATTTTAATTTCTTGCTACTAATAATCTAAATTAGATTCTAAGGTTTCATATAGTGAAACCTCTATCAAAATCACTTTACTAGTTTTCAAGTTATACCAGTATATAACCAAAATGGTTTGGTTCCTGCTCCAGTACCATGTGATTTGCCACAATAAGACATAACTCAGATTTTAAGTCATGCCCTAAGATAAAATAATGTAAAAATCTCATCAAAACTGTTAATTAGTTCTTGATTCATGCCAGAATTAACAGAAACAGCCTTATATATATGATGGCAGAGACTCCGATAAAATGATTATGAGACATACACACTGATTAGCCAGAAATTATGACTACCTAACTACTATCGATATAAACGTGTCCAAGCAGTAGCAGCACCACCTGACGAGGAATGACTGCTGGTCAGACACATGCATGGTGCACTTAGTATCAGTGAGCGTACTATCTGTGTTTAGAATGGAATCTATCTGAGTATGAGCGACGGCAGACTGTGATGGCTCGGAGCCTCGGCACGAGCATTTCGGAAACTGCACGACTTGTCGGGTGTTCAAGGAGTGCTACGATCAGTGTCTTCAACAAGTGGTGAAACCACGTCCAAATGTCGAGGGTTTGGGTGGCTACCTCTCATTACAGGTGTCGGACAACATAAGCTGGGCAGACTGGTAAAACAGGACAAGCGGTGAACTGTGGCGGAACTAACATCAGACTCTAATGCTGGGCAGAGTGCATGTGTGTCTGAACACACAGTGCACCAAACACTCCTAACAATGGGCCTCCGGAACCAATGTCCCATGCATGTGCCAATGTTAACACCACAACGTTGGCAACTATGACTGAAATGGGCATGTGACCATCCTCACTGGATATTGGCGCATTGCATGATAAGATTAATCTCAATACTTTCTTCATCGTGCTGATAAGAGGGTGAGAATCTGTCGTTTTCCAGGAGAACAGCTTCTTGAAACCTGTACTGTGAGGCAGAGACAAGCTGGTGGCGGCTCAATTATACTCAGAGGATCATTCACATGGGCATCCATGCGTCCAGTGAAGCTTGTGTAAGGCACCATCGTAAACTGAATGTAGACCACGTACACCCTTTCGTAACAACCATGTTTCCCAATGGTAGTGGCATTTTTCAACAAGATAATGCACCATGTCACAAGGCCAGGAGTGTGATGGAGTGGTTCGAGGAACACAGTGGTGAGTTGCAATTGATGAGTTGCCCCTCCCCTTCCCCCCAAATCACCAGATCTGAAACCAATCGAACACGTCTGGGATGTGATTGAATGAGGCATCAGAGCTCGTCACCCTCCTCTGTGGAATTTACGGGAATTAGGTGACTTATGTGTGCAGATGTGGTGCCAGCTCTCTCCAGCAACCTACCAAAACCTCACTGCTTCCATGCCAAGATGCATCACCACTGTTATCCGTGCCAAAGGCAGACATGCCAGCTATTGGGTAGTGGTCATTATGTTCTGGCTAATTTTTGTAAATTTGACTGATCCAAAAGATGTACTATAAGATTAGTCAACAAAGGTGAACTACATTTTCTTTGTTCTGAAAATTAAACCCTACTTCAACAAAGTATGCTGTCATGAAAATGGATGAATAACAATAACTGCATACAATCATCAGTTTCAGTTTTAGACAGCTTGATACAGTCTTTTTCAAGCATTGTTCTGAAATATACAGAAGACAAGCGTATGATTCATATGTGCCTTAAATTTCTTGAAGTTGTGTAATAACTCGATTGTAGATGTAACTCTGTAAATTATACGATATATTTATTGATTATTTCATTCTTAAATATATTATAGTTACATATTTCTTTCTTATTCACTTATTTAAAAAAATATTAAAATAGAGTAAAAATAAATAAAGTATTTTATCTACCTGTTAATTACATTAATTTGATTGAGGAATAAATCTCTTATCTAATATAATAAACATCTTAAAAACATAGAATAAATTTTATAAGACTACTTGTTGAAATAAATTTAAGGTGCTAGAATTATTTGAGAAAAATCATGACGGGAAAGTGTGGCTCCTGTCACAGGTGCGTGGCGAAGGGGTTGGGTTGTAGTTGGTGTAAGAAGTGGTTTCAGTGGGCATGTAGGGAAGAGAAAACGTGGGAAATAAATGAAGCTCTCCTATGGTTTTGTCCACTTTGTCTTAGGGATGAAAGAATGAGGGAGATGGGCAAAATTATCAGGGAGTTGAGTGAAAGGATCAGGGTTCTTGAGGCTCCTCCTGTGGAGACTGAGCCTGTGGTGGTGCCGCCTGTGTAGGCTGAGACTGTTGAGGCTCATGTTATATAGGTAGGAAGTAGAGACAGTGGGTTGGAGGCAGGTGAGAAGGATGGGTGGGTGCTGGTAACAGGTTGTAGGAGAAATATGGTTAATGGGATGAAGAAGCCAGACACTTCAGAAATTGTGGGGAAAAATAGGTTTGACCTGTTGCCAGAGTCAGGAGGAGAAGAGCCCCAGGTAGATGTAAGAGTAGGTAAGATGCAGCAAGCCTTTATGAATAACATCATGCAAGGAAAGAAGAGGGAAAAAAGGGTTTTAGGTAGTAGCCATGGGAGAGGTGTAGGCCCTCTTCCGCAGGATCAGTTGGGCACAGATTACCAGGTCACAAGTTTTTTTTAAACCTAGCGCAACATCAGGTCAGGTAATAGAGGATATAGGTTTACTTTGTAGGAGCTTCACTAAGGATGATAGAGTAGTGATAGTGGGTGGTGCAGGGAATAGTATTGATAGAAACGTGATTTATAGTAGTAGAGAGTGACCTGAGGAAGGTGGTGAAGGAGGCACAGCATACCAGGGTTGAGCTCATACAGGTACTAAGTCACAATGACTGGCCACAATTGAACTATGCTGTGAGGCGGGTAAATGTGGAAACAGAAGTGCTACTTGGGAAGGTATTAGTACTGTCTTGGGGGCAGTGCCCATGAACACCATTGATAGGTGGGATTTCATTAGGCATGGCCTACAACTGAATAGAAGGGGCAAAGGGTTACTTTTTTAATTGTTAGCTAAAGCTGTGAGGAAGCCCATTTCCTGTGATGATGTGCTCAGGACTATGCCTTTTTTAGGTTAGGGGCTGCTGGTGAAGGGATGGAAATAGATGATCAAAGTGATTGTAGATCCACAATGGGAAAAAAATCACAGATGTTAAAGAAATAGATGATGTTGCTGAAACAATAACTGAATGGGGTATAACTGGGAAGGAGGATGATAATGCTGAAAATACAAAGCCAATAATAAGGGTGTTACTGGTGAACTGTAGAAGTACAATGAACAAAGTAATTGAATATGCAAACTTAATAGAGATAAATAAACCACAAATCTTGGTTAAAAGAAGAAGTACTAGACAATGAGGATTTTCCCGATGGTTACAGAGTGTACTGCAGAGATAGAGGAGCAGTTTGATGGAGGAGTTTTCATACTAGTTAGCAAAAACTACCACAGTTCACTGGTGATCATAGATCATGACCATGAGTTACTTGGGGTCGATTTCCCGGGTAATAAAAACGAAAAAAATCAGGGTGTTGGCTGCTTACCATAGTGGAAGAATGACAGATGAATATGAGCTCTTGGGAGAAATTAAAGTCATACTCAGATTTCAGAGGTAAAAAATGAATGATCATTATTGGTGGGGATTTAAATCTGCCAGGTGTAAAGTCGGTAGGAATTAAGATTAATAACACAAGGAAACAGATATTTGCAAATACCTTAATAAGGGAAGGAGGATTTACACAAGTGGCAGAGCAGAACACCAGGGACAAAATATTTTGATATATTCCTAATAAAGCCCAATGATAACCTTGTGGGATGTCAAGTAACCGAAGGAAAAAGTAATAATGAAGCAGTTGTAAAGAATATTACAGGCTTTAGTGAACCAGCAGCCAAAATTGAAAGGGGAATAAGGTATAATTATAAAAAGGCACAGATTTCGTACTTGAAGAGATCTTTCAGAGAATGTTTGAGCAAGTGGAAAGAAGGGAATAACTGTTCAAGGAGATAAAAACAGTATGCTACGATCTGCTGATGACATTGTCCTGTTAATAGAACAGGTGGAGGACATTGTAAAGTTACTAAATGGCATGAACAAAATACTGAAGGAAGTTTTTGAAATAAATATAAAACAAAACAAGAAAGGAGTGATAATTGTAGCAGAAATGTTAGCACCAACAGTAGATTAAATATAACAATAGGATCGGAGATAGGAAAAGTAAGTTAATTCTGTTACTTAGGGACAGGACTGGCATTGGGGGGGGGAGGGGGTAAGCGGGTCAAATGTACCCGGGCCCGCCGGCTGATGGGGGGCCCCGATCCCGGCTGCAGGGGCCCCAGGCCTCGAAGCCAAGAAACAACCTATTGCCGCCCGGCTAGTTTGTAGAGCTAAAAAAAAAAAAAAAAAGTCACCCATTTTACCCCGGGCCCGAAATTCCTAGTGCCGGCCCTGCTTAGGGAATAAAATTACAACTTATGGCCAAAGCAGGAATGATGTTAAAAGAAGAATAGCACTTGCAATAAGAGTGTTCCTGAAAAATACAAATATTTTAGTTTCAAATATAAATCTAGGACTCAGAATGAACTTTTTAAAAATCTGCTTGTGGAGGACAGAATTTTACTGTAGAGAAGCATGGATTTTGAGACTTACAGAAAGTAGTGACAAGATGATGGGTCACATTTTAAGACATGCAGGATTGGTTAATTTGTTACTAGCTGGAACAGTCAAAGGGAAAAACTGCAGAAGTAGACAAAAAATTTGAATATATGCAGCAGAAAATTGAAGACATAGGTTTTTAAGGGGCCTGTTGAGATAGAAAGAGACAGGAGATTGCATCACACCAGTCAAGGTCAATATGGAATGAAGAATGAATTTCCATAAAGTCGTGTTACTAGGTAAAGATATGGAAAAATAAAGGTTTTGTATGGTTGTGTGATGGAGAAGGAATTCCTTGTGGAAGACAAAGTAGAGGTTTTAAAATTATGCATTTATTGGAGAGGGCAATGAAGTGATATGCTAAGGAAGGGAAGAAAATGGGATACAAAACCTTCGTGAATCATTACTTGAGTGTGATGAGATAGCAAGAGTATCCACATCGTGGGTATCAAATACAGAATCTTGAATGAGTGTAAAGAGGGCAGCTAGATTTTTTTAAGTAAATTGCCACAGAATACAGTCAGTAACCGATATTATAAAGAATCTGCATTAGGAGTCATTAGAAGAAGTGAGAAATCTATGAGTGTATAAGGCATAGATCAGCAATGGATCCTAAATGGAAACTGATAGAATAATTAGCAGTATCAAGTGGATAGGAGAGAGATCTTGATGATACTATCACTTGACTGCAGGAGTACAAGAGTTGGGAAATCATCTTTTGTAAGGGAGTAGAAGAAATGATAATTTAAATAAGGGAAATAATAAATGATTTACATGAAAGACTGTGAGAATTTAAAATTTTTAGAATGAGAAATTAATTGGGTAGTATAATTACACCCAAAAAAATTAAGATAAAAATTTGTAAAATATGAAAGTAGGAGAGTTGGTAAATTGCTAATGGGAAGTATACTCCAACTCCATTAAATTAATATCGAAATATCACAGAATATTAGTGAAATATTTTCTTGTTATCATTTCCTAAAAACCATAATTTCCTTTTGATTGTTACAATAATATATCTAGTTTAAATATAATGAGAATTAAGAAGCCACCTTGAAAAAATTACTAGCCAATAAATGAAGAATATTTATAGCCAGATGCCAATTCATGTGTAGGAACAAGGTATATGAAGCTTTTTTCCTTTGTTGTTGTTGTAAGATTGGAAATATTTGCAACCTAGCAATATAATGCTGATATAGCAACAAGCAATGCAAAGGTGGTGGTGGTGGTGGGAGGCATTAAAAATGGAACATGATTACTAATACACATTAGCTGCTTGTATTTGCAAACTCATTGTTGTAGACTAGATCTTTTTTTAATAGTGGCAGCAATACAGAAGGATATTATTTTATATTTTTAACTAAAATCATTGTAATAAATGTAATTCAAAGTATTGGAATTAAGACTTAACTGGAGATGGTAATTCCTCTGTAACTAGATTCCTTGATATGAACTAATGTTACAATACTGAAGTAGTGAATTGCAGATTTATTATTTTTAAGCAGTAGCTCACATGAATTAACCTTGGATCACTACAATGGTCCAAAGTTGATTACAATCTAATTAATGCCTGAAAATAATACCCTTTGTAATTGATTGCCAACAGTATTAGTCTGTGTGTAGGAATGTATTTACAGTGGAATTGCGATCTTTAGTTAACCTGGATTAATGTTGACTTTATTTTCTCATACTTTTTAAGAAAAAGTGTAGCCTACATGAAAGTGAAATGCAAAATACCTTGGTGCTTCATGAAAGTTACGAAACGATGCATTTCAACAGTAAAAAAACCGACATTTGCAGTAAAATTGTTGTTGCAAAAGATGGTATCTGCAATCTAAATCTAATTCGTCACATCTAATACTGTTGCAACAAAGTAAGTGTTTTTTTTTTTTTCACTCTGGTCCAGGCTGCATATCAACCTAACCACCATGCCAGTATATTGCCGTCAAAAAATCAGGTGACCTTAATTTTTCAATCAAAACTAAATTTTTCGCTTCTTTGGTGTAACAATTTGCTGTTATCACTAAAATGTGGCAGCAATTTACATTCATTGCAATAGAGTGTAGATACTATCTTTGGTGTGAACAAACTTGAATGGAAATGGTGGTCTCTACTGATTAAGTTGCATCGTTTCGTAACTTTCGTGTGGCACCACGTCTATGGTATGTTTAATTTTGGTTTCTTGTACACTTTTTCTCAAAAGGTGTGACCTGAGGAACATGTGAGAAACGAATAGTACAATTCCTGCTAACCTCGTTCTTATTTTACTACTGTCCAAGTTTAAATGAGTGGTACTTATAACAATGTTGGTCAACAACACAGTCACGAACATTGATAAATTATACATATGTTAAATGCTACCACACCAAGCCACCCTAGCAAAACTAGTTCAGATTCAGCAGAAACTAACTAACATTTCAAAAAGTCAATTATGTCATATCACAAATTTCCTTTTGGTCTACCTATGCATTAGCCTACAAGATTCCCATATACATCTTTGTGCACTGCTTATTTTTGTTGGTATACTTCTCCAAATAACTGTAATCTAACCAAAATTTATATGCTTATATCAACAGACTAATATGAAACTTTATTTTGGATAACACATAAGCCTTTAAGTTTTTTCATTATAATGTTTTCTTAACATTACAAGTTAATACTGCCACTAAAACAAGTGTACGGTCAGACCTTAGTTTAAAAACTGCCTTCACAATTGGACAATAAAACTTGTGTTTCTTCTAGCAATTTACTGTCTTAAAATTTTGTGCAGCTCTAGTTTAGATACAATCTTCAAGGATATAAACCAATTTCTTCTGGTAACAATATTGATTTATATGTCATTATAATAAGACATCAACTGAACACAATGAAGTCAAGAAAAAACACATTTAATGGCAGAACTGCATATAACGAAAAACATAAGAACAACAGAGAGTAACCTAAAAATAATTCTGTGGCAGGCATAAATGTCTATTTTCAAGAAATTTGTCATAGGAATATAGTTTAAATCCTGTAAATAAAAACAAAGGTGTCAACAAATACATTGATGGATTTGGAACTGTTAACCATTAAAATGTTTTTCCGAATTGATACTACTGTGGGTCTAACTTCTGATTCACGAGGAAAAACTGAATAACAGTACGAAATCGGCTGTCAAATTATGCGTAAATGCAGACCATATGAGAACACTAAGACAACATTTATGATGCATGTTACACTCCTCCTGAGAATATGTAGAGCTTACTTTGTGTGCTCCCTCGGTATCGTTTAACCAAAATTTGCTTGTTTCTTTATAAAGTTAAACCTTCTTTTATTACAATATCGCCTGAGAAATTTACTGGCATCATAAACAAGACAATAAGTAACAATGTATTAATGTTTAATAAATTTAAGAATAATGTTATGTGGTCAAGCTTACCTCATCCTGTGCCGAATCACCTGTTTTACTGTAAGGTATTTCACTTCCATTCTGGTTTCCTTCCATCGTTTAGTTAGAAAATAATAAAAATTAAATAATTCGGAATTAAGTAAACAAAGATTTGACAGCCGAAGTTGTGTTTATAAATCAAAGATAATCGTAATAAGGAACAGATGATATCAAAGATTGCATTGAAAGCGCCTGATCATACGGGAGTAAAAATATAAATCGACCTTTTTCTCCTTATGAGTATGTAGAACTTAACCAGAAACACGTATATTTAACAAAATTGCACTCTAGAATCTTATGCATGCTCAAATTGGAGTGGAGGACCGAGGCACTAGCTCCTGCCTTTAAGCTGATACAGAGGAGCACTGTTTGCATTTTATGGAGCTGTGTTGAAAGGCCGTTAAAAGAAACAACCTCACACACCACGTGCAGATGACTCATACACAATACGGTATGACTTTAAAGAATGAGATCAGTTATCAGTGATGTGCCTATTATTGGCCGTAATTTTGTTTGCTGTATTCACGGATCATTGGTTTTTCATTTAAAAATCGTCTAAATGAAATAATATTAAATTCAGTTTAGTTTAAAAAAAACTGCGTTAAACAGTAAACGCTACATCATGTTAACGTATGATTTCCTATACAAGCAAGCGGGAAAATATTCATTTGTAGGTAAGAAAGTCACAGACTGGAGTAAATTATTGAAGGATATGATGAAAAAGTATAATTTATTTTATTGACAATGGAGTGCATATTTTAGTGGTGTTTTCCATACTCATCTGTTTTTCACCTTCTTTTTCTTCATTTTTTAAACTTCTTTGAATGTAATTTCTCCATCCTCCTACTTTTACCCTTTGTGAAATTTATTTTTAAATTCTTTCAGTATTTTTGGTAATCTATTCGGCACTTCCCTTGCTAATTAATTCCAATTTTTTACTACGTTGCCTGCAAATAAAATTATCTCACTCCCGTATGCCTAAAATCGAGTGCCAGCTTTTAGTTATAATCATCCATTTCGTTCCAAGGATTACTGCTAATTATTTTACCAATATCCTTCCATACCTCATCACCAACATATGCCAGCATACACTGTCAGGATGCTCTTCATCCTCCTCCTGTTTTCAAACGAGTCCCAACTTAGCTCCTTACTTACTGATTTTGTTCTGTGGTCATTTCCACAAACTAATCTAGCTGCCCGTCTTCGCACACCCTCAAACAGAAAATGTGTGTCCCACACAACATACCACATTCAAGCAATGTTCCGACCAAATTTTTGTAACCCAGTTCTCCCACTTCTCTGGTACATTTCCTCAGCACTCTCTTTCATGAATGAAGGATTGCAAAACCTCTCTCTACCTCGAGACTAATGCGCTCTGCCCATTTGGGTTTATTATCAAATATTATGCAGATATATTTATAGTTCAGGTCGTCAACAAGCAACTACTTCCCCACATCGTAGTCAGAAATAACCATTAGTTTTTTTATCATTGTACCTAATAATCTGACTGTTCTTGACATTTATCTTTATTAAATACTAACGTTTCATTCCCGTCCAGATTTACTGTCCAGATCACTTGCAACTGTTTACAGGTTTCTCTTGTATGGATATGATTATATAGCATTATTAAAAATGCAAACAACCTAACTTATGACCATAAACTACAAAAAAATTATTCATTAAATATGAATAGCAATGGTCCCAATACACTACCGCTCAATTCTGGGAGAGGAGAATCTGAGGACGTTTTTTACTGGGCATGAAAAGTAGTAAGTTCAAGTTACTGTATTTTCTACACTGATGTTTGCTTCCTACCTTTTAAGAATTCCTCTACACAGCAAGCCATTTTTACATCCATCCCAATGTTTTTATTTAATACAATTTTATGGATCACTCTGTCAATTACCGTAGAAAGACCTAGTGATACACTATTAACTTGGCCTCCCTGGTCCATTTAATTTATATTACAGGACGTCAATTTATTACTTAAGCTGAAAAGGGGGGGGGGGATCCGGGGAAATCTCACCTGATCTCACCAGATCTCACGCTCTTACCGGGGGGGGGGGGGGGGGCGGAGGAGCCCGTGGAAATCTCATATGAACTTTTTATTTCAGATTGCCACCCTTCAGACAACAGTAGATCTAAAAAATAAAAAGTCTTCAAAATTACGAGGTCGATCAGACGTTAGGGGGAGGGATTTCCAGATTTACGTAAAAACACCCAATTAATGAATGCCCTCCTGTCTTGAAAATAGCCCGCTAACTTAGATTAGCATTAATATCTTTGTCTAAACCCATGTTGTTGACTTGAAAATCGCTTACATTCATCACAGACATTTCGGATGTGGTTGCATATCAATTTCTCCTCGAAACAGAGGTGTATCTATATAATGTACTTGTGTACGCAAGTAGTAGGGGAAGGTCGCATACAACTTATATTATACGCTGGTTTCTTATGTAGTCTATCTGGTAAAATGCTTGAAGTGAAGATTGAAACTCGGGATCAGACCATATTTTATCATTTCTCTGTACAAACGAGTCTGTATCTTTGACAATTTTAGCAAGCAAATGTGGAGTAAGAACATCTCTGATTCAGAGGCGTAGCTACATAGGTCAGCAAGGGCCCCGGTGCAAAAATTTATTTTGGCCCTCAGGCTAGATAGGCGACCTTCTTTTTTTGCTCTGTTTTGCTGGTATGGGCCCCCTGAGCTGAGGATGGGGCCCTTGAGTTGTGCTTAGGGGCCCCCTGAGCAGTGGTTGGGGGCCCCCTGAGCAGTGGAGCAGTGAGTGGGCCCTTAGTGAGGGGCTTCCTGTGTCTCAGAGGCCCCGTTAGACAGAGCTAAAAAAAGGAAGAAGAAGTCGCCAGTTTGGCATGAAGGCTCGTCGTGGCCCTCTGAACTGCGCTTGGGGACCCCAGAGGTGCGCTTTGGGGCCCCCCAGAGCATTGGGGCCCCGGTGCACTGCACCGCTTAGCCCCATAGTAGCTACGCCCCTGCTCTGATTGCATGTGAAACGGAATTGTCCACTTTTTCTGGTATTATAGCCATGGAGCACCTAACTCCATGAGTATACCCATGGAGGAAGGAATTCCTCCACGATTATACCACATCGTTACTGGATGATTGTATAATACCAGGTATAAGCAAAGATTCTTTACTTTCTGTTCACTGGACAACACTGGAGGTAGGAAAAGAGAGGAGACATGGTGTCGCTAAAACTGCAAGAAAATACTTATCCTAACGGACTCCAAAAGTACCCTTCAGCTACTCCAGAACCCTCAGTGGAACCTCAGCAGTAACATATACATCATGGACATCATAGAGATGACAGTTTCAACTCAAGAACAAGATATCAGATTCATGTTGGTAAAAGGTCATTCTGGCATTACTTATAACGAATTAGTAGACTCACTCGCCAAACGTGGAGCCGCGGAAGGCACACTATTAGCTCAGCCTTTACCATATACAGACTTCCTCCCCAGGGTGAAACAAAAAATGATACAGGATTTTCAAGAATTTTGGACAAAATGAGCACAACACAAAGGAAAACACTACGCGGCTATTCAACCCCCAGTCTCAAAACAAGTTTGGTACAAAGACTTCCACACGAAAAGACAATTCGTAACATCAATAATTCAGCTGAGATTAGGACATTGTGCTATCCCCAGCCATCTCTATAGAGTGGGAGTCATGGAATCACCACTGTGCGATGCAGACAAGGAAGACGAGGCTGATGTAAATCACATATTCCTAGGATGCAGTAAATACGCGACCCATAGCAAAAATCTGTTAACTAAGCTATTAGCGCTACAGGTACCTCTCCCAGCAACGATTCCTACCCTCCTTGCGTCGTGTCAACCGAAGATATACAGAGCTCTGATAAACTAACGCGATGCTTAAATTAACATCTAGACGAGACTAATCCAAGAAAAAGGACAAACATACAAAAACATTGTGTAATATAAGAAATGTGAAAAATTTACATAAGTCAATATGTAATATTTTAGATATGAACGACACGTAAATAATGTTTAAATAATGTGTAAATAATGTGTAAATTATATATAAATATGTAAATTATATGTAAATAATGTAAACTATGTAATATGTTAGATTTGAAAGATGCTCAACAAGTAAAATGTTCCAGTCAACTGTAATATATAAAATGTAGTGGGCTGGTGTAATGGTCTTGTGACTAGAAACCAATAAATAAATAATAAAAAGTCGCCTATATACTTTGGAGCCGATTTCGCATAAAGAATAAAATTTTTCGATATATTGCTTAGTTTTCGGGATATACTTGGATTGGGTTGATATGCGGCCTGGACCAAAAATTAATTCTGCCATAGCTACAATGAATTACATGCAGTATGGATATTTCAGTTTTTTTTTACTACCACTTGTGGTTAGGTTGAAATGCGGCCTAGACCAGAATAAACATAGTTATCTTGTTAACATACATCGTAAGCTTAATTGGAAATGTCTGGAAGTAGTTTCCATCGCGATATACGTTTTGTCACTAACTTGGTTCTCATGAAATTACTAACAGTAATAGATAAATTCTTTGTCCCTCATGGAAAAACAAAACCATTCTGGTACAGACTGCATTTAGACCTAACCACAATCTCCATTAAATTGTCGCTACAGAATCAAACTATGCAGACATACCACACACGCGTATTTGAATCGCAAACTGTATTTGCAGTAACAGCATCGTTTGCTTCATCAAGATTCCTAGATTGCATAGCATAATTTAACACATTTCATTTCATCATACAGTATAAACTGCAACGTGACGAAAGAAAGCGCAATACTAAATTCACGGAATCGCGATGTAAAACACACCCCCTTAAATCTCATTTTCAACACTCGTTAAAAAGTAATGCTAGTCTATTATGTGTAAAATAGCAAGGTATGCTGATTTTCTACACTACACCAACAAAAATTTGAGAACAAAGTCATCCCATTGAGAGCTATGACTAAATATTTATACACAGGCAGCGAAGTTTGCAACTTCTACAGCTCACTTCAACAACGATAATTAGAATTCAACTTACTTATGAAATGATATTCCAGGTTCTTTCCTGTCTGGCCTATTTGTGCAACCGTACGCAACACAAGATGGCATTATAAAACACTTATACACATTACAAAATGACACAATCACTACATCTAACACAATGTGAACATCGCAATTGTTTGGAAGCGCAATATCGCCGCTGCCACCATGGCGCATGCGCGAGCCTGCTTCACAGATTTAACGTCACTTCTCCTCCATATATTTCCTTCCTCCATGGGTCTATCCACTACCAGTGCAATATCGTTGAGTAAGCGGTGAAATACTTAGGATTATGGATTGATAACAAACTCAAGTGGGGAACTCATGTAAGAAATACGATTAAGAAATGTGACATGGCCATAAACCTCATACGTGCAATAGCCAGCATAAAATGGGGAGGAAACACCGCAATATTATTAATGCTATATAAATCCTTGGTGCGACTACACATTGATTATGCCTGCGTTTGCTACGGTTCTGCATCTAGTAACATACTTAAAGACCTAGACAAAATACAATACAAAGCTCTGCGTGCGTGCATAGGCGCTATGAAATCAACGCCTACCAATGCGCTGCTGGTTGAAGCACATGAACCACCTTTAAACATCCGTAGATGCTTCCTAAGCGCAAAATTCCTCCTTAAGCATAGCCAATACGCTGACAGTAGTTTGATGTGCGCCATACACAATCTATTCAATGTTTAACCGCCACCTATTGGATAAAGAAATGAACGCCTCCTCTTGCAGCAGAATATCTAGAAACAAATAACATTAGTGTCAGAATGCGCCAAAGTAGAAAAATGCCTTCCGTCGAGGCCCCGTATTGGGACACTGTCACCAACTTGGAGGTACATATAGACACGGAAGATACCACCCAGTTGGAAAGCTACAGAGCAAGTGTATACCAGTACCTTCACGAACGATCCCAAATGGAACAGATATACACGGATGGTTCTAAGTTTTCAGATGCTTCATACCAAAATCAGGAGACAAGGGTCTCTTTCAATTACCAGCAGAGGCTTCTGTCATGACTGCAGAGCTGACGGGTATTTTGGAAGCACTTAAATATGCCAAGAGCTCTCCTGCCACTAAGTTTTTAATTTTTTCGGACTCCAGATCGGAATTTGTCCCTACTAAAAAACCACCATAGACAGTGGCACAACGACCACCTAGTATACGATATTGTAAGCGTGGCTCAAGAGCTGAAACGCTCAAGCAAGACAGTGAGTGGAATTTAAATGGGTCAAGGCACACTGTAACCTCTTGGGAAACGAGATGGCTGATCGGTATGCCAAGCAAGCTGCTCGCAGAGGTGTAAAACACTACAATACGATTCCTTTTCCAGATGTAATTAGACATATCAAAGGCAACATAAAATTCAAGTGGAATACGGAATGGAAGAGCTCACTTACGATCAAAGGAGAAAATTACGGGCGCATTCACCCAGAAATACCCTCCCATCAATGGTATGAAACACATAAAAGTCCCAGCAGACTCAGCACTTGTATTGCTAGATTAAAATTCAACCATGGCTGTTTCAAGCAACACCTTTACAGATTACACGTTGTAGACTCTCCCAACTGTCCCTGTGGGGAAATTGAAGATATAAACCACCTCCTATTTGGCTGCCGATTGAAGAAGTTGGAAATTGACCATTTTTTGGATACCCTCATGAAAGTAGGAATTCCGTTGCCCACTTGCGATACCTCACTCCTTGCATCTGATGATTATATGGTTTATAAGATTTTGTATCTGCATATCTATACTATTATAAATCTGTAAGCAAGCTGCGTTTGTAGTGAGGCTTGATCTCTAATAACGCAAAAACTACCGCATCAATTTGCATGGTGTTTCTAAATTTTTAAAGCTAATGTTGCTGATCAACATCTGCAGAAGTAGCTAACGACTAATATGTACCATGGGAAGAAGCAAGTCAGTAAAAAACTTCAGAAATGTGAAACTGTAGACCACAGATAATTATACACATTCAGACGGTCACTCCTTTCATAAAGAGACCTGACAAAATTTAGGATTTCCCTTTTTTTTTTTTTTACTTCTGCGATTCATTTTTCTGGACCGCAGTACTTCAAAATAAGAAGAATACGTGAATCAAGTATAATCAGCATTTACTTGAATCGTAACAGGTCTGTTGAATTACGAAAAAGTTATATTACTAATATTGAAGACGACATGTATTGTCTCTGGTAGACTGTTATACAGTTTGTCTCTGGAACAAAACTGCTACGTGAACGCTGTACACTACAGCCACAATAAGCCAATACTTAATACGAAATTCAGTTTTTTCTCGAAGAGCGATGTCTGAAAAACAGCTATTATAAATATCAGCAAGTAATAAAACATACTTCTTTCATAATGACTTGTGCGGAATTGCACATATTTGGAAGTACTTTATTCGATTAATATGTCTCGTGGCTGTAACGTGCAAATATAACTAGGCATCCGAAAATTCAGGTACATGCGACTCAAATAATTACATAGAAAATACGGATATATTGAAAGAAACTCAAATAAAAAAATTTTCAAAAGCATCGTCCCTTTGGCCTATAACAAAGCATATCAGCTGTCATCACTGTCCAGGTTGCATTTCAATCGATTTACAACTTGCGATAATTTTGCCACTCAGAAATAATTGCTTGAGTTACATGCACATTAGTACATATACTGTACCGTGATCCATTTTGACATTTTTGAATTAATTATATCTGACTGAAATAATGACAATAATGATACGACGATTTGAAACCAAGGTTAACTCCAATTCACGTAAATTTCTATTTTAAAGCAGGAATAATTGATGGTGTATCAACATAAAATAAAAATCAATATCCAAACAAGAAAAAATAAATAAATCTGAAAAATTGAGATGCTGTGATTATTGGTAACGAATTTTTATATTTCAGCACACTTCCAAGAGGACTAAGTCGTAGATTACTGCTATATTAACATAAATTTATGGCACCGCGGTTATGTTGCAATCCTCGGTATCCACATTTAAAAATAAACTTTTTTTAGTTAAGTATCATGGAAACAATATTTTTCATTATATCCACTGATACATCCTTAACAAAGCTTATACCTAGCTATATAATCCCAGGCAAAGTTTACACATAAAATCGCCAAAAAAATTACACATAATGATTATAATATCAGCTTTATTAACGTTACAACTGTTATATATCCATTTAAATTTTCGGTTCCACGGTTAACGTGGAATCCTCCACATCAGCATTTAAAAATATTATGTTTTAGCTGAGTTAAATATTGCTTTCAGAAATAATATTATTTATTACTACCACAGATATTCTATATTGTAACCAAGTTTATGCTCATCTATATACTCGCAGCCAAAGTTCACGCATAGTGATAACTGCAGCTGTGAAAACGTTTTAATTGTTAGTGCTGTGAGTTGGGTAAATATAAAAGTTTATGATATGCCCTTGCGAAAGAGATCTAATCCGTAGGGGTCAACTTCTGCAGCTAAAAGATGTCGCCGAAATCGGCTAAATGAGAGTGACATTGACCGACAACATCGTCTGCAACGTCAAAGAGAACGAGATGAAATAGCTAGAGCAAATGAAAGTAACCTGCACCGAGAAGAGCGATTGACCTATAACCGGGTTCTATACGCTAAATCCATAGCTTCTGAAAGCGCACAGAAGAAAGAATGTCGCTTGAACCGTGAAAGCCTTTCTAAACAATAAATGTTTATACTTCGAACAATAATTACAACCACGAATTACTACTGTTAATTTTTCAGGAACCTTTTCTACTATTGAATCAATTGCATCACGTTAAAATATATAAATAAAACAACTCTCTGACATCAGTATGAAAACCGAACCTAACGTATTAACCGAAACAAACGAAACTATTCAGAATACATTAACAGTTCATGCCTTTCCACGTTAATGTCTGATAAGAGAATAAAATCGGTAAATAATTTCTACACCTGCCAAGGCACGCGCGCGTGAAGCAGCGGGCAAATGCTAGTAAGAAAATATGGGTATTACAAATTAAATCAATTGTAAATAACATGCACTTAATGGTATGATATTATTATTGATAAATGACTGGTGGTATTCGGTAATACAAAAATGTCTAATGCACGATCTACCATTGTTATATTATGGATGTTCTTGCGTAAAACGAGAATGGTAATTTCATGTAATTATTATTGGTATTCTATTGATGTTATTCTGTATAATGAAAATAGCCAACTGCATGATATTATTATTGTTATATTGATAATATGAGATGTTAAATTGTAAAACGAAGGTGGCTGTATGGGTACAAGCCCAAATGCCAACAAAATAAATGAAAAAAAGCCGTGAATTCTTTTGAAGGCTATTTTTAAAATTTCGTATATGACTTTCTTCTGTTTATAAATAGGTCTAGACCCCTTTCTCTTGATTTTGTAATCTTTCCCATCAAAGATTTCGAATGGATTAAAATTACTGAAATGGAATGTGGAAATATAATCTATTTGAACATCTATCTAACCTATTTGAAAAAGCAATTTGGTCGTCAGTTTTTTTTCCGAGCTTAGGGAGAAATAAAAAATCTGTTTTGGTGTATTAAATTCCTATCAAAAATTATTTAGCAGCTTTTTTTCCTTGAATTCTAATGTTTGTAGAAAATATCAATTAGGGTATTTATAAATGGGACCCCATAAGACTTCATTTTTAGTAATGCGAAAGCTAAAAACGAAGAAACTCTTCCGTTTCGTATACATTCCTTGTGTTTCTTGGCTCTACCACCCCACTGCTCTCCTCTCGGCTTCACTTAGTTGTATGGAGAACTCTTTTCTTTGCTCCATGTGGACTACTGGTATGAATGTATCTCTGAGACAGCTATATTTTAGCTTCTCGCAGTTTCGTTCTATGATTCCCACCAAAATTAAATAATTAATACTTTTTATACTGCATTGTTCACGGTGATTGGAAATCTCTTGAGTTGAAGGTGGAACTACTTTTTGGAGCCTAAACGCCCTATTTCAGATTATTATAACAGTATAACTAAAAAAAAAAAAAAGGTCCCAAAAATTACGATGTATCCATAAATGTTCGCTTAATTTCTTTCAAGGTCTTACTGTCAAGTTACAAGTTCCTGCACACCAAGGCAACATATTTTTATATTGGCAACACTTACTCACTCAGATTTGTTGCCGCACGACGGTTAAACTTGATTTTATATATCTGATTTGAGATCTGTCGTAACTTGCATAACGATATCATACTTATCGTAACGTACATAAAAGTGATGGAAACATGTGTGTTGCTTTATATTACGTGTAAATGTTTTACCATGGCCAGTTATGTATTTGGTAATATCATGAATGCGGAAGGGGATGATTGAAATAGTGCTCCTGCTGTAAATCAGTTACGATCATTCCATTTTTCTTCGTGAATTAAGCATCATGGAATTTTCATGGTAACGTTTGTTACGTAGGTCTAACGGGTGAAGAATATTGTAGGCGAAACAGGTGTGCTACAATATCTAATTATTCAAGCAGTGCAAAGTGAAACATTATTGTTGTTCAATTCGTTGGCAATGAACATTTTGAATGCGTATTGTAGCATTTCGATTTTTATTTCTACGATTAATTCCGATGGTGATTATGCTCCATATGGAAACATTTAATATTCATCAGTGCCATCCTTTCATTTGCTGAAACTTTCCTTTAAATGTGTCTTCAATTTCGAACTTATGGTTTTCCTATTCCCCCTTCAGTTTTGGCCACTGGTTTACTGAATCCTTTAATATATATTAGAACTGCTTCATGATCACTTATTCCTTATGATTTCCAACATGTTTCTTCCTCTTGTGTTTTACCCCACAACTTATATAAAGTCTCCTTCCCTAATGAAGGTATCTGTAAATCTCTCTTTGCTTGTGTTATTAATATTATTTCCACCTTATTTACATCTGGTAAATTTAAATTCCCACCAATAATTACCATTCTATTCTCACTTCTGAGTATGAATTTAGTTTCTCTCGAAGAGCGTCATCTTCACCATTCATTCTTCCTCTACAGTAAGCAGCCAAAACACTGATTTTTTTGATTTTTTGTTACCACAGAAATTTTCCCCAAGTAACTCATGATCGTGATTTATAAACTGCAATGAACTGTAGTATTCTTTGCTAACCAGCATAAAAAAACACCAATTGTGCCTCTATCTCTGCAGTATATAACCATCGGGGAAAACCTCGTTGTCTACTACTTCTTCTTTTAACCAAGTCTCTGTCCCTCTAATTAATCGTAGTTCGTGTATCTCCACTAAGTTTGCAGATTCTATTATTTCGTTCATTATACTTGTATATTTCTCCAGTAACACTCTTTATTAGTGACTTTGTGGTATTTTCAGCATTAACCTTCACCTTCCCAGATCTGCCCCCGTCAGGTATTGTTTCAGCAGCTTCATCTATTTCTTTAGCATTTGTGAGTTTTTCCATGATGGATCTACAATCAATATCCGTTTGGCCATCTATCTCCATTCTCTCCTTATCAGCTCCTAACCTAAAATAGGCACAGTCCTGACCACATCATCACTGGAAGTGGGTTCCATTAGCTAATAACTCAAAAATACTCCTTCGCCTATTCTATTTAGTTATTGGTCCTGCCTAGTGAAACCCCATTTGCCAATGGTGTCCACATGCCAAACCGCCATGACAGAACTAATGCCATTCCCCACCTCCGTTTCCACATTTACCAGCTTGAAAGCATGGTTCAACTGAGGCCTGTCATGGCATGCACGAATTCAATCCTCGTATGCTGCCCTCGGTAGTTTTTCCTTTTTTATGTTCATTTGGTTAAACTACCACTTTTTTCTCCCTCTTTATATTTTTTGTCCACAGAGCCTAGGTAATTTGCACAAGATTAAGTCATTCCTAAATAACCTTCCTCTGGTCACTTTCTATACTATATTTCGCGTTTATTCCCCGCATCTCCCACTTTCACTACTCTATCGTCCTATGTGAAATTCCTACAAAGTGAACATGCACAGCCCCCATAGGCCAAGCTTCCACATTCTGAGTCTCAACAGGCTAAGCATCTATAGGACGAGTCTCCACAGGCCGATCCTTCAAAGACTGAGCCTCCACGGGCTGAGCCTCTACAGGCCGAGTATGAAGGGCTCTGACACTTTCGCTCAATTCCCTGATCGGTTCGCCTTTCTTCCCGATCATTTCGCATTTCTCCTTAATCATTTCATCCCGAATAATTAAAACGGACAAAGACAAGGGACTGCCTCATTTGTTCCCTCTTTGCTACATGCTAAATGAAATCACTTTTTACATCAACTACGACCCACACCATTCTCCATGTTCCCGCGACAGGCGCCAAACTTTACAGTCATAATTTTTCCCAAATACTTCTAGTTCCTTCTAAGCGAACTTTAAATTTTATTGATAATGTGCTGTAATGAAATTGATACTATGTGCTTAGCGTTTTTTTAAATATAAAATTATATTAATAAGTAAACAAGCTGAATATTTTCATTCCGTGTTGATCTAGCCAATTAGAAATCCTGTGTCTGTTCACAGCTATCGTTTCTTCGCCTATTGTACAACATTATGACATCTGCAAACATTTGCCTGTAATGAATGATTCATTCATTACAATAAATTAACACACGCTTCATTAATTATTTAATTAAGTAGATCAAATAATAATTTTTATTAAATTTTGTATTATTACATCAGATAATCTAGATTTTCTATACATTTAATAAATTCTTCCACTGAGTAAAAGCGGGAGCAATTTATTTTTTGAAGTGATTTTATTTTCTTAGTTAATTAATTGAATAGCTGAATTCTTAAAGTGAAATATTCCTTTTTAATAATTTTGGAATTTGCATGTATAAAATATGTTTTTTCGTGTATAATTATGAAATAGAAAATTATATTTTGATCATTGCATCTTTACAAATGAAAATATTTCTAAAACAAAAAAGATAGTTTCAAAGATGTAAATACATGGCAGCTTTAAAACCCAGTATTACTCTGATACATTTGAAGCCTTTCAGTATGCAGCAATTCTGTACACTCTTTCTAAGAAATACTTCTATGTACATACCATGTCGCATCGACTTACCTGTATCTTTAATACCTCTTTGGTAATACTATCCACATCAGCAACGTTAAACCGTTTCAGCCTTCTTAGTTTTCTCCTGATATTGTCAGGATATGCTTCTGGCTTTCTAATCTGCTTATTTCTCCTTACATGTAACTGATATTTGCCCTACTCATCCCCACATAACGTTTCTTAATGCTCACATCAAACCAGTTGCTTAATTTGATAAATCTTCAATAACTTCTTCGACATGGTTATTCATTACTGTCTTAAGGCCCATTCACTCCCCACTCCCCTCCCTCACAGACATTTAAATTTCTTGTTGCATTTTTACTGATCTCCTCCAAATGCATTTTTTTTAATGAACATGTCATCAGCTTAACTCTTTGTTTGATTGCTCTTAGTAGTTCACGCTGCATTGCTGCCTTCATACTCTGTTATGTCCTCTCCTATATAACATCTTCAGGTCTCCCACTATCTTATTGTAAGACGTATCCCCCCAAAAAAAAGTAAAAAATAGTCCATTCCTTGTGCCTGTACAGTGACAAGAAGTTATAATATCTTGTCCTGAACCAAGTCTATACTTTACAGTGTGTTTTCGCTTTAGTTTCTGAAACAGAATGGTTTCTCTGGGTGTTATAGATTGTTTATATAGAATAAAAAAAAAATCTGGTGACTTGGCCATTATGCATACCATGTTTTAGTAAATCTGTATCTCGTAAATACCTTAAATGTGGTGCTTTATCAAACTTACAAATACACGAGAGTCAAGATTTCCTTCGCATGTCTTTCCGGTGTGACGAGTCTTAAAATAAATTATATATGTTATGTATTTCATTTCAGTAACAATTATGAAATGTGTATTCCACTTTTCTTAGTCTCCTTGTACTATTTCAAAGAACTCTGTATCGGCGTCATACTTCCACTTGATTAAATTTTCCCTGTAATATCTCTTCAATTTTGGATTACGTGCTTTCTTACAATTACCTGTCCGCTGGTTTGTCGACGTCTCTTACGTCCCTCACAGCTACTTAGTGATTATTTATTCCGTTTGTGAGCAGAAACACCACGTTGTTTTCATCATGCTTTGTTAAAAAGATATCCAGCATGTTTTGTCTCCTTGCACTTTGCCACTTGATGGCATATTTAATTAACACCGTAACACCGGTTCAAATTGCGTACGTAGTTAAATGTGTTATAGCTAGATCTTTATTTTATGATTTAACGCAGTGGATAGTTTCCTCTGTCTGTTATTGGATTTCGAGGAAGAATAATGGGTGCGACGTCCATTACACATACTGATAAACGATGCAGTGTAAAAGTAAATTCGATTTATCAGTTCCTCGCAGAATGAAATACGACTACATTAACAATGAAAGGCAAATACCGTTTCTGTGTATGCTGTCTTCTATGGATATGAAGAAGGTAGTCCATTATTTCCCAGAAGCGTTCTAGCAATATTGACCGATACAGAATCTGTTTTGGCTATGGTTTCTTTCGAGTCGTTCAAATGCTGCAACATTGTTGGCCTGTCCCTTACAACAAGCTTTGCTCATATCAGTCGATCACAGAAAATGCTTTTTTTGTATTTTAATGTCGCTGCATGTTTCGTCTAACGAGTAACGGATTTTATCAGAAGTGTGTTGCAAGGGCAATAATTTTATATTTTGTTATTTTTATTCGCTAATTAGTCCATTGGCATTTTACCAATCTCTCTTTAAGTCTTTATTATTTTACTATTCATTTTAAATCGTTCTACAATTACATCAATCCAATCTAAGGGCTGTTGGCAAGCAATAATAGTAGTATCTGAACTTAACTTCATCGTCAAATATGAATTGGGCCTATGTACGTAAGTTAGTTGGATGCTGTTTATTACCCAAGATGAACTTATTGGGGCAGCTAGAACTTCTCCTGGAACTATTAGGGCATACAGAGGACAAGACAATATGAGCCAACTCTGCCTTTCAGACTTTCCCTTCTCTCAGCCACAACATAAACAACACTCAACACTAAATACACACACGACCAAAGTCTCCCCCACATACAAAAAAGTAGTCAACATTATCTCAGTTGGGAAGGTTACTGGAAACCACACAGTTAGCCTACTTGTTCGTGGATATGAAGAGATAATGCTCTCCAGTAACTGCCAACGCCCATATACCCGGTCTGACTCAAAGTTATAATTTCGCATAAGTTTACCACTATGCATAGTGCCAAATTATGTTTTACATTTCATCCAACTTCTTCCAAGTTCTTTCTGTTATTGGTGCCATTCTGTTACATTTTAACATAGTTACTAAGAAATACTTTTTTATGTCTGGTCTTTACACCCTGTCAACATCGAGGTCATTCAAGAGTAAGTTCCATCATCCTATGGGAAGGTATCGAGTGTTGCCATCAGTCCGAGAGTCATTTGATTTTTTCTACAACACTGTTTTGTACTTTGCTGCTTGTGTAGTTACTTCTTTTTCTGTGCGGAGCAAGGGAATTGCTTAGATGAAACGGATGTCGACCTACTAACTTTAATTAGGATAGCCGGTATTACGTCAAGCCACTGATGTAAGCTCGAGCTCATTGTTAGTCCTCCAATAGAATAGGTCCTAAACACGTTCAGCCATACTGACGTGTAGAAAACATTTGGAATAAAATGACCAAAAAATTTGTAATGTAACAGATAGATAAAGCTAAATTTCGTTCACTTCGGGACTATGCGACTTCCGAACTAAATTCGAAAGTTCCGTTAATTTTGTGTATTAGTTATTGAGTCTACATTTTAACCAAAAATTTCATACAAATTTAGACTTATTTTCAACAAAAATAATGGAAATGGCTTCATACAGTTTGATATCTCTGTATGATTGAAACGCTAAGTTTGTGAACGCTTTTGCGTATAGAAAAGGTAAAAGCAAAAAAAGGGAAGCATTGGCAATTATTAAATAAATAAAGAAATGAGAGCCAAAAACTCAAGTTTCGTAATAACATAACAAAACATTGTAAACAGCAGTCTGAATCAATGGAAAAGTCTCACATCCATCAGATTTGGCATCTTCAGTCAATATTAGGATCCAAAGATGAAGGAGCTGGGGTACTGAAATAATCGAAGCTGTAATAGATCTTTAGCTAAACACTTTCAGCTGAAGAAACGAAAAATGTCGTTAACACTCGGCATAGTCGCGTGATCAGAATTATTATAAAATTGTCCCGAAAACTGCGTAAGTGTTGAACATTTTACTCGTCATCGATTTACTTGTATTTGGGATACATTTTTGATGTTAAGTCTTCTCGAGATGAACTAGTAGTTGCTTTGTATTAGTTACAAAGAGAATGCGGTTACAGCATAGGCCTATAACAAGGTAGGCAGCGAAACGACAACTCGGAGGGTCGGAGTCATGATAGCTGTTAAATGGAAAATTGCGGCTTTCAATGGAGACAAACAGCTGACAAAAGGCCAACGGCTCTTATGTCCTACTCGGTTTGTTTGAAAAGTTCTACAACTTGGTGCAAAACTGGATGTACTTTTCATATTATACCTCAGTCTAACAATCGTGTAAACAAATCTGCAATTATTGTTTTATAGACCATTAGCAGTTCTTTAAAAGTATTGTAAATTCGATTGATCATATATTGTGTGAAAATCCACCTTGGTTGGAATTTTGCTTTCAGATTCTTTTATTCACACTGATGAAACTAGAATTTGTCCGTGTGCTATCGCCATGTATGACTCTTGCAACAAAGAATAATAGCTCGAAGTTATATCTTCTGCATGCACAATGTAGCTAAACAAATTTGTTACGAATATTAGTAAGGACTCATGCACAGCAACAGTGTGATCTATCTTGCAAACAGTGAAATTTTTTGAACATCTGTTGTGAACGATACAGCCAGAAGATAGATGATGATTCCACCTAGTGTAGCGTTATCTTCACGTGGCTCCGATTCATAACAATCCCAGTCTTGGCGCGTGGAATCAAGAACCGTAGTCATGTTCTGTAATTGCAATTTAATCTCACTAAGAATTCCCTTCAAATGTCAAAATCTCTGTACTGGGTCTCAGTAGCTAATAAATATATTAGAAAACTAGCTGGTGCCCACGACTTCGTTCGTGTTTGTAAAGAATTTGGATTGACAGCTACCGACATCTAACCACCATAGTGCACGATGGGAGACTCAATGCTATTACCACACACAAACGCCAGTCATCTGTGCTATGTAGTTCAGGCAGCAAAGTAAAATATACGGACACATATGTCTTTGGTCGAAATAAGAAAATATCCTTGATCGGCCACTTTCAACCACCATATCTTCCACACTACCACAGTTACCGAAATTTGGGCAACGTTGTGATCGACGGTTGACTCTGTGCTACTACCACACACAAACACCAGTGATCTGCGCTAGATAGTTTTGGCTGAAAAGTGATACACCATGACACATACGTTTTTGGTAGAAATATGAAAGTGCCGCAGGTCGACCAATTTCAACCATCATATCTCTCACATCCCCACAGCTATCGAAATTCGGCCAACGTTGCGCATGACAGGAATCTCCATGCTACTTCAACACACAAAGACCAGTGATCTGTGCTAGGTAGTGGTGGCTGAAAATTGAAATATAGGATAACACACGTCTATTTTATATATATATATATATATATATATATATATAAGATTTTGCACGTTGTGTAATGGGTCAATTTTCACCATCTAAAAGGATTAGAACAAAACTTTTGGCGAATGAGTAGGAATTTTGGGTGATAATGACAAGTGACTCAATCCATGCACCACTGCTAAATGCTGCAGAAAGATCGGCATATCCGAGTACTGGAATTTTGTCACCAAATGGCGTCAGAAGTAGTCATCTGAAAGCATCTGGAATGGACTGCTTGTAGGAAAGATCCGTCAAAGGCACTAATATCTCTATAGGGCGGTTTATGCTAAAGGTTATAAAGCAACAGATGTGCGCAGCAGCGATTAACCTGCATTGTAAATAAGCTTCTAGCATGCCATGAGACACGGTTGAATAACCGACGGAGTTCGAGAGAAGATTTGCTCGAACTGCGGGGAAATATCTGTAACCGCAGTCCGCAGGCTCTTTGGGACAATGTTAGGCTAGTTGCACTCCACAAGAAATTACATAATTATAAAGACAAAAGCTATAGTACAATAAATTTAACATCACATGATTCAAAATTACGTACTATGACAATATACAGAAGAATAAAGGAAATGGAAGGGATATTAGATGAAGATCAAACTGAATGCAGAAAAAGAGTGATACAGTAGAATGCTGGCTTTATGATTAACCTTGGAAGGACGTACAATAAAACCAATCATACATTTATGCTACTTACAAACTCAGTAAAAGCTTTTGATAATGTTTGTTGAAACAAGAGGTCAAAATATTAAAGAAGCGGGTCTTAATATATAGTAGAAAAAATAATTCACGATGCGTATAAGAATCAGGTGTGAGACTATTTATACCCACTAGTACTGATTTTTTACGCTGAGGAAGCAATAAAGGAACTGAAATAAAATATTGAATTTGGCATACGGGATCAAGGAGCTTTACTGATGACTTTGTCCTATTCAAAGACAAGAGAGAAGATTTTGAGAAGGTAGTGGAAACAAAATATTAGCACAGAAATTTGGATTAAATATAGTCAGAAGAAAGTAGTGGAATGTAGCAGAGATGGTTAAGTGCAGACTAGAGACAAATAAATATATATTTAAAAATAAAATAAAACACTACGCTTATATAACTAGAGCCGTTGAACACTCGAACAACATGATGCACGCATGGAACAAGATCGCGTGCAATATTCTCAACAGCGGACACGGATCAGAGTCGACTCAGCAACATTCAAGACAGCAACCAACACGGTCTGTGATCAGGTTTGAGAAATATGCAAAGTAGCTCTTCTAACCTCAGCAAGTGAGCAAGTTAACAATGTCTGAACGAGAAGCAGCGTTACTTCCAGTCGAATTATCCAGCAAGTACAGTATCCTAGTGCGCTCTTGGCATAACAGCATCTCGAACGTTTGCATGAACAAATATCAAACATCGAAGTCATTCACTTCACTGATAACCCTTTGCTGCCTCAAAGTCTTCAGCAGAGCGAATAAGAGTCTTTGTTTTTAGAAATTTACTAGACTATTAATCGAAGCTATACACCTTTATGACGTTCTTTATTTTAATATTACCTGTAGCCTTTTATGTCTGTCGGTATTAGTGATATTTTGGGCCTTCTGCGCTTGTCGGTAAAAATAGGTAGATGTTGAGATTAGCGTTTCTTCTGTATTAGAACAGCCGTTGCTTCACATAGGGCTGCTGTTGGCAACGGGCTACGTACAGGTACGCGGAGCGTCCAGTGTAATGCCCTGTTCCGAAATACCTGAAGACGATGAAGGCTACCGGGAGGGCCTTATGGCTTTATGCTTCGTCGGCGTCGTAGTCATTAGAGGTGGCAAAGAACTGAGGGCAAGGTTTGGGAAGGAATTCAGCCATGACCTTTTGAAGGAATCATCCCGGTATTCGCCTGGAGTGATTAGAGGAAACAAAATACAAATACAGATGGCCGGACGCGGATTCGAACCCGCGTCCTTCCGAATGCGAGACTAGAGCGGTACCGCTCACCCACCACGCTAATCCCATACCATACAGGCACATTTCATAATATCCCTGACCAGTTTGCAGTAAATTCTAACATCAATGTAGGCGTTAGAAAACAGTGCTTATTCAACAATAGATCGTACATTCTAGCGCGTGTTAGCTTTCGGACATCCTCGATGTGAGCTTTCAATGACACCAATTGCCGAACACCACACCAATGTATCGTATTGAAATTGACAATGTCAAATACTCTTGGTGTAGTTGCTATACTGGATCCCGTTGTATCTGGTCCCGTTTTCCGTATTCCTTAACCAGCCTGATAATATTGGTTTGGCGGTGTTGATTTGGATTCTTCTCTTTCTCTCCCAGTCATCCGTCTTCTGGAGAGCTTCCTATAGTCTCTGTGTTATTATTGCTCTACTTCTACTCGCTGTGAAGAACGCAGTAGCGTATGTTACGTTTTACATTCTTGCTGCTAAAGATACGTCTGTGGTGAAAAGCTAATAGTGGACTGAGTCCAACACTGAATCCTGTCGGACGCCAGAAGACGCGCCTCCATGTAGACGAAGCCTTGCCAACTCGAACGCTGAAAGGGCATCCCGTGAGGCACGAACTCAAACCTTAAAGAGTTGATCCGAGAACTCGTGGTCACATAACTTGAGCAAAGTTTCCGAGAGCCACACAGGAACAAACACCTAAGAAATGTTTTAGTGTTAAGGCATTTATTGGCAGCTAGCAGTTCTTAGCTACTAAATTTTTATGTCGAACAAACTTCCTGGTGGTTAAATTCCCTCTAAGCTACTTATCAGTTGTTGCGTCATAGATTAGTTGATGGGGATGATTTTTTTGAGCTAGATTAATCGATTGAGACACTTGAGCAGCAGCTGCTCGAACACTTTAGGATCATTTCCTCCCTTGTATACTCCCATTACTTCTGTATGCTTCCATCGATAAGAAATTTTTTGGTTCCGCAGGAAACGGTTAAAGATTTCAAGCAAGTAAGCGAACGGCTTAGCAGCTTGACAGCTCTTTCGGGAGGAATGGTTAATTGCTTCCTCGCCATCTTCCGGCATGCCCACAGTTACAGCATGTCGGTAGGCAGTGAGGTGTGTAGTTTTTTCTCGGGTTCCCACACGCACATATTATTTTATTGGGTAGTCTTCGTAGTATGATTTCAGACTCTGCTATTCCAGTCGGGGTGCACCTCCGATGAAAAACTGGCATTTGATGTTGGCCAGAGCATTAAACATAGTCACCAACATTTAATTTTCATGGGATAGGCAGACAATATAGTATCAATCGAATCTCAGATATATTAGGCTTCTAATTGATCTAAACAAAGAAAATTGGATCGAAATCTAATTGGATTGAATTTTGCTCTATGTTACCCAGTTAAACATTTTAACTAGGAGAAGTATCTAAATTACTTAATTTTCACTAATTAAGTGAATAATTAGAAAGATTAGTAATTATTAGAGAATATTGCCATACCGGACCCCTCCCACTAAAGCTCATCCCTGGGCTCCTGCCTCTGCCTCTCACGAGAAGAAGATACAGAATGGAGGGTCATTTTTAAATGCATGTGGAGTTAATTTATTTTTTTTGGCGAGTAAGAAGGAATAAAAGAGAAAAAAATAATGTGACAATTAAGTTTTTCCCGGCGTATGGTAGACAGGAATTCTGCCGCGACGGTTCGGTGCCGAACCGTCGCGGCAGCTACTTCGCGATGACAGTTCACCAGATGAAGGCAGCGGAGGTGACTGCCGAAACGTCGTTTTTAAAAGATCTTATCCGGCAGAAGACCCGTGAAGAATTCCTGTCCAGAAAACAATAATGTTTAAAACAGTCTATGGTCGAGATAAAGACTATCTTTGATTGATTTCTTGTCGTTAACTATTAATATTTTATTCTTTACAACACGCATAAGACATTGTAGCATATTTTGGACTCAACTCTCATCAAATTAATTGCTGTATGAAATTTCTGTTCACTTTTAAATTTGTACGCATTAAAATTTAGATGCCTAGACGCGCAAATTACTGTTTAAAGAGGCAGCTGTCTCTGTGTGGCCTAAATGAGAACTGGAATGCGTGGCAAGCTGAGGTGCGAACTCTGGGGAACAAAGAGGGACTCTCTCAACGTGTTAACAGTGACCCGACCCACCTCCAGGTATTCCGTTAAACAAGTGTATAGTGCAACAAATTCCCCAGTATCTATGTGGATTGTGTTCAGGAGATAACATCTCTCATAAATGTTTACCTTTTTATTTCCGGGATTATGGTATCTGTACTAAATAAATTTGGCTGTTTCTTTTTTTTATTTTTTTATTTAAGAGGATATTTATTTATGTCCATTTACGTCTCCTAAATTGTGGCCGTAAGGTATTTTTAGTGGACGTTGGTAACAGATTTGTCCGTTTTGGTAAACGTTCGCAAGTTGTTTGGAGTTATAGTCAATCATCAACTTTTGATAGCACAGAATTAAAAGGGGACCGACCATTCATCAATGATATCGTTGGAAAATTAATTCATTATTTCTATTGTGACAACTCTGAAAATTGTTTCACCCGCCCGGCCCGTGTGGTTCTGTGCCTTGAGGCGCCGCTCACTGGACCGGAGAGTCCAGGCTCCCGCGTACCAGCGGTCCAGACCGAGGTTTATAAACGGTTTTTCGCAGTCATCAAGACGAATGCCAGGAATGTTCCCAATACACATTTCGCAAAAAAAAAAAAAAAAAAAAAAAATATATATATATATATATATATATATATACACTTATCAAACATTTTACATACAAATGGCAGCACTTCACTTTCTCGATTAGTACAGCCTGGCGGAAGGTATAAAATGCTTGGCGTCAGCTAGTGCATGCAGCCGTAAAACCATAGCTCAAAATCACCATGCCATCGATGAGTAAAACTCATCGAAGACTGCTGATCGCAAAATTTTGAAAAAGGTGATGATGAAGAAGAAGACTACTGAAGGTTCTTTTGCTGGAAGACTCTTTTCTTTCTTTCAACTGTGAAAAGCAAGCAGAAGAAAGCCTGTTGGTTCCAATAAGAACCAATTCGCATGATGAAAGTGGTTAACTAGGAAGAGAGCTGGTTTGAATATAACTAAAAAAAAATAAAAAATAAACTGACATTGGTTCAGAATGGCAATTGCGAGACAAAGAGGACGAAGCTGTGTGTGTTTACTGAGTAAACAGCTGAAAAATTAGAATTGTGAATTAATTAAAATACTATTAATAATACTATTAAGGGTACAGACTATGTTGGTAGGGAGAAGTAGACAAGGGGCGTAATTGGGTAGCAATAGTTCTAAATAACAGACTGGCAGGAAAAGTCATAAATGTTAGTTACACCAACGGAAGGATATTGTGGTAAAAGGAGAGGTAGTAGATATCATTCAAGCGTATGGTCTCCAAGTGGGGTGCAAAGAAGAAGAGAAATAAGAATTTATACAAGACCTTGAAGCGGATATCAAGGCAGAAAAGGTTATCATAATATGAAATTTAAAACGCCAGAGTAGGTCACGACCGAACAGGATATGAAGATATTATGGGAAGCCATGGCTTAGAACCAAGGAAAATAGAGGGAGAAAATCTTCTAGATTTTTGCCTACGGAACTCAGTTGACAACACCTGCCACGAGAAAAGAGTTAGTCACAAGTTTACCCGATACAGCTGGGATGGTCAGAGTAGAAGCCTAACAGACTACATATTGTTCAGCAAATGTCTTCACCCAAAATAAATGGATGTAAAAGACATACCAAGTGTGAATGTAGAAGGAAAGAAACTCAGCCTGGTCAAAGTAGTAAGCAAAAGGATCCAAAGGATCAGGTGTGGAAGCTGGCAGATAGGGTCACAACGGAAATATTTCAGGAAGAAGTGAAGGCCAACTTGCCATAGGATGGAACAGGTACAGCAGAAGATGAATGGAGAAGCTTTAGAGCAACATTAGTAAATGCAGCAGGAAGGGCGTTTGAAAGAAGGTCAAATAAGAGGAGGGATAGGGAAACACCATGGTGGAATGAGCGTACTGCAGAAGCCGTAAAAAGATAGAACAGGGCATGGAGTGAGTAGTTTTTAGATAGAACCGAAGAGAAAACAGCGAGATGGAAAAGATTAGCAAAAGCCTCAGAAAAAATAATAAAAATAGCAAAGATAAAATCTTGGGAGGAATTCACCTATAAGTTGAAGATAAGCTACAAAGGAAATAAGAAAATACTGATTGGGGTAGTCAGAAACAAAACAAAACCTAGATATATGCTGACAAAAGTTCTGGACAAATCAGGTGAAGTGCAATGGAGAGAGGAAGATGTACTGAGTACATGGAAGGAGTACTTCAAAAACCTGTTGGAAGGAACAGAAGTAAACCAGGAAGGAACCAAAGAAAAGTATAGTGCTACAACTGCTTTAGAAAGGAAAATAGAAGAATTTAGCATTCTGAATTTACAATTGGCAGTGAAAGACATACCAAATGGAGAATCACCAGAACTAGATGAACTGACAGCAGAAATGGTAAAAGCAGCAGGATCAATGGGAATTCAATGGTAGTATAGAGTTATACAGAGAGTCTGGAAAGAAAGGAAAATACCAGAGGACTGGAAGAAAGGAGTCATAGTGCCTATTCATAAAAAAGGGAGTAAAATAAAATGCCAGAACTACAAGGGTATTAGATTGCTGAGTCGTGGCCTGCAAATATACTAAAAAAAATCAAGCAAAGATTAGAGAATACAGTTAGAGAGGAGCAGTTTGGTTTCAGGCAAGGAAGATCTACGGTGGATACAATGTTTATACTCAGACAAATCTTAGATAAAAGGTGGGAATATGGCAAAGAGACAGTAATAGCTTTCATTGATATAAAAAGGCCTATGATAAAGTACTGAGGGAAAGCATGTGGCTATGTTTAAAAAAGAGAGGAATAGATGAAGCAATTCTGGAGTTAATAAGGAAAATCCATGAGAAGTGTGAGAATTGCGTGCGCATAGACAGTAAACATTCAGAATGGTTCACATGGAAAGAGGAGTTAGACAAGGAGGTGTATAGTCATCTGCCCTGTTTAGGTAACTGTCATCTGTCCTGTTTAATATAGTATTAGATATAGTAATCGCAAAAGTCCAAGGATACAGAGATCCAACTAATCTGAAGGTGATAGCATAAGCAAATGACACAATAATATGGGAGGAGATAGAGAAGGATCTGGAAAGAGAATTACTGAAATGGTAGAATGCAATGGGTAAACATGGCCTGGATATAAATGTAGAAAAGTCCAAGATAATGAAGATAATAAGAAACACTGGGTCTTCGAAGGGCAAGAAATTGGAATGGGTAGAATCGTTTGTGTATCTGGGAAGCAAGGTAGCTATCACCGGAAAGATGAAGGAAGAAATAGGTCGGAGAGTAAGGAAGAGTGGACAATTGTATCTTCGGATAAAGGATGTAATGTGGTGGTGGAACATGGGAAGGAAGCCAAAATTATGCTCCATATATTACCAGCCCATACTGACCTATGGATCTGAAACATAGACAAAGACAGATATTAGCAGATTGCAGGTGGCCAAGATGAGGTTTATGAGAGGGATAGAGAATGTCACGAGGAATGATAAATTCAGAAATGAAAACATCAAGAAGAGACTACAAGTGGAAACATTAGAAGAGGTGTTAACAACAATACTGCAGTGGTTGTGGCATGTTATGGGGATGGAGGAGGGGAGGGGAGAATGCCGAAGGTAGCACTGTTGAATAGCAGGAAGGGAATGAGACCAGTTGGAAGACCTTGGGCAAGATGGATGGACCAAGTGAAGAAAGACACAGGGTCTACAGGAGTCGTTTAGAGAAAAGTGGCGAAGAAAAAATCTTGTAATGACCGCAAGATTTGGAAGAGATTGTGCAGGACGACCCGCAAAGGCAGAAACGTCTATTGATGATGACTATTAATAATGTAGAGGAGACTGTGGAAGTTTTGTATAGCTAAAAACTAACTTAGTACACAACCCAAAGGTTGTTTGGATCCTCCCGAAGGAGGCATACTAAGCCATTTTGTCAGAGGTAGGATGAACAGTGTCTTTCCACAACTCTAAAAAATTCCTGCGCCTGCCGGGATTCGAACCCGGGACGGAGCAGTTTTTAAAAGCAAACATTTTAATCACTTTTTTTTTTTTTTTTTAAACCACTGAGTGACGTATATAAACTCTGTTTTAGATATAGCTTATGCTAAACTAATCCTCGCAGAAAAACTTATTAATAACAGTGCCTGGTTGCAAAGTAGGTGGCCTATAAATCTCTTGCACAGCCTGTCCAAGAGCATTGCACTATCATGTGGGATCCGTGTTCATTCAAGATATGTGACTGATAGTTTCATATCACCTTCATAACAGAGAGTGATACACTTATTATTTTAGTCGATTTCTCAGTATATCCATCGAGACAAGGCAACGCAATGCGTTTATGCATGTATTACAATTTAACAATTTCGCATTTGGGAGGACGCAGGTTCGAATCTCCATCAGGGCACCCAGATTTGGTTTTTTTTATGGTTTCCCTAAATTACTCCGAGTGAATGCCGGGATGCTTGCTTCAAAAGACCATGGCCGAATTCCTTCCCTTTCTTTGTCCCCAATCCCATCTCGTTTTTAATGACCACGTCGTTAACGAGGAGTAAAGTGATAAAAAGTAAATTAATCGGTAATTTATTATGCAGAGCAGATAATGCTGATTTTTTGAGAGTCTACTGAAGAATCAAAATTTCTTCTCACTTTGACATCTGAATGTATAAAGTTGCGCCGTAACTCACCTTTCGAGGATCGGAAGTTGACAGTTGCCTCTCGCTTTAAACTAGCCGTATTAAACAATTAAAATTTAAGTGTATTTCCTCCCTGAAATTCATTTAAATGACTTTTATTTAGAAAACATACCTTACATTCGTATTACAGTTACTCACTTCCAACCAAATATTGACTAGTAACATATAGGCATATAAATTAGCCATTCCTGATGCTGTAAAACGAAACAAGCAAAGTACGAAATCAACACCATCTGAAAAAGGTTTGAGGTGAAATCTTACGTTTTGGATCTGTTAGCAGAGTGATCAGTTGAAAGGATGAACCGAAGACGAAATCAACATTTACATGGTACGATGTTTTCTAGAGTTGTCCGATTTAACTGCAATTTTATATTTATTTTTAATGTTAACAATCGCTGTTGCATTTGATTGCAACATGCGCCTTTCCCTTCGAATTTATTTTAGTTCATACCCCGTGTCTTAAAACAGTTTTAAGTAGCAGTATACACAGGGAAAAGAAATGATGCAGCTGGAGAAAACACAAGACTGCGACGATAATTTTAGTTTTAAAAATGAAAATTACACGTGTTGCAAATTAAGCTGTATTTTTTATTTCTGCTACACAGAAGTGTACAAAGTCAGTATGATGTAATGCAGTGCTCTCTCTTAAACGAAATTTAAGAGAATCTAACACTACGAGAGCGTTAGATTCCTGAAAACTGTGTATGGTAGAAGAGATTTGCACAACACTTGAAATCTCACCATCCATTTCATTCCCTAGCAACACGTGGTAAATATTTGCATGGGGATGTAGACAAGAAGATATGTTACTAAAAATATGAACCAGTTATTTAAAAGTAATTGGCTGGACATTCATTTGTTGAACTAAGCCAATATGGGATGATTACCAAGTCGGTGACTCTTTTGCCGCATTTACAACAAACAACTATTAAAAGTTGAGCCCACGCTTTAATTTTTTAAATTAATAACTATTTCCTTGTCATATATGTGACATTTTAAATAAAAAGAAGGCGAGGTGTTTCAAAGAAATACTATTGTAACTTCGCAATGTTGTTTCAATACTCGCCTTTCGAAGTGTTCTCTGCTAACGGCTTTCCGATAATTAGCGGTTTAGTCTGCGCAATGAGTACTAGGGACCAAACTCATAGTGAATGTAAACAACGTCTGAAGGATGGTGTTGACCACGTCACCTTACCCTTAGTTCCAAAATGTTAAGAATGTGAATGTGAAAACGGTTCTCTCCAAGCTCGATGCCGCCATGTAGGCGTACTGGCGCAGGAATTGGAATTAACAAAATAGTATAACACTTGATTTAGGTTTAGGGCCAATGTGACCCCCTTGTACTGCTTTCTTCATTTCACAGTGAACAGTGGGGAATTTAATGAAGACAACATGTGCCACTGAGCAAGCCTAATGCTGATGAAATATTGGTAAGACATTCGGACTTATATTTCACATTAATTAGTATAGAATACTATAAAAAGCACTATGCTCAAGAAATACGCAATCTGTGCCGGATTAAATTCCAAAAGGATACCCAGGCAGTGAAAATCTTATGGGCAACAGCGAGCTATTGTTTAATATATTTTTAGTTTTGCTATCCAGTAAACAAAATGATCAAATATTACTAGACAATATCAAATAATATTATGAAAAATAATACATAATTTTATTTCTAATGGAATAACTTTGAACTATGTAGATTGTATCCAGTGTTTTATGGAGGTGACCAAAATTACTGTTGACTGTACATTCTTGCAAACTGACAGCAGATTCCCGAAAAATTTTGGAACATACCAGATGATGCCCAGGACTTCGTATTTGTAAAGAATTTTGATTCGAACCACCATGGTGCACGATTGGAGACTCAAAGCTAATACCACACACAAACACAAGCAATCTGCGCAGGGTATTTATGGCTCAAAGTTAAATTTAGGGACACACATCTCATTGGTCGAAACAGGAAAAAGCCCTAGATCGACAACTTTAAACCACCATATCTCCCACATCCCCATATAAACGCCATACGGCCCGATGGGAGACTAGAGGCCAATATCACACAAACACCAGTGATATGTGCTGTGTAGTTGTCCTTACAAAGTGAAATATAAGGACACATACGTCATTGGTCGACCTTTTTCAAGCACCATATCTCTCACATCCCACAGCTTCCGACATGCAACCACCATAGTGCACGATGGGAGACTCAAGGCTACCTCCTCACACAAAAACCAGTGGTCTTCGCCAGGCATTTTTAACTGCAAAGTGAAATAGAGGGTCACACATGTCTAGAGTCGACTATGAAAATGCCCTTGTCGACCAATATCAACCACCATATCTCCAACACCCTCGTAGATACCAACAATCAACCATCATGGTGCTCTTTGGACTGGAGGCTACTACCAGACACAAACACCAGTAGCCTGCGGTAGGTAGTTTCGGCTGCAGAGTGAAATATAGGGACACATATGCCTATTTTTATATTAGGTTGACTACTTTCTACCACCCCCCCCCCCCCACACCCCCACTGCTGCCGACAATATAGTTAACGATCGAAGATCCCTGGCTACTACAACACACCAGTGGTCTTCACTTGTTAGTTCTGGACGGATAGTGAAATGTAGGGACAAACATGTCTTTGATAGAAATAGGAAAATGCCCTAGGTCGACCACTTTCAACAACCATATCTACCACACACCCATAGCTACCGACATCTAATCATCATAGTGCACGATGGGAGATTCGAGGCCACTACCATAGCAAAAACCAGTGGCCTGCGCTATATATTAATGGCATCAAAGTGAAATATACGGTGACACATGTCTTTGGTCGAAAATTCCCGTGAGCGTCCAATTTCAACCATCATATGTCCCACACCCACACAGCTACCGACATTCTGCCAACGTTGTGCACGATGGGTGACACCATGCTACTACCATATACAAACACCAGCGGTCTGCGGTCGGTAGTTTTGGCTGAAAAGTGAAATATAGCGACACACACGTCAATTTTTTTTATATGTATATACTAGCTGAGGCCCGTAACTACGTTCACGTAAAATGTTAATGTGAGGACCTCTCTCTTAAACTGATTATCGGCAGCGATAAAAAGACTAATAGGTCGTCTATAGTCTTTGTGTGAATTGAGGGTTTATCTACTCCGAGCGAAATGGGTGAGCGTTCGGGAGGACAATGTTAAGAATATCCGTCCGGCCATTCAGGTTTCGCTTTACCACGGTTTCCTGAAATCACTCCAGGTGAATTTCGGATCGATTACTTCAAAAAGGAGATGCCCCAATTTCTTTCCGCTCCTTTGACCCCAGTTGTTTCCCGACTCGTGGTCCACAAGGCGTCAAAACATAGAAAAAGGCCATTCATCCAACCAGACTGAATCGTGGTCAACAAAACTAAAGCTGCTTCTCGCAAGTGAAGGATAACAGTCCACGGTATAAGTAATAAAAATTCCTGCTGTTTTGATATTCAACGTTTTAAAAATTCTAGATCTGACTGCATTGCATCAAAATCTATATTATTGAGTTTTAATTCATAGGAGGTTTAGAGCAGGGGTGACCAGCCGAAATGATCTTGCGGGCCATTTTGGAAATGCGTCATAACTCCGCGGGCCGCATATAAAATTATATATCCACATATTAGATACAGACTTTTTTTGGAGAGAAAAATTGAAACATAATGAGTTATTATTATTGTGTTTACTATTATTCTTAAATGTAAACACAGATAATATAATAATGATACTAAACTCACACTGTAAAGAAATACATAACATGATGAATCGAGCGGGCTGGAAAATGCGGCCCCTTGGGACGTGGGTTGGCCACCCCAGGTTCAGAGCGTGGATGTGTCGCATTGTGACTTGGAATTTCGATGTGTGTGTGTTCGTATTGTTGATTGTGTGAGATCAATTGTGGTGAGTAAGTATTTACAATAGCGTGATATCGAATTTCGCGTATCAGTCATTCAATTCGTAGTTAAGAAATTGACTTACCAGCGCAATCGAGTGCTTTCTATCGTGGTTTTACGACCAAGCCGAAAACGCGTCGCGCTGCACGGGCAGCACCGCCAGGCCGCGTCTGCCGTCACTTTTGGGAGAGTCGTTCTGTACCGTCCGTGTCAACAACATCGGCAACGAAACTGACGACTAGGCCTGCTGCAGTTGTCACTGTTACTCGAGTGCGTGGCGACAGTTACAACGTGCAAATGGAAGCAACTCCCGCCCTGCCAGAGGATCAGCCAAATCAACTTCCCCAAGCCACAAGAAAGCCTACGATGACCCAGCCTAGTTAGGTGGGACCTGGAAATGGACACAAATGTGACACATATAAACGAGCAGATGATAGCCTAGCCTATAAAAGGACATCTGTCAAAAAACCAGAAAGGTAATGCAGCCCATTTAAACATTTTGGAGGATTCCGAAAGTGTAAATACCTATTTGATGATATCCTCTATTGTGAAGATGGATGATATTTCTGGAAATGCTAGGACCACATTTCAGTGCAGCAAAGCGCTGCGCAACAACATATGTAATATCAAATCCTTATACAAAATGCAATCGGTCACTGCGCCGAAGGGCAACGTCTTCTCAAGAAGATGGAAGATAAAAAGAGGTTCTTCAAGTACACTGTTCCTGCTGTTCCAAGTGGAATCACATTAAAAAACACCAATTTGTCTCGAAGAAACTGAGGACCGCAGCTTCTTCTTCGCGTAAGGCAGTAGTGGAAGAAAACAATATATCCATTAATGCATACCCTATGGAAACCCAACAGTAAGTATCAACAAGTGTTGATATACAGGGCGTTACACTTATGACGCGTCCGCACGCAAAATCACCCGGGCCAGCGCCCCCTCGCTTGCCGGTAACTCACACGGCACATCGCCCGTGCTCAGGAACGCCTCATGCTTGCGCTGATTTCTTACCGTATAGCACGTGCTGGAAATGGCCATCGGCTTCAATACACGCTTGACATATTCTAAGGATGTTTTGGCTAACTCTCTGCAGTGTTTGTGAAGAAATATTAATAATTTTAGCCCTAGTCGAACAACTTCTGTGCACGAATTAAAACCAGCAGATTACACTGCACGAATGAGGTTTGCAAACTGGTTAATGAAAAGTGTGCACAATGGCGAGCTGGATCCGCAATTGATATTTTTCACCGATGAGGCGTATTGTTATTTAAGTGGACGTGTAAATAGTCAAAACAGTCGGTACTGGAGTACAGAAAATCCATATCTTATCCACGAACAGCGGCGACACGATGTGAAAGTTGGAGTTTGGAGGGTAATTAGTGCGAGGCGAATTATTGGACCAGTATTTTTTACTGAAACAATTACATCTTCTCGCTATGTGGAAAATATTTTAAATACCTCTTTTTGAACAGCTGACAGAAGATGAAAGAAATTACGGTCATTTTCGACAAAACAGTGCAACTCCCCATACAGCCGAAGTGATTTCTTTTTGTGGGGTTACCTAAAAGAGCGTGTTTATGATTCAAATCCCCGTACGGAAGAGGAACTTAGGGAAAACATATGAACTAAAATTAATAATATTTCTTCACAAATACTGCAGAGAGTTAGCCAAAAAATCCTTAAAAGCGTGTATCGCCAACATTTCCAGCACGTGATATAAGGTAAGAAATCAGCGCAAGCATGAGGCGTTCCTGAGCACGGGCGACGCGCCTTGTGACTTACGAGGGGGTGCTGGCCCAGGTGTTTTTGCCGTGCGCGAGGACGCGTCATAAGTGAAACGTCCCCAAGTACAGATGCAACAAGAAGATGGTTTTTTTCCAGCCCGCAAGTCTTCTCGCCCTGTCCAATCTGGCCAAGGACCAATTGATAACGTAATGGAGATTTCAAACCCATTGAACCCGTTAGTTGAAAAAGACTAACAACAGCACAAAGCTACCACCAATAGTGGTACAATTTGCCAACAACTACAAAGAGCTACCCCAGATGGTGATCACATTACTAGAAGGTCGCCCCTTCTGAGCCAAATCAGCAGGAGGGGATAAGATAAAACTCAAACTCTATTGAGGATTACCTAGCTGTGACTGCAGAGCTGCTGAGAAGAGGTATTCCCTTTTATAGTTCCCCTCAGCTGCAGAAAAACCTCTGAAGGTGGTCCTACGAGGAATCCCTTAGGTACGCCGGCTTCAGCATTTAAGAAGGAGCTGGTAGATAAAGGTTTCAAAGTACGTTCAGTAATTCAGTTAAAACGACCAAGGAGTTCAAATCTGATGCCCCTGTTCTTAGCAGTACTGTTCAACAGACTACAAAATAGAAAAAATTTCGAGCCTGGCAATATTATGTCCCTGAGAGTGACAATGGATAAACTACGGTCAGCTGCGGGGCCAACTCAGTGTTTAAACTTCCAGGCTCTCGGACACGTGGCAAGACACTGCCAAATGAAGTCAATTTGCGTTAAGTGTGCAGGAGCACACCTTTCTAGAGAGTGTATACAACAGAAAGGGCAATCCCCAGCGAAATAAGCCAACTGTCAAGGCCATCACGTAGTGAGCTATAGAGGCTGTTCATCCGTCAAGCGCGCATGAGAACGCCAACGCGGAACTACAGTAGCATAGACTGAAGCTGTCCACAAAAGCTTGAGGAGAAGAATAATTCCAAACAATCACATGCTCCGACCGAAGCGACAGCAGATTCTCTGAAGAAAACGCAATAGCTGAAAGAGAATGACCTGGATGTAAACATGAAAAAATCGTAGTTCCCACCTCTGAAGAAACTCAACACCAATAACCAGAAGAATTATGAAAACAACCAAGCATTGTGCAACCAAAAGGGTTCGCAAAAAATCCGGGCATTCTCAGATATTGTCACAGGAAATTCATCAAACAAAAACAGTAATTCATGACAACGGTCTCCAACTGCAGAAAACAATCAGTTCAGAGACCCCACGTCGGTAAACTGCGTAGATAGGCTCATGGAAGTCGTTGGTGCTCTCATCAATATGATGGCAACATTAAAGATCAACTTTTAGCAGCTGTCATCTGACAGAAAATCCCTCGTGATGATGGCGAACCAGCCTACAAAAGTCATATCCTCACCACCTCATTATGGATAGAAGATTTATAGAAGGACTATCCATCTGTGTTTGGAATGCTAACGGGATTACCTCCTAGATTATTGAGTTCCGACAATTGCTGAGGGAGGTAGCCGTTGATATTTGCCTGGTAGCAGAAACACATGTTAAACCTGGACTGGGACCTCCGGTGCCAAATTACTGCAGTTATCGCACAGACAGACTGACAGCTGGAGGTGGAGTTGCTGTATATATCAAGCGTGACATTCCTCACCATGACGTTTTGCTGCCGCCAACTGAACAAGCTACTGCCATTCAGAAGAAAACAACATTAGGGTGTCTTACAAATGCCGCTGCATACCGTCCGTCGAGGAGATTACTGGTAGAGAACGACATAATTAGACTCGCCAGGATTCAAGGCAAACTTCATGTTGGAGGAGACTTCAAAGCGAAGCACCAAGACTGGAACTCCCATGTAGCAAACCAAGCTGGCCAACAACTCCATCATCTGGCTCTTAGACATAACCAACACGTGTGAGGCCCTGATGAACCCACCCGCCATCTGTAGAATGGAAAAAGAGCAAATGTCTTGAACATTGCCTTTACTAAAGGGTTCACTGGCATTGTAACTGCAAACAAGCTGAACAGGATGTCTTGGGATCATTCCCCAGTAATCCTTGAAGTAGACGCGGGCTTCTGGAAATCTGAAGAACAGATGGCACCAAACTACCGAAAAACTAATTGGGTTCAGTTCCGTGACACAATCACCGAGGCAGTTGAAGTGCTGCTCCTACTAGACAACATAACTTCAGACCAAGCGATCAAGAACTTTGTAAGATTTGTTATCAACGCCAGGAATGCCACTACACCGCATAATCAGAGAGTCCAGCATTCAAAACAGCTACCTCCACATCTACCAGCCTAGATTATACACAAAAAATCGAGTTGCTAAGGACTGGAAACTCAGTAGATTCACCAGGAGACGAGCTGGGCAGCCAGCCGTCTCTTCATAGAGGTAGAGGCCTCGTCTTTGATCCAGAAAGCAAGGCAAACGCCATCACAGACCATTTTGAAAAGCAGTTCCAGCCAGTGGAAATAGAAGACCACATCACCGAAACCTGCAGAAGACTGACGAGATCATGGAGGCAAATGACTATGGGAATAATATTACTGAATTTACAGAAGAGGAGGTGCTGCAGGTGATTAAATGGCTACACTTAAAGAATGCTCCAGGACATGATAAGGTGTGCAACCAGCTACTACGCAAGGTCCCGCGAGTATCCATCATATACCTCACTACCATCTTCAATGATATCAGAAGAACGCAACGATACTCATGAGGCTGGAAACACGCCATTGTCGTTGCAATAAGGAAGCAGGGGAAAGATCCAACATCAGATAATGCGTGTGGTAGAAACTGCCACTGCTTCTTTTAACAGGAATGAATACTGTCCAGTTGTTCTCTTAGATGTTGCACGAGCCTTCGACTCGGTATGGCACAACGGTCTTCTGCTGAAGTTGTATTATCATGGGATTTCCGTCCAGATGGTAAACATAATTCGGAGCTACCTAGTCGGAAGAACTTTCAACGTACAAGTCTCGCCGTCCAATACATACCGGAGTTCCACAAGGTTCGGTGCTGGGACCTATATTGCACAGCTTGTATACTGCGGACATTCCAGCACCGCTTTGTATGCCGACGATACGCAGTTCTTCACCCATCACAGCAACAGAGCAGTAGCAACTAGGAAGCTGCAAGAGAATGAGAAATGGGCACGAAGGTGGTGTATCACCATCAACACTACAAAAACCCAAGCTATCTCGGGAACTCGACAAACGTCGAGAGCATATAACTACTCCACCAAAATTACACCTTTTCGGCAAAGACATTCCGTGGAACTCCACAGTTAAATATCTAGGAGTGGCAGACGGCTAACTTGGAAGAGACACATTGAGGATCTACGGAAAAAGTCCTAATCAGGTTACAGCAACTGTACCAAGTACTTAACATGACAAGTTCACTGGCTGCGACCACAGGAGTGACTATTTACTGCAGTTTGGTATGTCCACTGCTTAAGTACGCGTGCCCAGTGTGGGGGTACGCAGCAAAGACAAGCATTGTCAGACTACAAATATTGCAGAACAAAGCCCTTCGAAGAGCTCTCCATGTAACAAAAAGCTTCACAACTGGAGACCTGCACGCAGCCGCAGGCATACCTCTATTCCGAGGACACGACAGGTGGCCACGTCCTTCTACAGAACAGCCCAAAGATCGCAGAACCCACTGGTAGCACCAATGGACACATACGGCACATACTTCGACCACCACTAAAGACTACTCTCCATTTTTGAACAAGAATAACAAAAAACGTGGCACCAAAGAAGACATACCGCAAAAAAGTGACGGAGACGTATGAAGTTTGAAGGAAATGTCTTCGGACAACAACCTTTACTACAACCTGTCTGATAACTTAAGAAAGGCACAAATTGCAGAGCGACGAGGACCTGGTTTGTTTATATTACTTCCCTATGCTCTTTCAATGAATATTTTTTTTCTATAGTACTATAAACCATCCATGTTTTTGATTAGTAGTCTTTAGTTTGTTTTCGCTGATGTTGTTGTTATCCTCGAAGTGTACTTTTTCTTCTTTTCCTGTTTCCACTTCCTTCCACTGGCTGATTTTTGCTTTTTTTTTTTTTTTTTTTTTTTTTTTTTTTTTTTTTGTAAACCTGCTTTTTCATTTCCTTTCTTAAAACACACAGACATGTCTTTTTTTTTAGAAATTAGAAAATGCCTTTTGTCGACCAATTTCAACTACCATATTTCGCACGCCCCCACAGCTACCAACATGCAACTATCATTGTGTACGATGGGAGACTTGAGGCTACTTCTACGCACAAACACCAGTGGTCTGCGCTTCATACTTTTGACTGCAAAGAAAAATATACGGATACATATGATCTTGGTCAAATTAAATAAAAAAAAAATTGCTCCCCATCGACCAATTTCAACCACCATAACTCATACCCACCCATGGCTACTGACATGCAATCACTATAGGGCACGTTGGGAGACTCGACGCTATTACCAAATACAAACACTAGTAGACTGCGCTAGGCAGTTTTGATGTAGAATGAAATATGGGAATACACATGTCAATTCCGATATCATGTCGACCACTTTCAACAACCACATCTACCACACCACTACAGCTACCGACATGCAATCACCATAGTGCATGATGGAAGGCTCCAGGCTACTACCAGACACAAACGCCAGTGGTTTGCGCTTGGTAGTTCTGGCTGCAAGGTGAACTATAGAGATACACACGTCTTTAGTAGAAACAGGAAAATTTCCTCGGTCAATCACTTTCAACCACCATATCTTATACACATTCCTAGCTACCGACATCTAACGACCATAGTGCGCGATGGGAGACTCGAGGACACTATCACTCACAAACACCACTGGTCTGCGCTATGTAGATATGACAGCAAAGTGAAGTATACGGACATCATGCCTTTGGTCGAAATCGAAAATATCCCTGATCGACCATTTTCAATCACCATATCATCCGCAACCCCACAGGTAACAATATTCAGCCAGCGTTGTGCACGATGGTTGTCTCCATGCTACTATCATCCATAAAAACCAGTGGTCTGTGTTACGTATTGATGGTAAAAAGTGAAATATAGGAACACAAAAGTCTATATATATATATATAAGACCAGCTGGTGCCCGCGACTTGGTTCGTGTTTGTAAAGAATTTTTACTGAAAGCAACCGACATCTAACCACTATGGTGCACGTTGGGAGAATCGAGGCTACTACCACATACAAACACGAGTGGACTACGCTAGGTAGTTTTTATGCGCAATGAAGTATAGGGACACATATGTCTACTTTGACATCAGGTAGACCAGTTTCAACCACCATATCTGCTACACCGCTACAGCTACTGGCATGCAATTATTATAGTGCACGATGGATGACTTCAGGCTCCTACCACACTCAAACGCCAGTGATCTTCGCTTGGTAGTTCTGGCTGCAAGGTGAAAAATAGTGGAACACACTTCTTTGGTAGAAATAGAAAAATGCCCTAGGTAGACCACTTTCAAGCACCATATCTCACACACCTCCATAGCTGCCAACTTGCAACCACCATAGTTCACAATGGGAGACTCGCTGCTATTAGCACACACAAACACCAGTGGTCTGTGCTAAGTAGAAGAGAAATATAGGGGTAGACATATTTTGGTCGAAATATGAAAATGTCCCACATCGACCACGCCCACGTGCCACCAATCTCCCACGCCCTAACAGCTACCGACAATCGACCAACGTTTTGCACGACGGGAAACGCCATGCTACTACTACACACAAACACCAGTGGTCTGCGCTAGGTAGTGGTGGCTGCAGGGTCAAATATAGGGAAACAGACGTATATATTATTATTATTATCTGCAATTGGACCCTGTCGTATCACGCAAAGCCTTAACGATTCAGTTTTCTGAGTTTCCATATAGCTTTCATTTTTTCTTCGTGGATTCTCTTCCTTTCTTCAGTCCACTTCGTCCCCGGTCTCTTAATGACTTCATTCTCTGGCGGTACTTCCCACTTGTTAATTTTTTCTCTGTATGTTTGTCTATCTACGATTTCTAATAAGTTTATGTGGGCTTTTTCCATGTCTTTTTTTTTTTATCTCCTGGACCCCGGGCATAGTTTTTAGCTGTTCTATATACGTCACAATTTTATGAATTAGTCTTGTTGCTGGAAGTCTGTGGATATGTCCATAAAATCTTAATCTTCGTTTCCTGATGTCTGCCGCGAGGTTTGACAGTGTTTCTGTTGTCTTTCGAGATTTAAGTCTATATCCGTCATCTGTTTTTTCTGGGCCAAGAATCTTTCTTATAATTTTGCGTTCTTCTTTCAAAATATTTTCTAGGTCACCTTTCCTATGTAGTGTTAAAGTTTCGCTGGCGTACAGGGCTTCGGGATGGATAACTGTGTTGTAATGTCTGACTTTTGTATATATGGAAAAACATTTTTTATTATACATGTTGTAGGTTCTACCGTAGGCTCTCTTAAGTTTTTGCATGCGAACTTTCTGTGCTATTTTCTCTCCTCCGGCGGGTTCGATGATTTCTCCCAGATACTTGAAATATGGGACTCTCTCAATTTGTCCATATTTTGTGTCCAGATTTTGAGTGTGGAGTTTTGAACAGATGAATTTGGTTTTTGGGTCGATATTTGCAACCCTACTCTTTCAGCGCATTCTTTGAGAGTTTCTATCTGTTTGATTGTTGTGGTTTCATCATCTGCTAGTATGGCTAAATCATCTGCGAAGGCTAGGCAGCAAATTTTAATACCATTAATACGTCATCCAGTTGTATAGGTTTCCAACAGTTCTGCTGTTTAAGTTCTTTCTCCGATTCTCGGATGACTTTATCCAGAACAAGGTTGAAGAGTATCGGGGACTTGCCGAAAGCCGGTATTGATCTGAAACGGTTCAGATATCTCTCCCATGAATTTCACTTTGGAGGTTGTGCCGGTGAGTGTTTAGTGAGGTTTCGGGTTTTTTGATCGAGCCCTTGCTCTTCGAGGATGTTGAAGAGAGATTGCCGGTCGATTGAATCATATGCCTTTTTCAAATCTACAAAGGAGCAAATGAGCGGGCTGCTCCTAAGTGCTTTAAATTTAGTGTAGTTTTTAAATTGAATATTTGTTCTATGCAAGCCTGACCGGTGCGGAAGCCAGCTTGGTACTCGCCAATTTTGTGGTCGAGTTGCTCTTGTACTCTTTTGAGAAGACATGCTGAAAGAATTTTGTATGCAACTTGAAGAAGGGAGATCCCTCGATAGTTGTTGACGTCCGTTTTATCTCTCTTCTTGTGTAGTGGGTGAATGAGGGCACTTTTCCAGTCTTCAGGTAATTTTTCTGTCTGCCAGATCTCTTTAATGATTTGTGTGAGTTCTTTAAGTGAATTTGGTTCAAGATTTTTCAATAGTTCCGTATTGATACCATCCTCTCCAGGTGCTTTGTTATTCTTAAGTTTGAGAATAGGCCTGTGGATTTCCTCTTGTTATGGTGGGGGGGATTCCGGATAGGTATAGGTGGGGGTTTCCTTCGTGAATCTTGACGGAGGTTCAGGGCAGTTGAGCAGTTCAAAAAAGTATTTTGACAATTTTCGACAATTTTCCTGATTAGTTAGTGCGAGCTTTCCAACCGATTTCCTGAAGCATAAGTTTTGAGGAGTATATCCTCGGATTGTTCCTGCGAAAGTTCTATAAAAGTCTCGGGTATTATAGTTGCGGAAATTTTCTTCGATGGAATCCAGTTGCTCCTTCAGGTACTTTCTCTTGGTTTGTCTGATAATTTTAGTCACTTGTTTCCGGAGTTCTTGAAAGTGCTGCAAGTTTTCCTCTGATTTTTTATTGTTGTATTTAAGAAAAGCTTCTTTACGTTTCGATAGTGCTTTCTCACATTCTGAATTCCACCAAGTAAAAGGATGTCTCGTATTCTTTTTCAATGGTATTAGTATTTTTTTTTTTTTTTTTTTTTTTTTTGTAATTTTTCCCAGGTATCTGCTTGTTCTTTCTCCCATTCTTCTCTCAGGTTAGTTTCCATGATCTTCGTTGTGTCAAATTTCTGTAGGTGTGTTTTTTTCTGATGTATTTTCTTTGGGGTGAATTTCATTTTAATTCTTGTTAAATAGTGATCTGTGTTTATATTTGCCCCTCTGCGGACTTGAACATCATAGACTTCTTTTTGTAGAGGATAAGAAATGGCAATGTGATCAATCTGTTATTCACCAAGTTCTAATATGGGTGATCTCCAGGTCTTTTGTTTTCGTGGATCTTTTCTCAAAGAAGTTAACATGATTTTTAAGTTGCTGTGTTGGCATATTTCAATAAGTCTCGTGCCATTCTTGTTTGTGAATCTGTGGGCGGGATATTTACCAATGGTTTTCCGATATTCTTTTTCTTTCCCGAGTTGTGCATTAAAATCACCAAGTAAGATTTTTGCATCCTCTTTAGGGATTTTTTCCATGACTTATGATTTATACATGCTAACGTAATGTACAGGGCGTTCGCCGGGAAACGCTACCTACTGTTAGCGCTACAAGGAAGAAACTGCTCACGGCGAGCGAGCGGTCAGCTTCCGACATTGTTCGACCGTCGGCCGCGGACTATTTCATAATAATTACGCTTCATAAACTTGTATGCAGGTACCAGTTGCAAAATCTAATCCTAGGCCCCTGGTCTATTTCTGTAATTTTATGCACCACAATTGTTTTGTATGGCTTTAAGTGAACTAGCTTTGTTACTTTCCAACCTGACGTCTTAGATACGCCTGCCTGCTGCCCTAACTGACTTAATGATTTTTTGGGTGACTGTTCTAGTCGAAAAGCGATATCGTCAATTTTCTCTTCTGTGAGAATACGGGTGACCGACAGTCTCTTTTTGTTAAAAAATGAACCCGTTTCTCTTACTTTTTTAACCAGACGCAGAATTGTTGATTTAGCTGGCAGTAAAGCGCCAGGATATTCGCGACGAAATTTACTGCGACACTTTTTAAACGACTTCTTCTTCACATATATATCGTAGAGAAATATTCTTTGTTGCAAACTGTAACGTACCATAATTTTACTCACACTCAAACACGGTACAGATTAGTAAGAGTATGAAGCCCCAAACCAGCCAAACCGCAAAGAAACGTTTATTCACAACACTGATTAATAAGAGACTGAAGTCACAAACTAGCTACAATGCAAAGAAACCGTTCTTAACAATGTAAGGGTCCCATTATACTGCATCACTGCACTGTTGGGGCAGCGGAGGTGTTAAACAATGCGGCGATTCACGGCGCCGTGTGGCGGGAGTTGCTGGACCACTGTCCCAGCAAGTTGCCGACGGCAACAGACTGGGAGGGTAGCGTTTCCCGGCGAACGCCTTGTATATTAATTCATGTATTACACTGACGCTACATTTTCTATATATGTTCTTTAATATAAAGTTTTTGTTTCTTTGTGTAAATTCATATTTCCTTTCTTTTGGAAACCACTTTAGAAACATGGTGTTGTGGCCCACGGGATTTTTGGTAAAGTCAGGCAGTAGCTACGATTTCATACAGCTCTAGTTAAAGCAGGTCAATTGCAACACCAAAGAGAAACAAATTCAGACATTGGAATGAGGCGACGAAGAAGCCAATGCCCAGGAAAGCAGGTAAGGTGTCGGCAAGAATACGCTGAAACACGACGTCATTTGGCAAAAGATGGGAGAGTCATGGAGGCCGCTTGGTCGAAAAGCCTCCCAACCACCGGAGGAATGTGGAGGGACTGGAGAACAAAACCTGGGAGCACTAAGGAGAGAACAGCCAAGCGGGTCGATCAGTTGACCGGTGGCTCGGGGCTCTTGTTCTACGTCGATGAGGAGATCGGCCGAGTCATGTTTGAGGCGGGCAGTTAGCCGTCGACATCGGCAGCAACAGCGATGGAAACAGCTAGAAGCATACACCATCTTGCGCAGGTGGGACGAAACCAATTGGGAACATATAATGGGGATATCAGACATTAGAAGCAAGTAATAATTGGCTTAACCATTTGAAGGGCTCAAGGAGTCAACGGAGTATTATCTGTGTAAAATGTGTAAAGAAATGTAAATGTGCATATACCTTGCTGAGCGTATCATTTATGAAAAACTACCACTCACGTGACTTAGAGTCTTACCCACAATTTAATGTACCTCTTGGACAGTGGCAGAGTGAGAGCAAAAAGATTCGCCAGTCCACTACAATGGATTGTAATCATTATGGTAAGATAAAATCAGAATATTTTGCTTCATTGTGACAAGATCCTTTAAAAGACGCCAGGACCATAAGTAACGACGTTTTCGAGTTATTGCTTAATCGTATTCAGAAAATAATATAATTGTTGTCGCTATTTAAAAAAATAAATAAAGCCACTAGGTGCAACAGGTGCTGTATAGGCTAAGATTGAGAAATGCAAAATAAATACAAGACACGTAATGCTCTCACAGAACAGATAGTTTAATTACATTTTCTCGACGTGGAAACTCGAATACAATTATCACAGTTTACTAACTAAAAATAGACAAAGTCTAGAAACACTAGAGACAAGTGTTAAGGGAGTCATGACCAAACGATGCAAACGAAAGTCAGCATCTTAACGAAAGCTGCATATAATGATGTAGAAATTACACATCCTGGAGAGAACGTTTAGTTTGTTATAGATGCTTAAAACAGACTAAGTGTATTTTCAATCCGAAACCGAAATGAATGAAATTTGTATTGTGATGAAATATTTGTGTTACAAAGAGATGTGACAAAAGGATATTCATAAGGATATGGTTGCGATATTAAGAGAAAGTGCTCCCGATTACAGCATAGTTAAAAACTGGAAATATGAATGTAAACGTTGGAAAACCAACTCTCGAAACTATCCACGCGTAGGATAGAAAATTACTCACGAAATTGTGTACAGCGTACATGAGATAGTAACAACAGACATATGGTTAAAAGATCGGCAGTGTATAATGACACGAGAATTCCAAGAACCACAGCATATCGTATGACCGGACTTGTCAGAGCCTGTGGGGAGAGTGGTGAGGTTCCACTTGGCATTCGGGAGGACATGTGGTAAAACCTCTTCCGATGACACAGGTTTCGGTTTCCATGGTTTCCCGAAGTCACTGCAGACGAATACCGTAATGGTTCTTTCTGAAATCCCATAGGTCACGGCCGTTTCCATCCCGTTTCATGTCCGCAGTCCTTTCGCGCCCCTAACGGCTTCGACGAAAAGTAAAAGATGAAACTTTCCACAAGAATCAAAGTAGGTCAATGCAGGACAAGCGCAACAGTTCTTTCCAGTCAAAAAGGCCAAGTTTGTCTCTTCTGTACGGAATGTGATAGTGTTAGTCTTTTTAGATTCCAAAGATGTACTGCTTTCAAATTTTCTGATAAAGAGAGAAACCAACTCTGGTATGTTTTACGCTAGCCTCGTGAAGCAACTACGAACAGCCGTAAAGAAAAAGAGGCGAGTTCTTTGAAAAGTCTCTCTGGAGTTCATGAGTGTAGGTACCAGTTGATACCGCAGTCCCCCTATTCATCAAGTCTGGCCCCCTTGGTCTTCCATCTACTTCCAGATCTTGTATTTTGTCTGAGACACAAGTCAGCTAATGGCGTCATGCCTGTTCTCACTTCGTTTTATATTATTTTTGAGTAATCCATTCATTTGAATGGCTTAAAAGTCTTGGAACGTCGTTGGAGGAAACGGATTGAGCTCAAAGAAGCCTAAGTGGAAAAACAGATCAAAATTTACATAGCTCATTTGCTTCATTATTAGACCATTAACTTATGGGAGGTTTATGGTGTATAAAACTGGGTGTGTGATCTAAGAAACACGATCAGATGGTCTTATACTTACTTCGTTTTGTACTGTCGGCTGATGGAGTGCTGCGCAAAACTGTTGAAATGATCTTTTCTTCAGCGATTGAAGTCCATTTGCTCCTCTCAATATAAGTGGGATGCTTGATTGCGAGGAATTTTGCGTTATTCGCAGATTATGCTGCTTAGACTCAAATGCTTGAATATCTGGTTTTTTTTTTTTTTTTTTTTTTTTTTCGTGCGCAGTAAACACAGTGTGATTATTTGTACTAAATGAATTTTAGGCAGAACGGCATTAGTGACGTGTTTCACTCAAAGATGTTTTGCACAACATAGTAACACTCAATGGAGAAGCATTTCAGCTCTAACTAGCACATATTTCATCCTATTGGCTGTACGATGAGAGAAATGTGATGAAACTGGTGTATATCCGACATTTCCAGTGTTCTCGTGAGTTGTAATCCCACTGCTGCTTATTTTGGGTCATTTATGTATTGAACATCGAAGAGTTGTGTGATAAATGGTAGTTTTTAAAATGAAGTATACAATGTTTTAGTTATTCATGCATCGATTATAAAATATTTAACTTTCAATCAATTATAATTAGTAAATTATTAGTTTGAGAAACACTGTTCTAGTTTTCAGTACTGCTTTTACACCAGATCAAAGTGAACATCTGTTATGTAATTATGATAAGTAAATTAGTTTCTCTCTCCTTAATTAAAATCGTTATAAAGATATGTCCGTGTATGTAATAGTATAAAGTTGTTATAATAGACAGCATAACATACCGCTGATTTTACAGTTGCTTTTAATGAAAATGGTGAATCTTGAAAAATATATAATTTTAATGCTACATATTGGAAAAATAATATAAAGTACAACAAATTAGACACCTTTATTAAGTTTAAACATACAGATTTTATTACAACATCTCTTATCACATAAATAATCAGACTCAATACGTCACATAAGTATACTCATTTTAACAGCACAACTCCAAATCTGAACACACAAATACCCTGTTTGATTCTAAGCAGGTTACAGTTTTGAATCAATAAATTTTTTAATGTGGCATCTGACTGATGAAAATATAAAAATTCACATTTCGATGTTACGATTTTTTTCTTGTAGAAAATTTTTGATGGTGTAAAGTGAAACGACAAGAATTTTCATTTTAATATTGCATTGCGAGCATGTTTATTGAATATAGCTTCACACTAATACAAGAACACCAACAACGATAGAACATTCTTTAGTACCATTTTATAATATAAATTATGCATCAAATTACGGATCTCTCATCGAAATGTATAGTTGAGCGAAATTCAATGCACGAGACAATAAAATCTCCAAACATTAACATGTTCCCATTTGATGAAAATCCGGTATTAGTTTAAGAAAATCGTAGATTATAGTTTTCTATCACAATACGTTTCGGTAACTAAGTAAAATTATGTCACATTTACACATTTGAGAAAAGAACTCACGAAACCAAAACCAAAAAAATTAGCTTACATATTGAAGGTATATATAATATGTCACAAGAAGAAAAGTAATCGATTTGCTTCGAAGAAATGATGACTAAAGTTCTTTTTTTTTATCTCAGTACGTGTTGTAGTTTTGAATCAGACCATAGTTTCAATCTTCGATAGTTGTACGAATGAAACCCTGAGACGGATATGAATATTTAGTTGATAACTTCAATGTCACATCAAAGTATGGAAGGTAAAGCGTAAATCTTACAAAAAGAAGGAATTTATATATACTCTGTTTTGACATTGCGTTAAGATAACTCTGTGTGGTCCGTTTTTTTACCATCCGAATGTGCAAAATGCGGCGACTGTGGAAGGAATGTCAGTGGAAACCAGCACGAAAAATTTTCAGATACATAAATAAACTAGTTTTGCTTGACTTCACTGAAAACTTTAGGAGAAAATTATTTTATTGAATATCGGAGCCGTTGATGCGGTATGCACACTAATTCTAATAGCTTCTTATCCAATCAGGTATTTAATATTTTAAGAGAAGAGAATATTTATATGATTGTATATATTGCCGATAACATCATCATCATTATTCTCCTCATCGTACATATCCTAATGACTGATGTCCGCAACTGGCTATCCTGCATCGAGACGAGCTTATTGAGCATATCCCTCGTAAAAATTTCCTAGAAACACCGGATTAGATGAGTGCTGTTAGCTTATCTAGTTCGCTCAAAGCGGTTATGGCGGCGGTCTGCGATATGTGGACGTCCCAACGGACGCAATGCCTTTAAGTAGTAATCAGTTCAGTCTGTTCCTTTTCAACTAGGGCAGCGTTTCTCAACAAGTGGTCCGCAGACCATTCGCAGTCCACTAAAATGAGACAAGTAGTTCGCAGGCAGAATATTAAAGTTTAATTCTAATTGAATTATGGATATCATAACAAAAATAAATTGGTAAGAAGATGTTCACAGGAAATTAATACCGTATTCATACTGCAAAAGGCTGTTTAAGCTTAAAACGAAATTCTGTACTCTTGGTTTGCCTAGATTCTGAATGTCGCCTTTACTGAATATCCTTAATAATCTCAAGAAGCATCAAACTTGTGATACTTTTTTCAAAAATCTAACGAGAAAGGATTTTCATCGTTCCTTCAAATAATTATTTTATGTGGCGACCTTAGACGAAATTTGACTAATATTGATCCAGACATCCAGAAACTCTGCAAGGAGTCACAAGCTCCTTAATACTGAGTAATAACGTGATATTAGTCTTTCTTTTTTACTTTTCGTATTTACTCTCTCCCATTATTATTCATTTTGTTTGTGAATGCGGGTCTATTCAGATGGCAATTTATATCCAATTTCATAACTGCGTTCTAGTAGTAATTTAGAGCATGCTTTTAGATTTATTATGTTATAATACATTATGTCCCAGATGTTAATAAAATACACATACGTGGAAAATTAAGTCAATATAGGTCTGTGGTCAGTGTTGCCGTTTTTGACATTTTGCTGGGCCTCGGCTGAAAGGTTTGGGAAACGCTGTTTCAGACAATATTATGTAGCGCTTTTACGTAGTTTAATTTTATATTGTTATTGATGGTTTGGGAGAGAATACAGTATATTAGCCCATTTCAACCAAATGCCAACCTCTCCTTCACTTGGAGCATCGTATTTGCACAGACCAGGCTCTGGTAACTGAATTATTCTCGATATAAGGAGTCACCCACAGCTTGCGATAGGGAGGAAGAGCGGAGAGTGGCCGAGGGCACCCTCTTGCCCTTGGAGTTGGAAGCGGCCCATAAAGATGGATGAATCAGAAATGATCAACGGCGTCGGGATACAGAAGGCAACGGGAAGCCATTGCATTAAATGCCCTAAGAGTATCCAGAGACAATGTAATCATCTCAAACTACATATGAAATGATGCCTTCTTCACGGGTAAAATGTTCAGGAGGTAAAATCGTCCCGTTGTGTTATCTCCGGATGCGCACTGTTCAGAGAGAAGTGATCAGGATGGATAGAAACATTCTACGAGTCGGAGCGTGGAATATTAGAAGTCTGAATAGAGATGGTAAATTAGAATACTTAAAGATGGAGATGGAACGACTTTTATTAGATGTCTTTGGGATTAGTGAGATGGCGGGGAGAGAAGCACAAGGTTTCTGGTCTCTGAAACACAAAGTAAAGAGCTCTCAAGCTGTCATTCGAGTTATTGATGTGGGATTTGTAATGAATAAGACAGTAGTGAAACGGATGAGTTACTAAGAACAGATCAATGATAGTATTATTCTGATGTCTGAGCCTGATCCAACCACGATAGTGCAAGTTGTGACGATCACATATTTTATAGGTTATTCCATGGTATGTAAGCAAACTTATATACATATATTCTTTGAAGATTAGTTTTTCGCGATGTGGTTGCTTTTAGATCAGGTTGGTTACTAAGAGCGACATAATTGAGCCTACAGGTTGAGTCGTTATCTTTAGTTCGCAAATTCGACATACGAATCGGGAAGTATCAGGAAGAAGTCTAATATAGAAGTAACGGTTTTTAGTGTTGGTTGAAAAATGTGAAAATACTTAACTGATTGAATAAAAGTTATTACAAGAACGATTAATGGTTTGTGCATTTTTTCGTAGTTAGATGCTTTCCATAAATAATAAACTAAAGAAGAAAGGCGACCGTGTTCAAAGAGAATAAAGTTATTTTCCACAAGAAATTACGAAGCTACGTAAAACAGAGTCATCAGACTGAAACAATATATGAACTAGAACGAATACAAAGTTTATAAGCTAACGTCACAAGAAGATGATGAAGATATATAAAAAAAAACAAATGGAAACTTCCAGGGGATACTGGTAGATGTCACTAGATTATATCATGGTGAAACAGAGAGTCAGGAATCAACTTCTAGACTGTAAAGAACATCCCGGAGTCGACGTAGGTTCTGGCCACATTTTAACAGTTTTGGAATGTAGAATGAAATTCAAGAGAATAAGAAAGCAATCCAGGCCGAACAGACGAAGTTAACAAATTGAAACAACGTAAAAAGACAAAAAAAAAAAAAATGTATAGAGAAGGTGGATGAGGGTTTAAGAAGTAAATCTCAAATTTATTCAACTGATGGAAAAGATGCACTGAAGAGTGAAATAATCAAAGCTGATAAAGAAACATTAGGCTTTAAGATGGAGGACCAAATAGAATTTTCGGGAAATTAAGAAAAGATGTATAAACATTAAGCTGCTGATGGGAAACCTATTTTAAGCTTAGAAGATAAAGCTAACTGACGAAAGGAAAACATAGAGAACAGTGTACTGGAAATAGAACGCAATGTTGATATTGACGAGTTAGTATTTCCTGTTTCAGGGACAGAAATTGACCGAAATCAAATAAGGCAAATAGAATTGAGATTCATGTAGAACTTCTGAAATCCCTAGAATAAGGAATCCAAACAGCTACGCAACAGGAGAGATGCTATCTGATTTTAATAAAAGTATCATCTTCTCGCTTAAGAAGAAATCACAAGCTTGGAAATGTGAGAATTGTCGCACTATAAGTCTAACATCACATGCTTTAAAATTACAAATGTACGGATTGAACCTCTTTTGGAAGTGATGGGTGTGGAAAGAAGTTTGTGGAGAAGTATTGTGGAAATAAGAAACAGGATGGTGAGTCATATTTTTAAACATGTGGGATTGGTTAACTTGTTAGTGGAGAGAACAGTTTAAGGATAGAACTGAAGAGCTAGATAGAGATTAGAATATGTGAAGCAGATAAATGAGGACGTAGTTAGGTAGAGTTTTGAGTTGAAAAGGTTAGTGCAAAATAGGAAGAGATGAGATGGAGGATTGCATCAAACCAGTCCAGAGACTGAAGAGAGCAGGGGGAGAGAGGGGGGGAGGGAGTTCTCAGACGAAGTAGAACTCCTGCTGTTGTTAGCGCAGTAAATAACAAAGAAGAAAAATACCACCGTTTATGTATAGAAGCTTATTTGGAGTAACCGACAATGCAAGAGAGAAACAATTCAGTTCACATGTCAGCCAAACACATCGTGTGGTGGAATATTGATAGTCAAATGGCTGGTATTTTTCAGAGCTATTATAGCAGATGTAGAAACTGCGGATCATATTGTAAAACTCGTACATTATAACAAAGAATAATAACAAAGAGTGGACAATCGCAGAAATTCAATAAGATTGCCGGCCTACACGTGCCTTCGTGGAAACTGGATGAACAAATCGAAGGTCGCCCATTGCTGCAATACTAATTAGCAAACGTTTCGCTGATTGCTTTGTCAGAAGAAACAACGTCACATGAAGTTAAAAACAAAACAAAAAATTGTCTCATACATAGTTACGAGAAAGTATCCAGATCTGGCCGACTAATTCAGCAACTTAATGTGGCTCACAGAAATGAACAAAAATTTCGCTTTCCGGAATCCTCCCATCCAGAAATAAATATTCATTTTTGTGTTGAAATTAATTGTATATGGTACTTTTTACCAACAGTAGGAATCTTCTGTACCACAAGTCCTGCAATAGCTAGGAGCGATGGTAATTTGTCTTGTCACCTACTCACGAATTTTATCTTAAACTAGCCGTCGCCCGTAACTTCGTTTACTTGACGTTTTTTATTTTTTTTAAATAGTCAGGCCTTCTATGGAAATTACTCTCACAAACAATTTGACCTCCTAATTTATAGTCTACACATAGTCAAGAATGTCGCAGATACAGTGAGATAAGTTAAATGATTGATGATGAATATCAGTTTGAATTTCGAATAACACGATGCCGTTGGTAAATATGTTGTCAAACATTTCGACAGTAAGAAATTACTTATCTTTAAAAAGATATTAATTTCTTAGATTTTTACTGTCATATCGAAATAAAACGTATACTATTTTACTCTTGGGACCAAGGACCGTACAGTGTTCGAAAACTCATCAAAATCAATGAAACGAACGCACACTTTTTTCTTTATTTCTTAGTATTTGGACGCCGCATTAAGATAAAATATTCCTAATTTTAGTCCTGGACCCCGAGGGCTGCATAACGTATGAAACTCTACGGAAATTTGTCCTGTTGCTATTGCAAGAATCGCGCTCGAAACAGGTTTCTTTTCTCGCAGTTGAAATAATTGCAACCAACTATATATAAATATCTAATGCTCCAAGATTATTAGTGTGAGTATCAGGAGTGGTGTTAGGCATATCAATTAATATGTGCGAACGATGTTAATGTGATATAATTTGCGTGTGTGATAGTGAACCGTTGATTATTGTTGTTGATTGTGACGTGGAATTTCGATGTGTGTGTGTTTTAATTGTTGACTTGTGACTATTTATGAGTGCGTGACATACAATTCCGCGTATCGGTCATTCATTTCGTAGATTGTAGTCGAGTGCTTTCTATCGTGATTTAACGACGAAGCCGAAAAACGCGTCGCGCTGCACGGGCAGCAACGCCGGGCCGCGTCCGCCGTCGCGTTCGCCATCGTCGGCTACCGCGCCGCGCCGTTCCGAGCCGTCCGAGTCAATGATATCGGCAACGAAAATGACGTCTAGGCCTGCTGCAGTTGTCACTGTTACTCGCGTGCGTGGTGACAGTTACAACGTAGAAATGGAAGCAACTCACACCCCACCAGAGGATCAGCAAAATCAACTTCCCCAAGCCGCAGGACAGCCTACGATGACCCAGCCGAGTTGGTGGGGAATGGAAACAAATGTTACGACTATGAACGAACAGATGAAGGCCGAGCCTAAGAAAGGACATCTGTCAGAAAACCAGATAGATAATGCAGCCATTTAAACAGTTTAGATAATCCCGAAAACTCAAACATCTACTTGATGACATCCTCTGCTATGAAGATGGACGCTGTTTCTGGAAATTCTACGGACCATCTTTCAGTGCAGCACAGCGCTGCGCAACAATATACAGGTATGTACAATCAAATCCTTGTACAAAATGCTCTCGGTCCCTGCGCCGAAGGACAGCGTCTTCTCAGGAAGAAAGGAAATAAAAAGAGGTTCCTCAAGGACACTGTCCCTGCTGTTCCGTGTGGAATCACTAAAAAGAAGAAATCAGAACTTGCCTCGAAGAAAATGAAGACTGCAGCTTCTTCTTCGCGTAAGGCAATAGTAGATGATAATAATATGTTCACTAATTCATCCGCGATGCAAGCCCAACAGCAAGCATCAGCAAATACTGATGCATATAATAAAGTACAGATGCAACAAGAGGATGGATTCTTGCCAGCTCGCAGGACTTTTCGCTCTACCCAAGCGGGGGCTAGGACCAAGTAATAACGAAATGGACGGTATCAAATCCATTCGATCCGCTAGTGGAAACGGACCAACAGCAGCAGCAACAGAACGGGCAGAGGCTACAACTACCACCAATAGTGATACAATTTCCCAACAATTATAAAGAGCTGTATGAGATGGTGAAGACATTACTGGAAGGACGCCCCTTTCGAGCCAAATCAGCAGGAGGGGATAAGATAAAACTCAATCTAAACTCTATTGAGGTATACCTAGCAGTCACTGCAGAGCTGCAGAGAAGAGCTATTCCTTACTATACTTTCCCCTCAGCTGCAGAAAAGCCACTGAAGGTGGTCCTACGAGGAATCCCACTAGGTATGCCAGCCTCAGACATCAAGGAGGAGCTAGTAGATAAAGGCTTCGAAGTACGCTCGGTGACTCCAGCTAAAACGACCAGGCAGTTCAGATCTCATGCCTCTGTTCCTAGCAGTATTGCCTGACAGGCCACAAAACAGAAAAATTTTTGAGCTGGACACACATTATGTCCCTGAGAGTGACTGTTGAAAAACTGCGTTCGTCTGGAGGGCCGACGCAGTGTTACAACTGCCAGGCTCTTGGCCACGTGGCGAGGCATTGCCAAATGAAGCCAGTCTGCGTTAAGTGTGCAGGATCACACCTCTCCAGAGAGTGTACGCTGCAGAAAGGACAATCCCCAGCAAAATGCGCCAACTGTGAAGGTCATCACGTGGCGAGCTACAGAGGCTGCCCATCCTTTAAGCGCGCACGAGAACGCCCCAACGGGGAATCACAATGGCACAGTCTGAAGCTGCCCGCAGAAAACGTGAAGATAAAAAATAAGTCAAAACAATCTCAAGGCAATGGACCCTGCTATGATCGAACCGACAGCTGATGTACTCAAGAATGCCGCAGCAGGTGAACAAGAATTACGTCGACACAAACTTGGAAAAGTCTCAGTTTCCACCCCTGAAGAAACCAAAAGCAAGTAATCAGAAGAATAATGAAAACAATCAAGCACAGAGAAGCCAGGAATTCTCAGATTTTGTCAGAGGAAATTCGTCAAACAAAAAATGTAATTCACGTCCACAGTGTCCAGCTGCACAGACTTCAGATCCAATGCAAAACAATCAGTTCAGAGAACCACGTCGGGAACTTCCATAGATAGACTCATGGATGTTGTTGGTGCTCTCATCAATATGATGGCAACGTTAATGACCAACTTTCAGCAGTTGTCAACCGACATAAGATCCCTTGTAATGATGGCGAGTAAGCCTAAAGAAGTCTTATCCTCACCACCACATTATGGATAGAAGACATATAGAAGGACTGTCCATCTGTGTTTGGAATGCCAACGGAATTCATTCCCAGATGATTGAGTTCAGGCAATTCCTGAGAGAAGAAGACGTCGATATTTGTCTAGTAACAGAAACTCATCTTAAACCTGGACTGAGAGCTCCGGTGCCTAATTACTGCAGCTACCGTACAGACAGACTAACAGCCGGAGGAGGAGCTGCTATATACATCAAGCGTGGCATTCCCCATCATGACATCTTGCTGCCGCCAACTGAACAACTTGAAGCTACTGCCATACGGGTGACAACAACATCAGGGCCACTTACAATTGTCGCTGCATACCGTCCACCGAGGAGATTACTGATTGAGAACGATATAGTCGGGCTCGCCAACATTCGAGGCAAACTTCTTGTTGGAGGTGACTTCAACGCGAAACACCCAGACTGGAACTCCCGTGTAGCAAACCGAGCTGGGCAACAACTGCATCGTCTGGCTCTTAGACATAACCTACATGTTTGGGGCCCTGTCAATGGCAACAGAGCAGATGTCTTAGACATTGCCTTCACGAAAGGGTTTACTGGTATTGTGACAGCAAACACGCTTAACAGAATGTCTTCGGATCATTCCCCCGTGATGCTTGAAGTAGATGTGGGCTCCTGGAAACCAGAAGAGCTAGAGACACATAATTACAGAAAAACGAACTGGGATCAGTACCGTGACAAAATCACTGAAGAAGTCGAAGAGCAACTCCTAATAGGCAACAGAACTCCAGACCAAGCGCTCAAGCACTTCGTAGGCATTCTTATCAACGCCAGCAAAGCTGCCACACCGCCTAGTCCGAGAGTCAGCATTCAAAACAGCTACCTCCCAATCTCCTAGCACAGATCATACATAAAAATCGAGTTGCTAAAGAATGGAAACTCACAAGAAATGCAGAGACCAGGCGACTGTTAAATAGGCTACAGCGTGAAATAAAGGCAGATTTGACGGAACATAGAAATCGGGAGTGGTCCTCTCGACTATCCATGTTAAGGACTGAAGATGGCACCCTCTGGAGAGAGACTCGTAGATTCACCAAGAGACGAGCTAGGCAGCCACCTCTTCATGGAGAGAGAGGCCTCGTCTTCGATCCAGAAAGTAAGGCAAACGCCCTTGCCGATCACTTTGAAAAACAATTCCAGCCAGCGGAAATAGAAGACGAAGACCACGTCACTGAAACTCGCAGAAGACTTGCGAGATTCATGGAAGCAGATGGCGATGGGTATAACATAAGTGAATTTACGGAAAAGGAGGTGCAGCAGGTCATTAAACGGCTACACCGAAGAAAAGCTCCTGGGCATGATAAGGTGTGCAACCAGCTGCTCCGCAATCTCCCGCGGATAGCCGTCACACACCTCACCACCATCTTCAATGATATAATAAGAAGCCAACGGTACCCACGAAGCTGGAAACACGCCATTGTTGTTGCAGTAAGGAAGCCGGGAAAAGATCCAATATTCCCGCAACATTATAGGCCAATCAGTCTACTACCCTCACTGAGCAAGGTATTTGAGAGATTGTATTACAGAGGCTTGAAACCTACATCAGAGAAAATGGAATCATACCACATTTCCAGCTGGGCTTTAGAAGAGGTCACTCTGCCACACAGCAGATAATGCGTGTGGTAGAAACTGCTACCGCCTCCTTTAACAGGAAAGAATACTGTCCAGTGGTTCTCTTGGATGTTGCAAGAGCCTTCGACTCTGTATGGCACAACGGTCTTCTACTAAAGTTATATCATCATGGGATTCCCAGCCAGATGGTGAAGATAATTCGAAGCTATCTGGTCGGCAGAACTTTTTGCGTACGAGTCGGCAACGCTCTATCTTCTCGCCGCCGAATACATGCCGGAGTTCCTCAAGGTTCGGTGCTGGGGCCTGTATTGTACAGCTTGTACACAGCGGACATTCCAGCACCAGCCAGCGTACACACTGCTCTGTATGCCGACGATACGGCATTCTTCGCCCATCACCGGAACAGGGCAGTAGCAACAAGAAAGCTGCAAGAAGTACTGCAAGAGACTGAGCAGTGGGCAAGAAAGTGGCGTATCACCATCAACACTACGAAAACCCAAGCCGTGATGCTATCCCGGAAACTCGGAAAACGCCGAGAGCGTGAAACACCTGCACCAAAATTGCGCCTCTTCGGTAAAGACATTCCGTGGAACTCCACAGTTAAATATCTAGGAGTGACGTTAGACAGACGGCTAACCTGGAAGAGACATATTGAGGACCTACGGAAGAAAGTCCTAATCAGGTTACAGGAACTGTACCCACTACTTAACATGACTAGTTCACTGGCTGCGACAACAGGAGTGACTATTTACTGCAGTCTGGTACGTCCACTGCTTGAGTACGCGTGCCCAGTGTGGGGGTACGCGGCCAAGACAAACATTGCAAGACTACAAACTTTGCAGAATAGAGCCCTTCGAAGAGCTCTCCATGTAACAAAAAGATTCCCAGTTGGAGACCTGCACGCAGCCGCAGGAATACCACTACTGCGAGATAGGATACGACAGTTGGCCACATCCTTCTATAGGACAGCCCAAAGATCGCAGAACCCACTGATAGCACCACTGGGCACGTACTGCACATACTTCGACCGCCACAGAAGACCACTCTCCATTTTGAACAAGAATAATTATAAAAAAGCAGCACCAGAGAAGACATACCGCAAGAAAAGTGACGGAGACGTATGAAGTTTGAAGGAAATGTCTTCGGACAACAACCTTCACCACAACCTGCCTGGAACTTCAGAAAGCACTAATTGCTGAGCGAACGACGACAAGATTATTAGTATTTTCAGTTTATAGATACAGGTTGATAGTTACAGGTAAACCAGGTAAAATTGTTCTTCATTTCATGGGTAATTTATCCCATTCAATTAGGGCTGTTGATATTTAAAAAAATATCGGATTTTCGATATATCCATATTTTAAAAAATATTAATATCGGACTCGATATATCGAAGAAAAAGTATCGACCCTATTATACAAAAACAATGCTACAAAAACAAATAATTTTAAAAAAAGGGCGAAGTCTTGTGGCTATTTAACGATGAAGAGTTGTGAGATATTTTTCTGAATCAAGTTTTGATTTTCTGAAAAAAAAAATGATTTTTCATGACGTTACGGATAAATCTTTTTTTTTTTTAATTGTGATTTAGCCATTATACTACTACTTTACTAAAAGGAAATGCATAATGTTTATGATTTACTCGAAGACTTGTGAATCCAGAAAGAGCATCGAGGTGAATTTTGGCTTTTGTGAGTTTAAAAGCTCAATAATGTAACATTGTATTTAGGTTAATGTTCTATTATCAGAGTTTGTATAATGACCAAGTCACTCTTTTTACAATTATTGTTTTATGTGGAATTTAATTTCTTTTTGTAGGTTGATAGCTTATTCTAAGTCTTCTTACTTTTTTGGGCAAAATGTTTGCACCTGATTGTGTATCAGAATTTATCAATATTCCTGCTTACATCAAATTTTTATGTCAAAATACTTTCCTCGACAACGCACGCTCGTGTAAAACAACCGGTTCGAGTCCGATTCGTTCTGTGCGAGCGACGTCGTGTCTGCATTATTACCATCGGTGTAGGACTACCAATAACTTCCAAATTAAATGTAGTAACAAAGTAAAATTAATTGTGTTTTTTATGCTCCTGATCTTTGTGCAAAACTGAAATTTAAGGCATATAGCCTCATCAAGAAGAAAGCAATTAACCTACAAATTTTCTCTAAGACGTTTCAGCTTTTAGGTTGGCATTGAAGAAACACAGGATCTTTTCTTATACTGGGGGGATTAAACCAAGTATCAATTACTGGATGTTGCATAGAATTATGATGAGAGAATGTCATAATCATTTAAAAGAGTTTCAGATCCAAAAAAGTTCCAAACTAAGGTGGTGAATGAAGTAAAATTTTGCACCAAAACTCATATCAGAAACATCATTGGACATACTTTTCAAGAGCATGAACTCATGTTTTCCCGATGTTTCTTCTACAATGAATGGAGAACTCCCTACATTAATTGAAAATTTCCCCTTCTTTGATATTACTTTGCAAATGGGTAACGCTTTACCATAATACAATTTTTTAAAGCTGAGATTCTAGGTGGAATGCAGGATTTAGGGCGAGGGGTGGGGGCAAAACCGGGATACTTGCTATGGGCGATAACTTGAGGGGCGGCAAAATCATGTCCAACAATGCGTTTGGCAAACATTTAAAGTGGCGACATAAATGCGTTTGGTCAACAATCAAGGAGGCGATTCTCGGGGTCTGGCTGGCAACAATGTTTGAAGAGGCGGCAATCTCAGTTTTTCCCCGGCTTGGAAAAATCCTAGAGCCGCTACTGTCAACGCAGTTCCTTTGGCGTTAACAAATTGTTTTTTAAAGGCACCAATCTATAATAATAAGTTTTTAGCATAGCGCTTTGTAAAGGCAATCCAAAAGTGGTAGATTCTTTTTTTTCAATTTTTTATCTTAATAAATTCGTAAGTGATATAACAAAACTGGCTGTGACATAATTTTGGAGCTCAATTCTTCTGTTGGTATGGAACAAGAAGCGTATCCAATTCGCGCGAAATATTTAACTGTGGAGTGCCAGATACAGGCTTATAATTTCCGGGACATTTCTGAGTCTAAAAAGTATTTTAGCGTTATGTTTAAAGAGTGAACAAAAATGCAAATTAATGAAAAATTATATTTTAGGTAAATATGCTATTAATGTATATATTGCACCTCTTTTAAGTTTATTAATTAAACTATGGTAGAAAGTCAACATCAGGTATTATGAATCAAAAGGAAAAATACTAAACTTAAAACAAAAATTGACCACCTCGTTAGGAATTTTTTACTTTGGTACAAAATCAACATCGGATATTATCAATCAAAATCTCAAAAATATTAAACAAAAATTGAACACTTCTGTTAGGCTCATTGATTAAAATTAGGCAGAAAATCAAAATCAGGTTTTATCAACAAATAAAAAAAATTAGCATCTATGTTTTGCTAAATCAACATCAATCAAAATAGATCTTAATCAACTACTTTTAAAATATTTATTACTAGATTTTGCCATTTTCATAAATATTTCTCCGTCACTGCTTTGAAAAACTGATAAAATTTCTCAGCAAGAGTCTTCAAAATTGATTGAGTTTGCAGTTCAGCCTTGATCGAATCCATGAACGTTCTGTTTCGCTCTTATTTCATAAGTTATTCAACGAGCTGAAACTTGTCTCGTAAAAGTCATTGCTTGTTGGAATTGAAAAAACAAAACCAACTATTTTTTTTTAAATATTCAAAATCATTAAAAACACTTGTTCTAAAGAAATTGGCCCGGATTTTATCGTTTGGAAAGTCTTTTGGAAGGACCTGAAAAACACGTTTCAGACATGTGAACTCTGTATAAAAGAAGTTAATGTTAACTGCATGTAGAATTTTCAAAGTCCCAGAAAATTCAAAGAGTATTTTCCTGTCAGTTTCAATTCCTCTAAATTAAGGGACATTCCATCCTCCCGAGCATGGGATACTTGGCTTGGCCTCATGGCCACCGTGTTGAACTGAGTTTGAGAAAAAAACTAGTATACGGAAATTCCAGGACAGTAACGCATAATTCCTGGACACGAGATCAGACACAAAATTCCGGGACATTCCCGAATTTTCCGGCTATCTGGCAACCCTACCGATACCTGGTACATTACGATTAGTTTCTTAATGCTAATACTTTTGCATTGATTGAAGACAAATTTTAAAAACTTTTCAAAATGTCCAGACAAGAATTCTAATGAATATTGAATTAGTTATTTTACCTTCGTTTTTTACTTCTCCACAGGCCCGCCGCTAGCTTTTTGAGCGCCCGCGTGCAATAGTGATTATGCCGCCCCCTGTCCAACTACAGCCAGTGGTGGATCTAGGAAATTTCCGAACCGTGTCAGAAAACTGTGAGATTGCCGCCCCCATTGTTGCCATCCCGAGTGTCGCCGCCGACCGCCCGAAGCAGCTGTTGAGCTAAAAAAAAGGTCGTCCGCTACATAATATGCTGCCTTGCACGCCCGCTTACGGCGGCCCTGCTTCTCCATGTGCTCGGATCATTCATTGTTTCTTAAAATTCTATCTATGAAAATGTATTGCATGTGCAACACAGGTAATCGTTTTTCCCTCCAATAATAACTTGGAATATTCTACGAGGAAAACGGAAAATAACAACTTATTTTTAAAAAAATATCGGACTCCGATATCCAGATTTCAATATCGATATATCGTCCTAAAAATATCACTCATAAATATCGATTATTTTTTTAAAAAAAATATCGATGTATCGATATTTTATCAACAGCCCTACATTCAATCATTCCTTTACAAAAAAAATTCCCCAATCCCTTAAGCTTCTAGCAAAGTTCTAATAGGTGATAACCCACAATTCTTCTTCCAGTATCCATCCAGGCCTCATTTCCAATATATACCTGCACTTTCTTCAGTATATTCTTGTCTTCCAGTGACTTTCACCCCAGCATTTTATAAATCAGTTGCTAATTATGTTCTGCTGTAATTTCCACAAAAAATCCTTTCTTTAATTCTCACAATGTATGTTCCAATCATCGGTCTACTTAAGTTTTTTACCTCATTTTTCTGGTATATCCTCTTACCATTCTCTTCAGAATTTTAGGTTTTCGAAACCTACCCCTGTCACCTGCCCAATGTGTCATGTCCTCTTGAGATTTTCCTTCTTTCTATTTTTTTTTTAATATCAAATAGCATTTCGAGAAACAATTCCTTTTACACCTTATAACAACAAAAAATCTTCATTTCTCTCTTTATACACATAGTAAGATGGATCTCTGAAATTTTTTGGTTGAATGTCTGCAGAATAATTTTGTTACGATATTTACGGGAGATCAACCCTTTGAGATCAAGAAATTATATATATAGATTCATATTGCAATAGCCATTTTGGTAGAGAATTAGTTGTTGACTACTCAGGGAGTATACTGCTCAGGCTACCGCAAAAGGCGTGCTGGGTTGTTCATTGGCCTGTCCGTGAAAATTTTTTGTTAAGAAACAGCAGTTGAACTTGCTTGCAGTATTTGATATGACAAAGTGATTGTCTGTCGAGCGCTACATATATACCCACGTGCTTTGAGAGTTGTTGCTTCCAGTTAATGATACCTGTTCTAATAATAAAGGTAGAACAATGGGGCTGGCTTATCTCTGGCCCAAGCTCTCACCGTACCTGAGAACAACACACAACAGTGCGCTTACGTGGAAGTTCTTATCTGCCGAGAATAAACAGGAGTCAACTACGTTCAGGAATGTCAGAATAATTTTTTGCTCTCTGTGCAAATCGTGAAAGATAGAAAAAGCAGATAAGGAAGCAAATCAATAAATGTTTTCTGCAGTTGACTTGAGCAGACACATGATCGTTGAGCTGACGAGTTATACGTACAATTAGTTAGTTGTTTCATTGTTTATAGACGACGCCACTTGTATGCAACGATTAATTTCTCTTTGTGGGAATTTTCTGACAGATTTTAACGATTCTGTTACTAGTTCTATGTATTATCGCAATATCTGTCAATTATAGATTCCGTGGGCACCGGTAATAGTGAACCAGTCCATCAACTTTTCGTTATTATTAGTAGTACCTGGGTGACCGATCTTCGCTCGGCATCTTTCGATTTCTATTTAATATCCAAGATTTCGAGTAAAGTTTGATTAAAGTAAAAGGCTTGAAGACTTCCTAGGCGTTTTGAGGTGCACAGTTAACCAAAGAGAAACTTCACTAACATCATTAGGCTTACTGGTACCTGAACCTTCTACGTAATGAGGTTAGAGCCGTTTTCGAGAAACCAAATACAAAAATTGCAACTTTTTTTTTTTTTTTTTTTTTTTTTTTTTTTTTTTTTTTTTTTTTTTTTTAAATCGTGTTAAAAACTTGAATAGCAAAACGTTATCTACATATGAAATTTCATCCAAATCGTTAGATCCATTTGCGAGACCGCCTCATAAATTGCTTTCAAAGAAAAATGCTATTATTATGTTAAACAGAAATCTTAATGCCAGTCAGGGATTGATTAACGCTACGAGATTTGTGTTAATTCAGGGCATTCTACGAAAACCCTTGATGATGGATTCTTATGTACCTCGACGAGAAAAATTTAAAGTACAAAATATTTTTAAATTTATAAATCTCGCTTAGTTCTCGAGATATCATATCGCAAAATTGACGTGGTTGGTTGAAATGCGACCTGGACCAGAAGATAAATTTCGTCATGGCCAAGTTTGATGATGAATTCGTATGAAACTCGTCGAGAAAAATCGAAAATAAAGAATTTATTTTTCTGATACCTCAAGTGAAGAGGTTAGAGAAAAAGAATCCACCAAAACCACTATGTCGATACGGTGGAAATGTATTTTCAATGTTTTATTTTGTTCCAAATGGTTGTTGTTAGGTTGAAATACAGCATGGACCAGAAGAAACGTCGCCAAAAGCACAAGGAACTATACCTATAACTGATTTTTGACATGCTTAATCTCGTAAACCAAGCGAGATATCAAGAACATTTATTCTTTATTTTCGATATGTTTCGTCGCGTTCTATAAGAATTCATCATCAGATTGTGACGTCACGGTAATGATAGAACATCATCAGTGCTAAATCAATTCACTCCGCTATAAATATGCTCATACCTCGCGTGGTAGTATTTAATGACAAACTAACAACCACTTTTTACGGTCAAAAAGTAAACGGTGATTAGTTTATAACTGGTACCGGTAATATTATTTTCAAAGAAGTTTATCACCTCTGACAAAACCAATCATAAATTTTTAATTATCTTCCTTTTTAAATGTTTTACAATTAAACTTGCAATGTTACTATTTCCACGCCTCAGCCAGTATACAAGAACTGTTCGTTTAAATATTCTTTGAAATCAGAGAGAATCTATTTGTAGGCTTTCTGGTACCTGAATTGTCTACGAGATGGCGCTAGTGCCGTTTTCGAGATATCAAGTGAAAAAATTGTTTGTATTTTGCAAACTCGCTTTTTTGTACGGAAGACAATTATTTAGGTAATCTTAAAAGTCAAAACATTATCTAAATATCAAATTTCATCCAAATCGTCATAGCCGTTTCCGAGATCCGAAATATATATATATATATATATATATATACAAGAATTGCTCGTTTAAAGATATAAGCTAAGATTAACGGCGATCATACTTATACCCCAACTTCCCTACTTTTGTTCTAATTTATTATGAGAATTTTAATTTTAAATTGTTTCGTCGTTTGAGGTTGTGAATGTCTGAAATAAAACAAACTGAAAAGTTTCTGGTTCATATTTTAAATTTAAATACTTTGGAATAACGCATATACTTTTCAGTTTGATGTGTCTTTATAAGCTTATCACAGTAATGACAAGGAAACGTGAGATGAGTTTTTCTTAATTATGTTAAAGCTTCCGCAAAGTTATTAGTTGAGATCGTCACTTATAAAAATTAAATGTATGATCTGCTGTTTATGATTAGGAACAGGCAAATGTAATACAGCCGTTTCTGAGTGAAATTTCCATTAATCAAAATTGGCAGTCGTGTTCGAAGACGGTGTGAGAAGCAACGGAGTGTGGAGTATGCACCAGAAGTTGGGATATAATGTACCATTATGATTGGCTTATACTCGGCTTATATCGAAAGCTTATACTCGGTAAGAAGCAGATAATAGCAATGCAAAAAGGAACGGCCGCTGGCGACGGCGGTCTCTCCGTTGATATTTTGAAGCCAGTTGGCGAACAAACTATCAATCACTTGGCTAAAGCCTTCTCTTACTGCCTACACAATGCATTTATTGCTTCTTCATGGAATAAAGCTAAAAACATTGTGCTACACAAAAAGGAAAGTATTCATAACATCAAAAACTACAGACCTAAATGCCTGTTGGCTGTTCTGTAAAAAGTTTTTACAAAGATCTTGTTGAACCGAATCAGTTCCAGCCTTGATTCTGCCCAACCAATTGAGCAATCAGGATTCCGCAGCAGCTTTAGCACACTCATCCAAATTCTTGCCCTGCGAGTACTAATTAGTCGCGCAAACGAATATCAGATGCCTCTTTGCGTAACCTTTGTAGATTTCGAAAAGGCATTGCTAGGCTTAACTAGAAAAGACAAGAAAAGAGCAACAGACATTAGGTCAGTTACAAATATCACCGACATCTTAGACAAGATAGCATCCCTGAAGTAGCAATGGGCCAGCCATATTGCACGATGAACAGACCAGAGGTGGACAAAAACAGTGTTAGAATGGAGTCCAAGAGATCACCCCAGACCGAGAGGAAGACCACCAGACTGATGGAACAAGGACATATGCAGGGTTGTCGGAGTTAACTGGCAGAGGATCGCCCAAGATCGTGGGACTTGGAGAAGACTGCTCGGGTTATATCTGAAAAAATCATGACTTTAAGAGGCCACATCAGAAAATGATTGAACTCGCTGACAATGATATTATTGGCCGTGTGACCCACGATAGGTTGTGATACACCTAAGTGACATGATTTCAATCTTGCTCTATCGCAGTCACCGAGTCTAAACCGGTGATGCTATCGTGTAAAGTGGAATGCAAAACGCGGAGTATCCTAGCGCATTTCACGTCAACAAAGCCAGGCTTTAGGGAGCGTGCGTAAACCACGTAGCTCCATTTTGGCCTCCTGTGAATCCCCCCTCCTCCCCACGTAGCCCGTAGCCCTATGTAGCTTTTGCTTCTACCCCCCCCCCCCCATGTAGCACGTAGCTTTATTCCCTTTTGATTCCAGAAGCATTTTTTATCGTTTTCTTGTGTCAGACGATTGTAAATTACATACGGAGATAATTAATTGAAGCAAATAAATATTCACCTACTGTTTTGAGTTCAGTCTCCCATTTTACTGTGAAAAATGTTATGAAAGGAAAGCTACGTGGCCTGGCTCGGAACCCCCCCTACCCCCACGTAGCCCAACGTAGCCTTCCAGCCAACCCCCCCCCCCCTAGACCGAGCCACGTTGTTTGTGCACGCTCCCTTATCAGAGATGAAAGTTAGTTTAAGGGCCCATAAAAACTGCAGCAAAGATACGGTTCGAACTAAGGACGTCTAAATTAGCAGCAATATATACTAGGTAATACAAAGTCAGAACGTTAGGTGGGGGCCAAATAAAGACAGCGACACTGGTTTTCGGCTGGGAGGCAAGACATATAAACTTAGCAGTAAACGCAACCCTTGGAAATGCCACACGAAAAAGTGAAATAGAGCGTAAGGAGAAGCTTGTTGTACGTGTTCATTCGAACGTAAAAGAAGCGCCAAAAAGTATTTCATATTGTGTAGAAACTGTTTAATGATAAAGCAAAGATAATTGCAGACGGGTCAATTACTGCTATTCAATGTACAAAAATTTATTTTGATGTGTGTGGAACTGATAAACTTCAATGAGGAAAAAAAGTGAAAAATGTTATTTGAATGAAACACTCAGAGCTATGATGATGTGTAATCTTAGCAGAACATGCTTACATTAATTTTATTAATAATACGGATATCCTATTCATTTGTGTAATATATATCCAAAAGAACTAAAAATGTATAAATTAATCCAATTCTTGTGAAAATTTTGTGCACAATGTAATGTAAATGTTCCATACAACCAAAACTGTACAGCAGTCTTCTTGAAAACTTTTCGATGATACTGGTGTAACAGATGTTCTTAACGGAAAACATTGAAGGCGATTAGACAACTATTCTAAAACTGGTATTTTGTGCTGTTTTGCTATTTTAAGAAAGGCGGAAATACCTTGAATTCATATTAAGCAATGAGAAATATTTCACTTGTCATTTAATACGGTATGCAAAATTAGTGTAATTTTAATTCGGCAGAACGGTTTTAATCCTAGGAAGTAAAGCAGACTGAAGAGTCTGGGTGTGGATAAGTATAAAAGAAAATCTCGAGAAATGAGATCAAATAATTTATGTTGATTAATACACAACAAAATTTGCTTTTTCTAGTGATATATAAAAGTGGTTTAGGACTCGTTGATTTCCAGCTTACGATTGGCAGTCAAAAGAGGCAGACCATTCACAACGTACAAAAGGATAGAAATGACCAGCGACCGACATGTATATAGTACAAACATCAAGATGAATACAGGTCGCTACCACCAGTGGTGCAGCATTTTTCTGCTAAAGTCGATATGAAATACTGAAAGAGGATTGGAATTTATTAACTGTGCACTCAGAAAGACGTTGCGTACATCCTTGGTACAGCCTAATAAACGAATAAAAATGCAAATTCTGGAGAATAAAATCAACTCTAGGTTGACAAAACTTCCAACAGAAACCACAACGGAGGAGAAGAGGAGACACTTTGTGAAGGTGCGGGTTCTTGTAAAGAACTCTACCGACGACTCCTTCAAAACGCGTAACAACCTCGCCATTCAGCTGTAAAAAAAATTACAAATTATTGCTCTATTGAGATGGTGAGCGAAAAACCGTGAACCAGATGGACGATCAGTAGTGTTAATGTGCGAATCATCTCTAATTCTGCGGTGTCTACAACATCTACAGATGACGCTTGGCTTCAGTATCTATTTGGAGATTAAACAGAGAAAATTGAGCGTGTTTATGGCCGTGTTGATGACAGTGCGATGGAACTTCGCATACTACTTGGACCAACAAATTTGCATCTTACAACACCAGTAGGATCATCTGCTTTAACGACAAGACCGACAGCGACTTTTCCTCAGACATATCGTCATCAAATCTAATTAAAATTGGCTCTTTTGCTTTCAGTTGTGGTCGCTGCCTTAAATTCATCTGTATCGCGACTTCAATCAAAACTATCCATACAGCAGGTGGCTGTTCCCATTGTCAGCGCGTCGGACGAAGTATCATGGAACGACATCCAGTTATAACTATTTAACTTTCTGAAATATACTTTGTTGTTTAATGTATCATCGATCACACTTGGTAAAAGTGTAGATGTAGATGACATTATACATATGTTTCAAAAGTTCGATGTCCCCTGCAGAAAGTTTATATCTTGTTCAACGATAGTTTGTTTAACAGAATAAAATAGCATAGCGATTTTGTAGTATCAGATATTGTTTCAATCATTCCAGGTATTTTTCTTCCAGCTTAAAGTAAATGATCGTACGAGACTCGTGCATTTCCTAGCCAGTTGAAGATTATAGTTGACAGCGAAGAACCTTTATTTTTAGAGTATCTTTAAAACCATAATCGATTTAACTTAACCGAGTGAATCTGTGTAAATATGTGTGGAGCGATTATTAATCAGGTACTGAAACTTTTTTTGTTATGGCCGCCCTTTCCGAGACGCATGGTGTCAAGAGTTTCATGGTAAAGCGCATCTCCTGCCTGAGCGCTCGGAATCAGTCAACAGATACAAATGTGTTATTCCCAACAGTGTCTTTAATTCATGCTTGGTTGCTGACCTCCAACGATGCAACTTTCACGTCTCTCCGCTTCTCGTAACTCACTGTAATTTCTAGTAGTGATGTGCTAGCTTAAACGCTGTGGCTGGCGTATATTTTTCTATGACCATACTCCTGCAGCATTTCTTCCATGTTTGTAGAGAAATTTCTCTCTATTTCCTTGGTTGAAACATATCACCTCCAGAACATTAAACTTAATACATGAACTAACCATGGCGCCGTCTCTTCAATTTCTTCTATATTATATTGGTTTTGGACTGCATTTATTTGGATAAAGTTCGAGTTCCTTCAGCGCTGAATCCAGCCATTTACACTGAGTTATTTAAGACGGATTTAAGTGAGATTCTTTCCTTAGTGACTAGCCAAAGAACCAACAAATGTAGATAATAGCGTAAAAAATAGAAATTTATCGGAAATATGAGAAAATGGGTGAGATCAAGGTGTTAAGAGGAACGATTCTCCTTTGAGATACTTAATATGTTCTTCACAACCAGTATTCAAGAAGCCATGTCGGTCGCTTCAGCACCAAAACATTAGGGTGTCCAGTAGTAATATCTGGCAGGTGTGTTCAGAATCACTGAAGACACGGGGGAACGTGACTGTGTGACCCTCTCAGACTTGCGCGGTGGCGATGGCCTTGGCGGCCCTGTGCTGGCGCCAGGTGTAGTGGCCGTGGTGCGACAGCCCGTTGTTGAGGTGGTGCAGCTGCGTGGTGGCGGGCAGCGGCGCCCGCAGAGCACAGTGCCTGCGGTGTCGGCAGCAGCAGGCGTTGTGAGTGCGCAGGCCCCCGCACGGATCACCAGAGCACTCGTCCGCCGTGCCTGCAACACACCGACACTCACTTCAAACTACACCATACTTGCCATGACCACTCGCCAAATAATGTTTCAGTTCAATTTCTTTCACAATTATTCTTAGATTGACATTTACAGTCTCTGAATATTTACCGCAGATTCAGAATTCTTTCAGTTTGTTAACTTCAAGAGTATTTTTCATCTGTTGCTTTTATGTTCGCCAGAATTTCAGTATGCACTTCATAAGCATTGCTTTTGGTCAGCGTCAATATCAGTTCCATAGCTTCAGCCTTACTATGTATAACATGGTTTCAGAATATCTTTTTAAGCATTATATAATGTATCTGATATCTACGTGTGTCCCCTAGATGTTTTCAGATATATGCAATACTGTCTGTGAAAATTGCAGCACCAAAAAGGAAAAATGTGATTACAATTCTAATGTTATGATAACATCACAATTACTTTATTGATGTACGTACAGTACAGTTTAATTCATTACCCGGTGGTCTGCGTTAAAGATGGTATTCGGTAAGGGCCCTCCAGTGAGCTAAGAAAATGACCCGCGTCAGGCCACCATATGTCAGGCTGTTCTCGGAAGGACTCTCGGACAGCTCCTCTGTCAACCGTATTCTCGGCTGAATAAACATCTGTGAATGAACTGTGTCGAATCGGTACACACAGAGCTCAGAGTTGCAAAAAGTTAATTCACCAATGGACTTCTGTTGGATCAAATTATGTGCTCAAGTGCAGACACACTGTGTTATTGACTTCTCACGAATAATGAAAAATCGAGGGAAACTCCAGATAAGCTGTTTTTTTCGTAACCAAGCGAGACAATGGAGCGTCCATAAATTACGTGAGGTGAAATGGGGGGTCTACAAAATACTCGAAAGTGGATTTTAGAGGTATATTTCGTCGAAAAGTGTGGGTGTAACCTGCTTTGGAAGACCTAAAAAAAAGTCTCAAAAAGTTGCGAGGGCGATTTCACGGGGGAGTCTCACGGACCAGAGGAGGGGAGGGGAGAGTCGGACCAGATCTCACCAAGTCCCACCAGAGAGGGGGGGGGGGGGTCCGGAATCCGGAAAAACACCTCACGTAATTTATGGACAGAGAAGTTGGATATTTGTAATTCTACGAAATGTGGGTATGGAGGGAAACCCCTACCCAATCAGAAGGTGTCTGAGTGAAGAGAGATCATGTGTAGGGGATGCATGATTATGATCCTCCAATAGCAAAATTAGTTAGTTTTAGTTACTATTTTATTTAAAACATTTTTCCATTGATCCGGAGATGGGAGAGGCGGAGATGAAGCTGGATTAGGCCGACCACGCGCGGGCAGAGAAAGGGAGTGGAACGCAGAAGGCACCGGCCGGACGGGGACTCGACCGATGGCTCTCGAGATGAGATGTCATTGAGACGAGCTGGCAGCCGACAAGAGGCGACCAGTACAGAGTCATATTAGTGTTTATGTCCACCCTGGCCAGGTGTGACTTGAGGTGGTTTGAGCGAAGATAGAGGTGCTGGCGTGGCCACCCCGGTGCTGACTTACTGTAAACACGAATACTGTGAACTGCACTGAAATTCGAAGGAGCTCTCTTGCCACAAAAGCGGCCCTGGTGAGGAAACTCGCAGATAAGATTCTCATGGGTTTAGCCGGAGCATGTATTTCAAATGACACTTGTCTTTAAATCAACGGCATGCCTTTGTCCTTTCTATGATTAATCAATTTGTTGTATACGGTAAATGTTTAATTGCTAGCCGAGATGATATGTTCACTTTGCATGTTTGTAAATGTTATTCACCGATCTTAATATGTAATTTTGTCATCAACATAGTTTGAATCACCCTCGTGCAACGTTTAATTTAGTTGAAAAATTAAATAGCAAGGTTATAGAAATTTTAGATAAGTCATACTGCCATGCGTTTTAACTAAAGAACCCTTTCCATTTTTAATAAATTCAAAATTATTAAATTTTTACTACCTGAGACTAATAAAAATAAATTCATATGAATAAATTAAGACACCCTCAACGACACGTCATGATACACAATGAAATTTATTCCTCATGTTAGAGACATGACTGAATACAGATTGTTAGAATTACAGAATTATACATGCACTTTGACCTTGAGAATTCAGTACGGTGTGAAACTGCCACGTGTTGCAATCAAAGGATTTAGACTTGGTGGCATGGAATCAAAGAGAGACTGGATATACTGCTGGGGAACACTCTGCCACACCGTTTGTAGGCGTGTCGATAATACATCGACAGCGGTTGTGGGGACAGAACAACTTGCCTACCGACAATATTGCAGATATGTTCGATGAGCAACATGTCAGGAGACCATGAGGCCAGGGAAGCAGTGGTGCCTGTTGCTCTTCGAAGAAGACTTCCACATTTCTCGCCACATGTGCCCGATTATTATCGTGCTGAAATATGGAATAAGGAGCTGCCTGCAGATGCTCAGTACCTCAGGCTACAAAACTTCACTGATGTAGCGATTGTTATTCAGATTGTTCTCAATATGAATGAGGCGATATCGCATGTTTTATCCAATGGCACCCTGAACCATAAAACTTGGCGTTTACCCGCTATGCTGCTCAATATTACTTCATTTTCCCAATCAGCACGCCAGTTTCGGAGTTCACGAGGCCATTGCGGTCTGAGGCGTTGAAGATTTCTGATCAATGGAAGCCGACGCAATGGCATGTGTGCCACCAGTCCAGTCCTCAGCTGACGGCATCGAACTCTTAACGTAGACACATCCAAAACTGCACAAATGCTGTAAAAGAAGCTGTTCCGTAGGTTACGGCCATGCTGACAAGATGGCGGTGATTCCCCAGTGTGGCCACACTGTGGTCCAGTACCCGCTCGTCGCAGTTTCTGAATCCACGAGCATCAAGGTCTTAGCAGCGTGCCCTGCACGAGTCGCGGTGTCACGGCACGACAAACCAGTTTCCCGGAGACCAAGTAAACGTGTCGAGTCTTGTGTTCGGACGTATCACCTCACAGACGACAAGAGAGCAACAGCGGCAAGACCTTTTAGAAAGACTAAAAGCGATTGTTAATTGAAAAACCAGCGAATAAAGCACGCTGATTCGATTTGCTAATTTGCAGTGCTGTTCGTCTGCTCTGGAGCAGAAACTGGGGCGGCTTTATGTCCGAGTATGGTAGTGATTCGAAGATTTGAGGTCGAAGAAACTAGTTTAAATGGAATGGTTCTGAGACTAATTCTGGATGCTGCCACAGAAGAAACCATATTACAGTGATTGAGAATTACTTGTGAATGAGGATATGAGTTAAAGGAAGATTCTAGACTTTGATCGCAGATCAATCAGCAACTAAAAATACAATATTGTTATTTAGAAATCTGTATAATATTGCTACGATAGTTCTAAACTTTTACGATGGTGTTAGGAAAGACTGTACAATGTATGAGTTTTTTTAATTGTTGTGTTCTCGCTACATTTGGGACTACAGATGACTGCTGAAATGCGCCTTGTTAACATATGACTATAGGAACACCTTTCGTATCATCGAATACCACCAAGCATAATGGTAAATAAAGGACATTTATAGGGCACAGCTGCTCTAGAGGGAGCAACATCCTGTGAGCGATAACGCTTCTGTGAAGCCTCGTGCTAAGTCTTTGAATGGAGCAGTGTTTTCTGTACCTGAGTATATTTAAACTCCTAAAAGGATAAGAACACGATAGAACTTTCTTTATAACTATGTCACAAAGGGCCTGCGGATAATATGGGTATGTCAGGTAGCAGCACCCATCCGGAGTTTGAGAGTGACCGAATTGGAAAAATTGTTGAATCAGTTCACTTAAAAAAAATCCAAAGTGCAGTAAAATTTTTGCATAGCTCAATGAATACGGATTAATAATAAATTTAAATAATAATAGCAATTTTTTTGTACAACATTAAAATATGTTATTGTATAAATTATATGATTAATTTAAAAAAATATATATTTTATTGTTTTTCATCCATGTGAGTTTCTGTTACGAAGTTGTTTGCATGATGCTTATCACTAATATTATATTTCTTTTTAGGTAAGACAATCAAGTAACATTTTCATTCTCTTTGTCACGGCCTAACACAAACCGCAGGCCCTGACGGCACAGGAGAACTGTTCTGCTTGTACTATACTCACTGTGAAATACCAGATTCAAGGACTCACTCCCCTCTGGCTGGGAACACAAAAGACCATTGCGCTGAGTAATAGTACTGGTAGCTCGAGGATTTGCTTTAATAGGTTACGGCGACTGGACGTTGCTACACAAGGTGCTGTTGCCTGGGCTTGATCGATAGAGCAGGTTATTCTTGTTTTATATTGACTCACTAACACATGACAAAGTTATCAAGGTGTAAAAATCACACATTTTTCAGTTACTACGTTGATAACTCGTGTATGAACTGTGATTTCCTAGTATGACTATGCTGTCTCTAATAATGCTGAAACAGTGAAGATCAATGAAACCAGCTACTGCCCTAACTGATCAAACTTGATGTATTAGAAATCTCATAAAAGAAATGAGGGAGATTAATCTCCAACCTTTCTAATTACCTTTCCAAATTGTTATAAACCCATGGAAAGTAAGTCTAACATTGAAGTGTTACTCGTAATATTAGCTACATGTGTAACATACTTGTAAAACACTTTTCACATACGCAAAAATATGTCGTAAGTTCGCCGTCAACGGTGAGAAAGCAGTTAGAGGAAGGACCGTGCAGGCTAGGTTGGGGGTGTATTGCATACCTCCGGAGCGCGACCTGGAGTAGGAGTGGCTGTAGCGTCGGAACATGGGCGGCGTCTCGGCGCCACTGCTGCGCGTCTCCTTGGGTCGCAGGCAGCGCCACTCACACACTGCGTCCTTGAAGTACTGCCGGAACCTGTCAACACAATATCACACACTGCAGCAACTGGCTACAGAGAGTTGCAAAAACGTTAAAAACTTTGTTTAGCATCCGATGTGAGACAAAGTTATGCCTAGCAAAGCCAACCAGCTTATAACAGTCCAATAACATACACATTTCTGAGACATACATGGTGTGTTCACAGATTATGAACCAATTACTCCACTGTAATGACGTCGCCTTTAGTTGGTTACTGACCATCTAGCGTGTAATGAATTAATACGTACAAAGTGACAGTGTTATTAGGCACCGAGTGTTTGTATGGTATCTGCGAGGTTTTGCTGCGCGACTTGTCACACAGACAGTGCTACGTGAAGCAACAAAGCGCCCAGATTTACACGTCCGGTGGTTGACTAAACGACCGAGCGTGATGGGTGAGCGGTAACGCTCTGGCCTCGCTTTCGGGATGACGCGGATTAGCATCTCCGTCCGAGCATCCAGATTTAGGTATCCATTGGCTTGCCCAAATCATTTCAGACGAGTTACAGGATGGTTTCTTCAAAAGGCTAAGGCCGAATTCCTTTCCGTTCCTTGTACCAAATCCCATCTCGCCTGTAATTACGTCAACGTCGACGAGGCGTAAAGCCAGAAGTAAAAAAAAAAAAAAAAAAAATAGTGACTAAACATTCTTCATGGATTTTTTATTGGCCATTATAAATAACGATGGTTTACTTTACATTTGGGCACATTTCGGAAACGACCTACCAAACGCTGTTAGGAAGGGGTGGGGGACCGAAAAAAGTGCAAATATTCCACTAACTTTTTCGGGATTCACGCTGCTTTGATCGATGTATTACTACCGAAGTTTCGGCACCCAACCTGGGGCCTTCATTAGATCATGAATCCAGAAAAAGTCGAATATTTGATTAATACGAAGCCTGCTAAAAGGGTAAAATATTGTATTTTGTTTATCTGTCGAGCCTAACAGGAGTTATCCTCTTCGCGGGCAGGGTTGTGATTCGCCTAATACCCTCCGCCACATCGCAGTGCGAAGGGCATAGACTAGAGCTTTCCTCGTAGCAGAGGAACGGATGGAGGAGTATTCTGGTCTGGCGCAGCGACAACTAACCTTCACTGTGTTCACAGTACGAGACGAGGGTGAACGACGCGGCCGGGGGAAGAAGCCAACACGTCACTACAGGCGAGAATGCTGGCTGTGCGGACAACCCCTGTGTCGCTATCCTGGTCTGCGTGCGTCGTCTGACCTCGCTATTGGCTGATAACAGTAGTGCTTCCTTCGCGACGAAAGCTTATGCTATCAGTTATACCTTCTAAACGAACCCTGAAAAATCTCTAACTGCTCTAACTGTTAAAAAATTAAAAACTTAAGGCAAGGTGTTACTGACGAAATGTTAATAAAATCATGTTTACCTAAATTTCACCATTCTTATCTTTCAATAAGTTCAATTAAAGTGTACACCCATTTTTCATTTATCCTATGAAGTCCAGTAATATGTCATGTGACTAGCTTATAACTCGATCACTTTGAACATTCAAACTTGATTTTTTTTAATGATCTCAACATTATGATCGAGAAGTTCCTTCCTCAATAGCAAACACTTTATGCGCAACAATTGTGCGAGCTATATTGTTCTACAAAATGCGTTAGCTTAAAACAGACATTGAAATCGGAAAGTGCATTAATAATATACATTCGTGCTTCGGAAATTTACGGAGAAAATTGTTAAAGTTTATGGTGAGAGTGGCGTGAATGAGGAGAATGTGAAGAAATTATCACAGTTCGAATAAAAGAATTGTTTGGTTGCTGTTGTTGGAACGTAAATTCTATTGCATGATTTTTCGTAAAACTGATAGAAAGGAATTGTCGACGATATAAACTTATTTGCAGTTTTCTAATAGTTACTGTTTTATTGTTTCTGTAGTGAATTGAAATCAGTAATATTGAGCACATTTTCAATTCTCTTTTTGTTGAGGCCTCGTTTTCAATAACTGCGCTCGGCCTTGTGTTTACTTTATTTTCTATTTTTACGAACAATTTAACAATTTTTGCTCTGTAAATATACCTGGAAGGCTTGTAACATGTCATCAGAAGAAAATAATAATAATAATAAGCCCAGCTACTGAACTGAAATTCCGGCAGTTAGTCTGCAAGTAACTGTTACCGAAGTCGTAGTTTGTATTACAATGTCGCTAAGTTGTTAAAATTAATGAATTCTGTAATTCATTTTTAGGCGCCATGATAGCTGATCGAATATCACCTAACTTCTATGAGGACTTTTAAAGAATAATTAGTAAATAAACTCCGGTTTGAAGAAGACGAAGATTATAATTGTGTCATTCCTATCTATAACCTCTGGGGCAGAGCAAGCCAACAGGACTTTCAACATCAATTCGAGATCAATAATTTGCTACCAATGCTTATGGATGAGTATTTAGTGATCGGGCTTAACATTTGAAGGGGATGAGGTTCATATCCCGTAAACAATCAAGCCGAATGCTAGGAAAGTTTATTCAAAATGCCATGATGACATTAAATCCTGTTCCCTCCTCCTCCCACCTCTCTGATCTTTAATGATATCGACGAGTCGTAGAGATCTCTTTAAAAATAAATGGCATGCGTGATAGCAGTATCAACAACAAAAAAAGAACAACTATTTCCACAGACAGAAGGGTAGACTTGCCGCTAAAAGGTAGTGAAAAGTGCATTTAGATGCACTCAATATAAAACTGCCAGTGACATGTCGGACATACCACATATACGGTTTCCTATGCTGTTTGTATATGCGGCAGTTATTGTAAATAAAGCTGGTGGCGCGTCTGTCCGCGGCAGAGGCGTAAGGCCGCAAGCAGCTGTCGACAGCCGTCAGTTTGAGTGGCGACACGTCTGCTGGATTACATACATCACGTCAAAACAAACATCAACCTGTCACTCTATCATAGTACAGGGCTCGAGTTATGACATCATTCGAATCCTCTTCTATGCTTATCTCTTTCGGTAAGTACGAAATGTACGGATAGATATTATTCCAGCTTTTTTTTTAAATTCGTCAAGATTTCTTTTTACCATAACTGAAAACGTATCGGGTATTATAGGTTTGGCTCAAAATCTTTATTCCTCCCATGTGCATCTTGATGAGGAGAACATTACAGAACAGCACGGGTAATTTATTATGGCTTTAATTAAGGAACAACTTGAATATTCAGCTATTGTTATTGCGAGAAACTGTGGAAAACGAACTGAGAGATTAGAACTGGGCTCCCAAGTCTGCCAAAGTACATTAGTTTGTCATCATTTCAGTGCCCTAATGTCAGGTTGTAGGATAACAGACAGGTTATCCCGGAATACATATTCTAATGTCATCTTCGAATTTAGGAGTTCCATGGCACAGGCCTGTTAATATTACTCTTTTAAAAGGTTTCCATAGCAACAAGACATACAGATATAACCTAGGAGATTGCCTAGGTTGTTAGCAATAAGGAGAACCTGCAAATTAAGAAGTCCGATCATGTAAGATGTATTGGAGTTTATTCAAACTAAGTTAAACTGTGCTGAATATAAAAAACTATCAGTTCATTTATTTAGTTTAGCTGCACATTCAGAAAATAAAAAAATAGCTCCACTTCGCAGCAAAATCACAAAGCTATTAAGAAGCATAACAGCACGAAAAATATAAACAAAATCTCTTTGGAAATACGATAAGGTGTCGACTCATTTGAGTCTTCTGATCCTAACGTTGTTGTAATGTTCCTTTCGGATCTTACATGCAAACGATTTTTTACAGTTTGTATTCTTAACTGAAAATTTTTTCTCCACATTTGATAGTGAATAGCTAAATAAGATTAAGCAATTTAATAACAGGAAGCTTAGCAGAAGTTACCTTCTGATGTTGCTGATAACTACTATCCGTTAACCATAAACTCTATGATAATAATTCATCTTTACGATACTTTTTTTAATTTTGGTTATCTCAGTATTTCACTTTAATTACCCTATTATTTGTTCATGGTTGATGCTAAAATTTTTGTAAATGCTGCCAATAACTTCACTGGTATTTCATAAACTGTTGTCGAATCTCAAGTTCAGTTATGTATGACTATTCAGCCCATGAACTTCACAGTTGCCTTGCATTGAAGTCGCATAAGCCGTATCGGCCACAATCAAGTTTTTACGAAGAACACAGAAAACTATAAGTGGAAAGCTAATCAACTGACAGAAGACAGACATATTTATGTTGTTGTATCCTTCCGAAAAGTTCGTATTTTTATAATTCGTGTAGGAAAAGGCGTTCACGTCTGATCCAAATTGCGTGTGACAATTATATTACAGAGTTTAACTTATGATAGTTAGGTTACTGCACGTGTTTCAACTATCTTGTATGTGAATGATAAATACTGACAGCACTACAGGTGGCTGCATGATGAAGAATTCATTCAAATTATTGTACTCATATCAGCTAACATTCTTTCTGTAAATGTTTCATCTAGAGACCTCAAAAATTTAAGTCTTAGCTAGTCACATGGTCAAAAGTTGAACAAGTTTGTAAAAAAAGTATTATTGAAAACTAAATAGCAAAATTTAGTTTTCTACATAGTCTCCCAACGTTTCTCACTTTTCTGACTTCTACACAAATTTAGAAACGTCGTCATCGAAAAACCTGAGCCCAGTTTGGAAGTGCCAGATAAGTGTGGCCAGTTTCAGTTCATCTGAGTGGTAACACCGTTTTACATATTTATTTTTCATACCGAGCGTGGTGGGTGAGTGGTGAGCTGCCTCGCATTTGGGAGGGCGTGGGATTGAATCCTCGTCCGACCATTCAGATTTGGGTTTTCCATAGTTTCCCAAAATCATTCCGGACGAATGCCGGGATGTTTTGTCGAATTCCTTCCCATTTCTTGACCCCAGTCTTTTCGCGACTCTAATGACATCTACGTCAACGAGGCGAAAAAAAGTATTATTTTCCTTGGGCTCAACATAGGAAACTCGCATGGAATCAGATCTGGGCTGTTGGGGAGATGTAGCCGCTCTTCCAACATGATGAAGAGGTCGTTAGTTACACCTGCGAAATGTGCTGACGTATCTCCAAAGAGAAGCACAATGCATTTTATCAGTTTCCCAGGTTCAGCCTTAAATGCCTTCCTGAATCGTTAGAGGGTCTCACAGGAGGCAACTAGTTCGGTTATTGCGCATTTAAGCATATATGCATATGCTAGAGATATAAAGCGGAAAAATCTGGTTCTGTTGGGTTGTACGGGATTGCAAGAGAATAGTTAATGATATGGAGAAAGTGCAGAAAAGACCCACTCATGTCGTGACTACTTGCCACAGCCATTACGAAAGTACTACCGATTTGATACAGAGCATGGACTTGCTATTCTCTGGTAAACTGACGAAGTAGTTTTCGCTTCAATTTATTGTCTAACATGCAAACGTTTTCTTTGATTTACGTGTTCAAGGAAGTACTTTCCATATTAACGCATTTAGGTCTTAATGACTGGAGAGATAAGGTCAAAGAAATTAGGTACAACACTAGTGCCATCAAAAGTCATGCTTTTTGATGCAAAACACTATCTGCAAATATAAAAATAGTTCTCGTAAAAATGGGCTTCCCTACACTTTGAAGAATGGTCTGCTGGCTCATTGCTACATACTGGAATACATACGTGACTAGGAATCAAGATATTCAAGTTTCGAATCACGGTCCCGAATGGGGTATTTACGGATACTTAAACCGGTTTTAACCTTCAATAAAGCTTTGCTTTTGTTTTTGTGGAGTATGTTATTATGTTCCACTATTCGAACTTTGCGCCGCGCCGTTGCGTATGTCCAAAATCCGAATGGATTATCGGAATTTGTGGAATTCAGAAAGCCTCAGAATATGTCGTTAAGGCTGCTGGTAATTTATTCAATTTTCCGTTTATAGTCACTTTCTGAAATAGAAAAACTGTTACCACGATCGTAAAGTTCAGAAATCTGTGGGAAGAAGATTTCATTTAAGCTTCACTAACCTAGTAACATTATCATGGTTCGCAGTTAAAAATTACCACTGAATTTAAGAAACAACTGTGGAAGGATTAATGAAAGATTTGTGATGTTTACATAAGTACATTGAAACATTTATCAGATAAGCTGTGAACACTGCAAAGCGTTCGAATTAAGAAATGTTCGCGTAACAGGATTAAATCCTGTTCCGAGACCAGTGCAGCGACTGAATACAAATTCGCTAGTTTCATTGTTTTTTTTCTACGTCTCTGAAAGCTGAGAAATGGATTGTAAAATAATCAGTAAAATACTTAATTCACTCACATCTATCTCCTGTTCAGCTAGTAACAAATTATTTGCTAGACTAGAGTTAAAAATTTAATTATAAAATAAATGGAAGAGAAGAGAAGTCGCAATTTCTTTGTACATCTGAATCTGTAAATGCAATAGAATCAACCCATTTTTTTCTAAAAAAAAAAAATTCTGTTTCCTGAAATATGATTTCGTCCAGAAAGTAGGTGAACTAAAAGCTACACAAGTTCCTTCCATATTTCGTGAAAGAAAGTGTCTGTCATCCCTGCTAAGGATGGAAATATTTGTGGAAAACTTTCTTTAAAAGTTTGCATAGTGGTATTAATCTTGTCACTAGTAATTTCAGTAAACTGGGATCGATTATGCTTGAAAGAGAATTGCAGTTCTGAAAAGAAGATTAAGTCTGTTAGTTTAAGTCAATGTGAGAAAGAAGTCCTTGCCCAAAATTTCTCATGCCGTCAGTGACACGGCGAGGGTTTGACTCCGGATACAAACAACACTTCCAGTTACAGACAACGAAATACAATGTGTTAAATGTAAAACAACGACTAACAGCAAACATTATCGGAGATTTGACCCAAGAGAGATGCATTCAGTACCACTCGTTAATTCCAGTACAATTTAAATGTTCACTAATCTCATGCACATGCATAATATGTACCTACGGATTTCAGGTAAAGTGGAAGCCATTAGCGTTCATATCACTTTTGTTGATTTTAATGAGCTGATACTAAATAAATATTTTGTTTGCGAATTCAAAGGGGAAAAAAAACAACCTTTCAAATTTTTTCTCATAAATTTGATGTATATGAGTTTCAGATGCCAATAATAAAAATCAGAGGAAACCTTTTAAAAATTTACTAATTAATGTATAATAAATGTAAGTCTTTTAAGAATCACATTTAAATATCTAACATTTGCTATGAAACTGACTCATACGAACTCACGATCGAATCATATGTTTACTGTGAAACATTCGAACAAAAATATTGAAATGCTTTTATGTGGCTTAGAACAAATATTTTGTACTTCTAGCTCCTCAATACTTACATTAAATGGTAAGTTTTGACAAGTAATGGTTAACTTGCATTATTATTGAACGGCGTTGACTATAAACAGCCAATTTTTCGTTTTCGTCAACGACAGTCTGTTTATCCAACTCTAAAATACTGTACACCGAAACCAGAAGCTTCTTCACCAGTTGTGTTTGTGAATAGGATCGTAATAGGTCTATGACGCAACTGGATGCTGTTAGTTTGTTTTAGGATGAATGGCACACATGTTCGCTCTGCGAAATCGTAAACACAGATACCAATCGCTCGGCTACAGCATGTAGTAGTGGGTAACTTTGGAACCAATGCAACCGGTACAAAAATGATTGAACCTTACCAATTTATAGAACCTTAATTCCAAGTTTGCTGAAATCTTTCCTACAAACATATATTCAGCTCTACTATAACAAGCTTATAGTAAAATGCGCATAGTACGAGAGATTAATTATGAGGCATACAGTATTTTCCAGGATTGTCATACAGAGGAAATTTAAGGGAACTAAATAGAACACTGTTACTGAACGGACGAACTGATAAGCCTGGAGTGGTACTGAACGAGTCATATAAAAGTTAACGTTACTTTTTGAATGATTAAATTTTATATAGGGTACCTAATTTAAGTACTCTGATTCTAGATTGAAATGTATTCTAAAATTTTCGTTTCTTCTGTCTCACCAAGTGCTCAAATTGTCAGTGGCAATCTTCTCGGTATCAAACTTTAACAGTAGCTAAAATTTTAATTGATTAAAAATACAGCACACTTTTATCGTTCGAATAGTGGGCACAAGCCATACTTTCTCAATTTTGTCTCATTTGACTAGAACAAATTTTCATGTATGTGGCGCCTTACAACGATCATTGCTGATATTTTCCTTTCTTGTTCTCTGTGCCTAGGACAACAAAGAAGAAAACAATGTCGTATGGTAAAACTTATGGTATTTCAACAGATGCTTTAGTTCGTATACGGAAATCACAATCCTGTTTAACAAAGTATTACGTGGATACCTGTTACTGAGGCTGCTCGTCAGCAACGCTCAGTGTTTTGTGCTCCGCGGGCGTCTAATGAAGTCTGGGATGCTGCTAGGCAACGTAACAACGTCTGTCGTTGCCATGACAGTTTTTCAACAACGTGCTCAAGGCAAACTTCTTTTTTGTGTTTAATGTATTGCTATACAGGACGATGTTGAATTTTACAAAAATCATAACTTACATACTATCATGGTTGAGGTCAACCCACAGGGCCCCTCAGTGACTACAATACAGTGATACAATAAATTTTTATAACAATGTTAGCAACATGAATGTCAGTATTAAAAACAGTTATCAGAATTAGAACAGTAATCCAAACAGTTAAAATGAAATTGGTTTAAAATAATTACACTTTATATATATATATACATTTTATATCGAGCGCTGACAAAAATCTGATCTGTACTTAACAAACGAGATGTCAAATAGAAGGTGACAGGCCACACGGTATTTAATTTATTAGCTGGTTCACTTCTTCTTCGGAATCACTGCCTGAAAGAAAAATATCTTGAGGAAGGCGTTTTTTTAGCCTAGTTTGGCCGGTTCTTTTCCTAGTTTGTAAAATTGTGCACCAGGAACTGTACTCATTCGTTTGATGAAATGTATTGTTTGTTGTTTTATAAATTTGTAAATGTAAGCAATATTTAACTCTCTGTGTAGCTGAATATTTCTTACATACCATGGTGCGTTCACTGCTAATCTGAGTAGTTTGTTTTGAAATATTTGTATTCTAGGCGACGAAGTTTTATGTCACCGAAGTATTGTGTTTAAATAATATATTCAGTTGGTTTTCCGAGAAACATTCATAAATATACAACGCCGAGAAAAACTTCGTTCATTTATCACAGTTGTTCTTATTACAGATTTCTGATATTAATATCTGCTGCTATATCAACTGCGGTTTAAGGCCGCATTAAAATATAGGTTGGTATCACCATAATATATCCTACTTAGGTAAGAAAATTTAAACATTAGTTGAGTTTGTCTCGAACGTTGGCTCCATTTGAGCAAGGTATGAAATACTTATCGTTGTAAAGAGATTTACAGTTCCTAAATAACCTGAAACATTCCCACGGTTTACGGCAGTTTTCCTGCGCTCACCTAGGCGAATGCTGCGACGGTTCCCAATCTTCGCCTTAAACTACACATTTCACAAACAAAAATACACTTACCACACAGGACACAAGTTATTCGTTTCGCAAAGAAATGTAACACGAATATTCCACTCGTTGGGTAAATGGTCCAGACCAACCAAATCTGGTTCTAGCCATGGTAGGCCTCTCCGTCTTAACAGGAGCTACATATGCAACAGGTGTCTGCGTCATCCACATTGGTTGTAACAGAACATAAAAAAACTGAAGCCAAGTAATTCACTTAAAATTCAATAGTCAATTAGTATATGTTACATGCAACACAACGGACTGCAGGGAAGTTAGAAAATTTAAGTCTTTTGAAAGTTAATACCCATCGATAACATAGCCGGCATACTATTTTTTGCTATCAACAGCGAGTTAATCAGACATTCCACGAGTTCTGGAAATGAAAGAAAGTAATATTTCTTGAACTGAATAGTCAGATAGCATTTAGAATAGAAAGCTCACTACAAAAAACATCAGAAACTATACACAAATCAATAAATTCCACAACTGAGGTATATACAATTTAACTTGCACAATACATAGATCAAATATGCAGGAAGTTGAAAAGAGACTTAAAGAATAAGAGCATTAAATTAAAATAATCATTCAACAGTTTCAGAACATCTGCTAGATCATAACCACCAGTCAACAAATATAGAGATATATATGTAAATACTAACCTTAAACAATAACTAAGCACAAATACTAAGATAAGAAGAAAACTATCACATTCAGAGATCTCTGGCCAATAGAAAGGATGTAACAAATGAATATACGAACCTAACAGGCCAAACATAACGTACAAAACATTAAAAAAAAATAAGAATAAAAAATACAACCACCAATCACATAAAGACACGGTTAGCAACGAACACGACAAACACATCAAACTAATTACAAACACGTATTCGCAAGCGCTGCACCCATTAAATAAAAACATAAAGTGCAAAGCAAACACTATCATTATCACTCATAAAGCAAGCAAAATACCGGCTGGTAGAAGCCGGAACACAGTTGTGCAATTTTATTGCAGTGAGACAGAAAAAAGATACAGGAAAATTATCTAAAATGCAAAGAAAGCAGCTAAAAAAACCGCTAACGCCGGGAATAATTTATAAATACAAGCAAATACGAAACAATGAAAATGAAAGCAAGTTTGTATTTATAAGTTCGTAGTGTTAATAAATTATAAAACAAAATAATTACACACATACACACTCAACAAGAAAAACCACTGAAATACTTCAAGAATAAAGAGCAACGCGTTAGGAAAAATAAATAAGGAATAACAAAATTCTGTTTAATTGTCGTGATATTAATTTTCCGCACAAATTAATTAAATCGCAATTGAGAAAATGACATAAAACATACAATTGATAGCTGAAATGTCTCACGCTTCGTTATTTTTTAGCGTTATGCTAGGAATATCGAAAGCTCACATAAAACTGCAGTTTAATTGAACTGTAAACTTGGTGTGAATGAAAAACCTCGTCATTAGAGATGTTATAACAGTGAACAGAAACCAGTAAAAAATAAAGCAAAATATTCCACGCTTATTAGTCGTCTATTAGTGCACATATTCTGATGTGATAACCAGGGGAATATTAGTAAATGGGAAATAAACTGTAACGGTCAGAGTTGTTATGTAAAATGTTAGAAACGTGAGATGGATAATATTTATTTTGTGAAAACAAAGAAAAAATACGAGGGCTGGTCATGGAGATTAAATAAGAAAAATCTGGAAGTTAAGTTATGAAGAAGACGAATGGATTTGATGCAATGAAAATGGACTGAATAAATGGATACGATATGAAAATGTAAATGGTACCGGTAGGGAGTTGCCGGGCTAAGAAAGGTTACTGAATTATGAAATAATATGTACGGCTGTGGCCAAAGAGATCATGGAGTTTTATAAGATAATTAATTGTTCATAGTATGAAAATTGTTATATAAACTGCAATGATATACTGAGTGTAGTAGAAAGATCTCTTACTGTATTGATTTCACTTATAAGAATAAATTGCAGTAATAGTATAAAAGATTATTGCAGATGAAGATAATATCGATAATGAAATATGAGTGGAATAGCGAACGTTTTAATTCATCTCGAGATGGCAAAGAACGCAATTCCTTTCTTACGGAAAGTAATAACGAACACGACCAGATAAAGAATAGCATTATAAAATTATTTACAATCATTGTTAAATAACTAAGGGAGAATTTAAAAAATATTTGCTGAAATAAAAAGGATAAAAAGTAATAAATCTTATTATAATCTTTCCATATAGGAAGGGGAGGTTATACAAATTTTGAATGCTTGTACTCCGTCAGAGCAGACAGGTAGGAAAATGGAGGAAAATGACCAGTGCTCAGCCTCTTCTACGTTTATTGGTGTTCTCGTTATAGCGTGGGATGAAATATCTTCTCCGTTTCAACAATTTGCGAGTCGGCTCCGGCAGTACATAAACGAAGGAGCTGACCTCGCATTGCGAGTCGAGTCTGGCCTGTGAAACATGTTATTTTTTCTTATGGCTTTACGCCTCGTCGACGTCGAGGTCATTAGAGGCGGGATAGGACTGAACACAAGGAAAGGGAAGGAATTTAGCATCCCGGAATTCACCTGGAATGATTTGGGGAAACCATGGAAAACCCAAAACTGGATGCCGGACGGGTATTCGAACCGGCGTCCCGTCCTCTCGAAAGCGAGGCCAGAACTTTAACAGTTCACCCATTACGCTCTACGCTCGGTGTGTGAAACAGATGTTTATAGTTTTCTATCGAGTTCTCATTACTTCGTTCATTCAAAGATCGTAATGAGATCGTGTGAGTACTTTAGCCCCGCTTACCCCTCCCTAACGCCGGGTCTGCTGCAGGGGGATAATACACTGTGGCGGTTAATCTAGCCTTATCACTAAAAAGGAGGCGTGGTAGAAAAATTATATGTTTCATGTATTGTTGTATCTCCTCTTGACTCTGCTTAACACACGTCGTACAGTCGCGGAAGGGAGAGCAAGTTCAAGTTCAGTGTATTGACTTGTGAGGGCTGCGCTCTAAGGCATCTGCAATGATCCCCAGTGCTCAGGCGTCCTACTCCGTTCCCTTTAAACAGACAACTAGTGAACTCAAATTTTTTCTAACAGTCGCGAATGTTCTTTTCACCAGGCAGTTAGTATTGACACGTCGTTGAAAAGAACGACGAGACGCAATAACCGAATTCTGGACTCACAAAACTTGCCACATCATGATTAGTAAGAGGACAGTTTCAAAATTTTACATACAGAGGAATATTATATTAAAAGATGAATGGAATTATCCGCTTCTACACAGTATCATTGTCTCACTTTTAACCGTATCTAGCACTGAAAAGACATATAAACATGTGATTAAATGTAACAAAATATTTTAAATGAAAATCATATATCATCTTAATAATTCTACGAAGCCCGTCTGAATATTTGCTACATACTATTCATGCGTATCCTCATATATTCTGCGTGTATATATCATATTTGAAACTATCAGTTCTTCAATAATTACTCAGTGAAACTGTTGCATTATGCAACTCGTCTTCATGTGTTAGACATAATTATGTGTATGATAATTGTAGACTACTTGAATTACGAGTGTGGTTTTAAATACTAGTTTATACTGTATATAACATCTGTAAATGCTATCAGAAAGTTTTAAAACATTCAAAAATGTTACATTTAGTTGGTGAAAATTTACCGAGCCAAGTATCGTAAAAAATTAACTTCACACTTTTTTTAATTAAAAAAAAACGATCTGACTAATTGATTTTTACAATGACGTATGGATTATCACGGGATGGCTGATCTAATTTGTATTGTTGTTTGTGGCGTTACTGGTGAAGGTACTTCGATCAGGGAACTTAATTAGTAGAATTACCGAGGACGAGCAGCCAGTAAAGTGGCTTTGGCTTTTAAGCCACTGGCTTACAGGAATTAGCGGTACGCGAATTCAGATCCTATCGTTTCCTTTCTTTCTTTCTTTCTTTTTTTTTTTTATGGAATTTACCTATAAACAGCTCCAATGTTTTCCATTTTATCACCATGTATACATCACAAATTGCAACTGTGAGTCTACATGTTTTATCATTCCTCATTTTAATATGTACATCGTTGCGGACAGCTCAGTAAAGACACAACAAAACTTAATTAAAAACTCTCATGTCCGAGGCCGGACTACAAACCAGCAATACCTTTAACTCTAGGTTAATATGCTATCCTCTGCACTTGCGAGAATCGGAGTGTAGTTAGTTCTGTGCGAATGCTAGGATGGCTCTATAGAATACGATCAACAAAATTACGTTAGTACTCTGTGCTAGTTTTACTTTCGTTGCCTGTTTTTTCCTCCTTTTTTAATTAATTATTCTCCTACTCGGAGAATTTTTTTTTGTCTCCCGCAACTTAATGCCATCTACAATAGGTTTGGCGCCACAAGCGAATTGGCTGTCGTTGTTAAGCCTTTTTCTAAAATGCCTTAAAGTTCGTCTATGGAAAATAATGCTGCCAGTTGCCTCTCAATATTTAGATAACAGCAGAGACATTAGGACTAGAATATGTTTATAGAAAAGTAACGGGAAGGAAATCAGACGTGGTCTTTTACAAAGGAATTTATTATGCCGATTTCAGTAAACCATGGTAATCAGAAAAGTGCCATCCAATTTCACGTTATCTTCTGTAATTTTATGCTGTCCTCACAGCCATGAATCATAACTTCATCCCCACAGCTACTGCACTCATTACACACTGATCAGCCAGAACATGACCACCTATCTACTATCGATATATCCATCCAGGTGGTAGCAGCGTCACCGGACGAGGAATGACTGCTAGTCAGACACACGCACAGTGCACATAGATAGCATCAGTGAGCGTGCTATCCGTGTTTAGAATGGAGAAGGCGCGCGATCTATCAGAGTTTGATCGAAGGAAGATTGCGATGGCTCGGAGGCTCAGCACGAGCATTTCTGAAACTGCATGACTTTTCGGGTGTTCGAGGAGTGCTGTGGTGAGTGTCTTCAACAAGTGGCGAAACCAAGATGAAACCACGTCCAAACGTCGAGGGGTTGGGCGGCCACTCCTCATTACAGATGCCAGACATCGTAGGTTGGGCAGACTGGTAAAACAGGACAAGCGGCGAACTGTGGTGGAACTTGCGTCAGACTTCAATGCTGGACAGAGTACAAGTGTGTCTTAACACACTGTGCACCGAACAGTCCTAACGATGTGCCTCCACAGCCGACGACGTATGCATGTGCCACTGTTAACACCACGACATCGGTAACCACGAGTGAAATGGGCACGTGATCGTCGTCAATGGACGTTGGCGAAGTGGTAGAGGGTTGCATGGTCTGATGAATTCAGATACCTTCTTCATCATGCCGATAGGAGGGAGCGAATCCGTCGTTTTGCAGGGGAACAGCTTCTTGACACCTGTACTGCGGGACGGAGACAAGTTGGTGGCGGCTCAATTATGCTCTGGGGAACATTCACGTGGGCATCCATGGATCCAATAGAGCTCGTGCAAGACACCTTGACGGGCAATAAGTATCGTACACTGGTTGAAGACCACGTACATCCCTTCATGACTACCATGTTTCCCAATGGTAGTGGCATTTTTCAGCAAGATAATGCGTCGTGTCATAAGGCCAGGAGTGTGATGGAGCGGTTCGAGGAACACAGTGGCGAGTTTCAGTTGATGTGCTGACCCCCCCCCCCCAACTTGCCAGATCTGAACTCGATCGAACACATCTGGGATGTGATCGAACGTGGCGTCAGAGCTCCCCTCCCCCCCCCCCCCCACGGAATTGAAGGGTCTTACGTGACTTGTGAGTGCAGATGTGGTGCTAACACCCTGCAGCGACCTACCAAGGCCATCATTGCTTTCATGCCAAGACGCGTCGCCGCTGTTAAACGTGCCAAAGGCGGAGATAGTCGGCTATTAGGTGGGTCGGTCATAATGTTCTGGCTGATCATCAGTGCATAATTAAGATCATCACATAATGATATCTGCGTTTGTACCTTCAAAACTAGTTTCTTCATTCTGAAATTAATTTTTTGAATTTAGGGTCTGATTCACTACGGATTTCTTTACAGACACTCATTGTATTCTTAAAGTCTCTTTTCTGTCATTTGATATAGCTACTCACAGTTTATGGAGCCCTGAATTCTTATTTCATAGTTCAATCGTAAAGTTTTGCACATCCTCCAACCAATAGCATTTTTAAGGCGCGCATCTAAATCACTGTCCTATAAGACAGCTACGCTAAATAAATGTAGGGTGCCCAATATACACATGACGTGTTTAAAGAAGTATAAACTCAACCGTTCCTAAACGTACCAGATTCTGTTGTTGAGCAATCCTGAAGTTATCAAGGGTATCAAAAATTTTAGCCAATATAAACAGCGAGGAATCCAAAAAAGACACAACCCTATTGGTTTTGTCACATAACATGTAGAAATTCTCTCCGGAAAGTCTAATGATGAAGCAGGTTTTAAATATTGACATCCATGAAAGGAGGCAGATGGTATAAAATATAAAGGAAAATGTTCTGAACAGAAAGAGATAAATGATGTCCAGTTGACACCTGTGGATAAACAGGAACACTAAAGAAGAGCAAACAAGTATTGCAAGCCTTCAAGCCTAAGCACCAAACCGAGCGTGGTGGTGTAACGGATAGCGTTCTGGCCTCGCATTCGGGAGGACGGCGGTTCGAATCCCCGTCCGGGCATCCAGATTTGGGTTTTCCATGGTGTCCCAAATCACTCCAGGCAAATGCAGGGATGCTTCCTTAAAAAGGCCATGGCCGAATTCCTCCCCATTCCTTGCCCCCATCCTTTCCCGTCTCTAAAGACCTCGCTGTTGAGAGACGAAAGCAGTTAAAAAAAATACCTAAGCACCAAGCCCTAAGCGAAACTCAGTCCAAGCTCCACAGTGTGGAAAACCATCCTTCGAATCCGTGTACCGCGAACTTTCTTTTTACAGATCACTGAAATCGCACTTGTGTGGTTTTTATTAAGTTTTGTGCCCATCTATTGCTGACTGTATATTTTTAACTCGCTCGAAAGCCTTTCCATACCAAGAAACAGATATAAATATTTCTTTGCACTTTAATTGTGGTATCGATGTTAATTAAAATAAATTCTGTACTTGAAATGTGTATTTCACTTCCATTAACATATGTGGAAATAATAATGTATTCTATATCTTATATTTAAAAATCATTCTATTGTTAATTTTTTCCTTCCGTTTTTTCTCCACAAGACACCGTTGAAGCGAAATACACTTTAGGTATTCTAAACAAGTGCTTCTGAGACTCCAGTTTGCTACACGGAGCATGGAGCCGAACGTAGATTCGTTTGTGCCCTAAGGGAGCGCCAGCCCTTAGATCAGAAAGCTATCGTGGGGGTTCTTTTCTTGGCAAACATGCTTTTGTCGGTATCTAAGGGTATGAAATCAATAAACTCTCTCTAGCTGTACTCATCTTGTTTTACCCCTGTGGCGAACAATACAGGGCTCTGAGATACTAAAATTTTCCATTCCACCGCCAGGAACAGAAATAAATGAAAGATGAAACAAAGAATATATTAAACCGAACGGTAATAACTCTGGGTTTCTTTACAGCAAAAGAATAAGTTAAGCTGACAACAAAGTAATATTTTCACGGATTCTGAGTAACGGTATCATTAGAGGCGGCACTCTAGATGTTTGTCAAATAATAAAAGAAAATTGTTCAGTATCTAAGTTTAAGTACCAACCCAAAATTAGCCTGATTTGGAGGAATTAAGAAAAACCATGATATCCATGGATGGCGAGGATTCTAACCCTCTATTATCTTGTTCTATGCCAATTACATACCAAATGTGGTTAGATGTTTTTGTTGGTCTTTTTTTCCTGCTATTGTAAATCTGTAACCATATGGCAGAAAAACTGATCCAATCCATAGGATTTAGAAATAAAACTTCAAAACTACGAAGCAAATGTTCATTCATTCCCGTTCAATTGAATTAACTAAATTCTGAATGATGATGAAGGAATGATTTTCAGATTATTATGTGCACTGCTACATGAAGTCTATGATAACGGATTACAACAGTAGTGGTGTGGAGTAAATGATTCAGTGTTGAACGGAAGGGGTTTAAATAAATCAAACTGTCCACATGACAGCAACGGTTCGTCGGAGAAGTTGGTATCTTGTGTGTGAAGTAGCGTTTCTAGTGAATGTGAAAAATTTTATAAACGGCGAGTGCCTTCTGGAAATAAAAACATCAATTCAGATAAGTGGTAATTAGATGACAAGTCAGTATGGTATTGAATCTAGGACTACTAAAGCGACTGACGATAATGTTAATATGATGACTGGTACTAAACCATGTTCTGTTTCAGTCTATTGTATCCTTTTATTTGTCGTCTAAAACGGAACCCACTGATAATTTCTGCCTTTTTTTTTAAGGCCTGAGGAAAAGGAATTGGAAGGAATTTGGTCGTAGCTTTTTTTTTGAAGGAAACATCCCGGCATTCGCCAGGAATGATTTCGGAAATCTATGGAAAACCGGTGCCGGGATTCTTCCTTCAAAAGGCCATGGCCGAATTCCTTCCCATTCCTTGCCCCCCATCCTTTCCCGTCTCTAAAGTCCTCGCTGTTAGAGAGACGTTAAGCAGATAAAAAAAAATTTGTTGTTGTTTCTTTAATGTATATCAAAGTTTTTCACTGTATTTTTGAAAGTAGTATGTTAGGATCCTTTTCACACCAAACAATATGTAAAATTTTCAGTTTGCTTAAAATTTGTTTTTGCACTCACTTTTACACATCTAAATTTGCTAATTTTAGAAGATTAACTAAAGAAATTCATATACTGTTCTTCGGAGGTTACTTGTAATACAGTGCTTTATTATAAATATTAGATCAATTATGGCGATTATGTAGAAAAATTAACGAATAGACCTGTAATAAAACAACATTTTATAAAAAAGACTTTAGGAGGTATTGTTGCAAATATAAATGTGTTTTACTATTCATTTTATTAATCTTACACACATACACACACACACACACATATATATATATATATATATATATATATATACATACTCATATTTCGACCAAAGACGTATATGTCATGGTGTATCATTTTTCAGCCAAAGCTATCTAGCGGAGATCACTGGTGTTTGACTGTGGTAGTAGCATAGTCACCAATCAGCACAACGTTAGCCGAATTTCGGTAGCTGTTGGGGTGTGGGAGATATGGTGGTGGAAAGCAGCCGATCAAGGATATTTTCGTATTTCGACCAAAGACATGTGTGTCCGTTCCGTATATGTCATTTTGCTGCCTCAATTAAACAGCGCAGACCACTGTTGATTGTATGTGTAGTGGCCTCGAATTTCCCATCGTGCACTATCGTGATTAAATGTCGGTAGCTATGGGAGTGTAGGAGATATGGTGGTTGAAAGTGGTCGACCTGGAGAAATTTAATATTTCGTCTAAAGACGTATGTGTTCCTAATGTATCACTTTTCAGCCAAAACTATCTAGCACAGACCATAGGTGTTTGTGTGTGGTAGTAGCATAAAGTCACCGATCGTGCACAACGTGGCCGAATGTCGACAGATATTGGGGTGTGGGAGATATGTTGGTGGAAAAGTGACCGACCAAGGATTTCTGTATTTCGACAAAAGACATGTGTGTCCGTATATGTCACGTTGCTGCCTCAGCTACACAGCGCAGACCACTGTTGTATTGTGTGTGGTAGTTGATAGCTGTTAGGGTGTAGGGGATATGGTGGTTGAAAGTGTGTCGAACAAGGATATTTTCGTATTTCGACCAAACACATGTGTGTCTGTATATGTAACTTTGCCTGCCTCAAGTACATGGCGCAGATCACTGTTGATTGTGTGTGGTAGTGACCTCGAGTCTCCCATCGTGCACTGTGGTGGTTAGATGCCTGTAGCTGTGGTGGTGTGGGAGATATAGTGGTTTAAATTGGTTGACGTAGGGCATTTTCCATTTTCTACCAATGACGTGTGTGTCCCTATGTTTCAAATTGCAGCCAGAACTACCAAGCGCAGACCACTGGCGTTTGTGTGTGGTATTATCCTCGAGTCTTCCAATAGCTCACTATAGTGATTGCAAGTCGGTAGCTGTGGGGGTGTGGTAAATATGGTGGCTGAAAGTGATGGACCTGAAAAAATGTACATGTGTGTCCCTATACTTCACTCCAAAGCCAAAACTACTCAGAACAGTCCACTGGTGACTTGCGGTATTAATCTCAAGTCTCTCACGGTGCATCATGGTAGCGTAATCTCGGTAGCTATGGGGGTGTGGGAGGTATGGTGGTTGAAATTGGTCGACGGAGGGCAATTTCATATTTCACTTTGCAGTCATAAATACCCTGCGCAGATCAATAATTCTTGTGTGTGGTATTAACCTCGAGTCTCCCATCGTGCACTATTGTGGTTACATGTCGGTAGCTGTCAATCTAAATTCTTTACAATCACGAAGTCATGGGCACCAGCTAGTATAAATACTAGTAGTAATGTGTTGAAGGATACTTGACAGACAAGGAGTAATGCGGGAGACCCGATAACAAGGAGTGATCATAAAAAAGAAGAAAGGGAAAGATGGGAGAGTAGAGATGAAACGATAAAAGATGTCGCATTGAACGTGCAGCTTTAAGCTGTCAAAAAGACGTATATAAGAAAGATTGTAAAGGCCGCCGTCAAGGAAAGCTGTTTAGTTGTGTACAAAGATATCTTGGTGCAGTATAATGTATGTACGATTGTAAAAAAATGTATTTTCTGGTAAACATTAAGTGAGATTAATCGTGAACAAACAGGGGAAGATTCTATTGTTATAAACGAGAGGATAGTTTGCGTATATACTTTCTGATAGGAAAAAAGGAGTATAACTGATAAAAATTTAAAGGATGAGGCTACATTAGACGTCGTATAAAATAAAATAGCTAATCCTGTTATATAAAAAAATTAGAGGAGGAGAGCAAAGGCGAAAGAAGGTTTTGAAGTATTTGCAGTCATCCTAGGTTTGGAATACCAATTCATATGCAATTAGGGGAACTAAGTAAAGTCGATCGTCAAAAATGGTCTTCCAGCCGATGACATAACTTATTAACCTATCTCCTACAAGAAGAAAGTTGGAAATACTTCACGATTTACTCTTATTCGTTTATTAGACACAGTTTCTTTTATTTAGTCTCTTTCCAGATTCGTTAATAACAATTTTTGTCTTTTAATGTTTATCACAACTTCACAACAGTTGATTAAAACATTTAGAATAAGGATATTTTCTGTTGGAAACAGTTCACATTTAGCTGAATGGATCGTTAAACAGATAAATGTAATTTTTAAGCAATAATGAAAGAACGACGTACAATGATTCGTTTGACTATTGTTCCAACGGTAATTGCACCAAATGGGCGAAGCAGGTGCTCGTCTCTTGGTACGTCACAAGATGATGCCGACTCTATTCCTCACACGTTGACAGAAACTACGAACACGAGCGGGCGTCTGAGTGCCGACAATTCGCTCGCGTGTAATCGCTACTCACGACTTTTCCATAAGCGCGAATGTTATCTGGCGCCCGCACTCAGTACGCAGTGGGGGCTGTATGATGTAAAAGGGGCGAGTGCCCCTAGGACGAGTCCATTACCAGACATCCTAATTGCGGACTCAAGTTGTCTCTGGTATAATGAACGAAGCAATAGCAGAATTTAATAGAGGTACGTACACGAACCAAAAGTTAGTGGGCAGATTCTTGGTTAAAAGAAGAAGTAGGTACTAAACAATGAGGTTTTCCCCGATGGTTACAGAGTGTACCGCAGAGATAGAGGAGCAATTGGTGGAGGCGTTTTCATACTGATTAGCAAAAACAAATACAGTTCACTCGTATTCATAGATCATGACTATGAGTTACTTAGGGTAGATTTCTGGGGAAATAAAAAAGAAAAACAAGGTGTTGGCTGTTTATCGCAGTGGAAGAATGGCTCTTGGAGAGAATTAAATTCATATTCAGAGTACAGAACTGAGATGATAATTGAATGGTCAAAATAGGTGGAGATTTAAATTTACCATGTGCAAACTTGGTAGGAAATAACATAAGGGAACAGAGATTTCCAAAATCCCTTAATAAGGGAACGAGGGTTTGCACAAGTGGTAGAGCAGAACATTAGGGGAAAAAAACATGTATATCTTCTTAGTAAAGCCCAATGATAACCTTGTGTGGCGGCAAGTAACTGAAGGAATAAGTGATCATGAATCGGATATGATGGATATTAGAGGATTCAGTAAATCAGTGGCCAAAACTGAAGAGGGAAATAGGTACATTTATAGAAAGGCATAGATTTCGAACTTGAAGAAATATTTTAGGGAAAGTTTCAGCAAATGGAAGGATGGAACAAGTATAGTAAAGTCAAGGTGAGAAGAGTTCTAGGAGATATTAAAAGGGTGAGGAAATATTTATTCCTAAATATAAAATAAAGAGATGTACAGAACCTACATACTATAATAAGGAAGTGAAGAGGTTAAAGATGTTGGTAAGAACTAAGAAGAGAACATAGCAGAGTTATGAGACAGCAAGGTAGTAGCGAATATTTTGAACAACTATACAAGTAATTAAGAATAGCATAGAAGGTGGCTAAGATGGGTCTACGAAGATTATTACAGGTGCAACGGGACCACTGACTGATGCATCTAGAAATTTCTGTGGCTATGTTAGAAAACTGAGGTAAAAGGAAGGTGTTGAGATGATTATAGATAAGGGTGGATAATAAGTTACTGAGGATTTGAAAAAGCAGACATTTTAAGTAACTGGTTAAGTGAGAGCATCGGGGACAATGATTAAGAAATGGGAGGGTATAAATCAGAGAACTATCTTACTCACAAAATTAGAAATGAGCTGATTAAAAAATTTGAAATTCATCCTGAGGATATCATGAAGGATCTAAGAAAGATGAAAAAACGTAAAGGGGCTGGTGTAGATAATATTACTACAGATATCTTAAAGATAACAGGATGTGACATTGTACCTTATCTTGAAACGTTATTTAAATTGAGTCTGGATACTTGCTATTCACCAGAATACTGGAAATCTGCGTAAGTAGCATCGGTAGACAAGTGAGGGGTAACAAAGAGAGTCGAAAATTACAGGTCAATTAGTTTTATACTAATACTAATAGGGATATTGATAGATAACCCCATCAGAAATAGATGTGGGCAGCGTTTTCAAGTCGGCAACATTAGGTGAGGATATTCATGCGAATCTCAGTTAGAAGATTATATGCAAGATATTTCGGTTAGAATGGACAAGGGAGGCCAAATTGATAGTATAGCTCCAGATCAGTGAAAGATTTTTTGACAGAGTGTGCCACAAAGTGGTGGTAAATAAGGTAAAAACTATTGGTGTGGATGAGTAAGTGATTTGCTGGATAGACGAATTCTTAAAATGTAGAAAGCATAAATTTATGGTACGAATTGAGATATCAAAAGAAGCGGAAGTGAAAATGGGAATGTCAAAGCCTAGCGTTTTGGGACTATTGCTATTCATTATTTAAACGAATGGTTTACTATCAGAAATTAGATTGTTTGTAGATGACATAATGCTATATAATAGGACCAAAACGGCAGAGGATTGTAAAGGGTAACCTGAACAGGATATCTAGCTGGGTTGGTAAACGTGGGAAGAAAGATAAATGCATAGAAGAGTCAGTTTATTATGTACACAGATAAAAAATTAATGTTTGATTATGAGTATAAGATAAGGAAAGAATTGTTTGTTGATGACTTGAAATGTAAATTTCTTGTCATAACAAATGATAACATAACAAATGATAACAATCTCAATTGGGCAGGACACATTTTACAGGTAGTAGGAAAATGTTTGAAAATCCTGCACTTGTTGGAGAGAGCGATGAGGGGATGTACCAGAGCAGAAAAATAATTGGGTTACTAAACTTTGGTCAGACCATTGCTTGAATATGGGGGTGTAGTATGGGATCCACTTATTGGGTATCAAATACAGGAATTGGAAGGGACTGCTAGATTTGTCTCTGGAAATTACCGCAGAATGCAATCAGTAACAGATATGATAAAAGAGCTGGACTGGAATTCATTGGAAGACAGAAGGAGGGTGAATACAGTCATGGAGCGTACAAGACTTATATTGGTGATGAAGCGTGGAAAGATATTGGTGCAAGAATTAGGAGTAACGCATGGAAGGGAAAAGATGACCATGATAATAAGCTGGTACTCGATTTTAGGCGGAAAGGTGTGAGAACATTTTCTTTTGTAGGTAAGGGGAAGGATTGGAATAGGTTACCGGGAGAAGTGATAAATAATTTACCAAAACGTTGAAAATATTTAAAGTTCAAATTTGTAGATTGCAAAAGTAGATGGCTATAGTAAAGGGGGAAAAGTGGGTGTGTGGGAAAATTACCATTGGGGTTTAAATCAAATATAACCGAATCTCACGTAGAATGCTATTACCATGCATACATCACAAGAGAAAAATAAGAGAAGGAAAAGCATGGGATAATTCTTGTCATACCATATTCCAGTTCTGACAATAAAAATTTTGACAGTCATGATGTTTACATAACACATAAAGTTTTTTAGTAAGTCTGCAGTATATTGGTTTTTCGTTTACGTGCTTCGGAAGTTATCTGGGCAAAAAACAGCACGATTTATGTGAGCTTGTAACCATTTTTAAATAAACGATAACTGAAGTTTAAGGATGCCATTTACACTAAATTTCATGTTTATCTATGCAGGGAAAAACCTCTATTAGATTTTACTTCCCCTTTGATGCTTTTATTAATACACTATTTATTCACCCACCCTGCTATAAAGATTTAGTTTATTATTTCCAATGTTACCCAGTTTACTTGAATCAGCCAGCATTTCATTGCATTACATTGTGACTGAGTATAACGCAAGTGCTATGGATGTGTTGCTAAGATTGTATATTCTTAATTTGTTTAATTTTTAATGAAGTCATCTCAGATTTTAGATTTTTTTGGATTATTCAGATTAATACTTTTTTTAACGGTATCAAAATTCATATTGGTGGCACACTTCTCCGTTTTCAGGTTTTTCCCCTTTTGTGGGATGTAAAACTCAATATTAATTGTGCATAGCGTTGCATTATCCATATCTGTAAAATCACTTACACGTCGCTGCGATCAGATACGTTGAAACGAAACAATCCTTTTTTTTAATTATGTGGAACGGTGAGTTTTCAAATAATTTTTCTCATAGCTATATATTATATTGGAAGTCTACAATTATGCAACAGTAAGTTATCTATTTCGTTTATATCGAAAAACATGTAGCGAGAATGGGTAGAGCAGTCCTGCAGAATTTTATGTGTTTATACTCCCAGGACTTTCAAGTAACATTGTAAGTCAACAACTGTCAAAAAGTAACAATAATTCTGAACGTAGATCAAGACAATCTTGATGTTAAAATGGAGTAAACGACAAATGTACTATTCCAATAGTATGTTGTTCGAGCTGGAGACATCACTTGAAACGAAGTGAAATAGCTCATGTCAGTAATATCCTAGAGGTTTACAGGCAAGAATTGCACAAACTAACGTACTATCTGCTGAGAGTTATTTTCTGATTTTGTCTTCATTTTTGTACCGACAACTAGTAGATTATAATTTTCGCAAGCGATATTTAAAGGCAATTATGATTTTATGCCCTCTCTTCTAGGTAACAACCTGTGTGCATGGTATGAGAAATTAACTATTGTTCACACTGGCTACTGTATCAACTAAAAACTGCATTCTGCCAGTTTGGCCGGCTTTTTGTATCTTGAATAATAAGAGATTGACAAAATGTTTCTGGACACCCTATCGTACAGCTGACGTATCTGCCATTGCATATGCCAGGATGCTTTCTTCATAAGACCTTGGCCAAATTCCTTCCCATTCCTTGCCCCCCATCCTTTCCCGTCTCTAAAGACCTCGCTGTTAAGAGACGTTAAGCAGTTAATAAATAAATAAATAAATATAATTTAGTTTCCTAACACAACCCGATCTTAACAATTTTTGGTCTTCCTGTTAACAGCTCTTCTGTCTTAACAGTAATTCAGCAACTGCTAAGTCTGGTTGCGGAATGAAACAAATGGTTTTAAATATAACGTTTTCCGTCAGCGGAAAGTTGCATCCTCACGTTTGTCTACTCAGTATTGGTTACGCACCTCGCGTTCATCCAGTAGTAGATGAGCGGGTTGACCATGGCGTTGGCCATGGCGAGCCAGTAGAAGGCGAGGTAGAGGTGTCTCACGTAGCGGGCGTACGTGACGGCGCGGTCGTGGTGCGTGTAGATGAAGTACGCGTGGTACGGCAGCCAGCACACCGCGAAGATCACCACGATCACGATGAACATCCGCACCACCTGAGGACAAGAGTCAACAGGAAATGGGACAGTTTCTCACTTCAAGCCCGCCAAATTGTAAAATTCAGATTCAATTCATACTGTGTATAACAAAAGCTCATGGCCAAGGCTGTAACGTGGCAAAGCAGTAAAATGTGCTTCATCAGCGATGAAATATTCCTTTACATTCAAATACTTCATATGTTATGTAGATTTTGAGAGGCACGTGGAGCAAGCTCTCTGCTTCATACGCCCGTCTCCGCCATTTCTAATCTCGTTACTGGTAACTTTTTTATTTATTTAGTTGTTCAAATATGGATACAGATAATTTCCAGCTATCAGTTTCTACAATTATGCATATAATACGTTTTTTTAAATCCCTTTTGTTGTTTCGCCCCTCCCTCGACTGGTGCGGGAACGAACATCTGCCCTTCAGCTGTAGCGGTCGGGTAACGATATTTTATTTCATACCTGCCGCAGCAAATATTTCTATTTTGAAATATAACTTTGTTTGTTCCAAAGCGTTCTAAAGCGCTGGTTTTTTCTCAACAAACAGCATTTATAAAAATTATTATTTATGTAATTGATGAAACTGATTGCCGGGAATTAACAGCATACACACTTGAATAAATAAAAGAAGTCGCTAACAGTGAGATTCGACCCGGCGACGACGTGTTTATGAGGTAGAGGTCTTGTTCACTGCGCCACGCTCTCCTTTGAATCTCCCTAACGCAGAAGGTATTTGAACCCAACGAAATACAGCATTTCAGTGCCTATTTTCTCGACAGCGGCAAAGTAACGCATGTTACTGCTTTACCACATCACACCTCTGGCCATGAGCTTTTATTACACACAGTACGAATTGAATCTGAATTTTACAGTTGGCGGTCTCCACTTGTCAGCTGAAGATGACGAATCTCCGATCAACAGTATGTAAATAAACTGCGACAAAATTAATTTCTAAGTGAACAATTGAGTGCAGAAACAGATCTTGATGAAAGAAAATAGTTAATGAGAATGTAGTGTCACTATGCGCAGCAAATTTGAAAGTCACAGTTGATTATTATTTGGAGACGTAAACCAGTTTCCAATTGTATTTTAACTGGATTTTGACTTTGATAATTGCGTTTCTGTAATTCACGATAAATAATTGTCAGAAGCTGGTCAGTGTATTATAAGTCATAACTGCTCTACAATGCGATGACGGCTACACAAAGCAAAACCAAGTAGTCTAAAGTTTCTCAACTGGCGTCTTATCTAAACGGACTGAATGAAAATTGTAAAAGTTTAAATCCTATTCTTGACAAATATGGAGGCACGAAATTGGCTTTTCTATGTTTTATAAGGTTTCAAGCAACTAGTAAAAGTTGCAACATATTCTTATTAGGTACTACATCTTTTAAAGATCGTTCGTTCGGTCTCTTTCGATTATACGGCACACATATTCAAGATACCATACTGAGGTAAAACAATACATGTGATAATAATACGTCACGTTAATTACAGGCCTTTTTGTTACTGTCATCAGTCTTTCGACTGATTTCATACAATCTTTATCCTGCGCTAACATCTTCATCTCAACATATCCCTTACACACTACGTTCTCTGTTATCTGCATTATATATCTTAATCTCCGTCTTTCTCCCCAGTTCTTACCTTCGGCTGTTCCCTCCAATAACAAATTAAACAATCCCGCATGTCTCAAAATATGATCCTCTCTCTCTGTAACCCTTTTCCACAAAATCCTCTTCATCATTTCTAAAACTCGTTCATTTCGTACTTTATTTATCCACCTAATTTTCAACATCCTTCCACACATAGAGTTTTAAAACGCTCTATCATAGATCACTATTTGAAACTAAAACATTTCTCTTTTTCCTGGAGGCTCTTTTTGCTATTGCTATTCTACTTTAAAAATCATTCCCGCTTCGGCCAGCAGTTTTAATTTTATTTCCCATGAAACAGAATTCACTAACTTCTTCTATCGCATCTGAACCCATTTTTATATTTAATCTACTATTATTGGTACCATTTCTATTACATTTAATCGCTTTTGTCTTGCTTGATTTATATTTAGTCCAAAATCTTCCTTCAGTATTTTGTTCATGATATTCAGTAAATCGAAATATCCTCAGCGTGTTCTGCTGTCATCAGAAAATCGTAGCATACTGATATTTGTCTCCTTGATCACGTATGCCACATAGGAATTTTATTTTCTCTTCCTTTAACTGCTTCCGCAACATACAAGTTGAATATTAATGGGGATAAACTACAACCTTGTCTCACACCATTTTTAACTGATGCATGTCTTTCATGATTCTCTACTTTTATTATAGCAACTTGATTCTTATATGGTTTAAAAAGTATTCTTCTATCTTGATGTCGTAGACCTGACTTCTTTAAAATTCCGAACATCTTGGCGCATCTAACATTATTAAGACTATTTAAAAATCAACAGATGCCATAAGAGTTTCTTTTTTTTTCTTGATCCGCCTTTCAAGTATTAATCTAAAAGCCAAAATTACTTTCATTGTACCGCGGTTTTTCCTAAACCCAAACTGATCTTCACCTATCTCTTCTACTAACCTTTCCATTCTTCTGTATATTATTCTGGTCAGTAGTTTTGAAGCATGTGATGTTAGATGTGTAGTGTGATAATTATCACAATTGTCGGCTTGTACTTTCTTGGAAAGTGTGCAGATGATACTTTTATTGAAATCAGTTGGAATTTCTCCTGTTTCATAACTTTTTGATATCAGATTGAATGATAATTGGATTCCTTCATCTCCTAGGGATTTCAAGTTCTGCAGGAATGTCATCAATTCCAACAAACTCTGTCCTCAAATAAGGATCTCCTAAATCATTAATGTCGACATCTCCTTCCTTTTCCATTATGATATTGTTCAAGTCATCCCCATAACACTGTTTCTCAATGTATTCCTTCAATCGGTTTGCTATATCTTCTAAGCTTATAAGAGGTTTCCCATCGGCAGCTTTAATGTTTGTATATCTTTTGTTCCTTTCTCCAAAATTCCCAGATATTATATGGTATTCCGTTTACTTGTGAATCACTTTGTAAAATGGTTACGATTGTCATGGAAAAGTGGCATATATTTTAGAACTAGGCAATTTGAGTGACTGTTGTTTCCAATCAGTGCAACGTTACTTAATTTTGAATGGATGCGAAGTCAGAACTGAAATGCCGTTTCCCCTGTAATTACAAGCATGGATTAGGAAAGGCTAAAGCGATCAGTACTGTTATTAGGGGCAGTTCGCTCAACCGGCATACACCTATAGCTAAATGCTGCATACCTGTTGAAACATCAAAAACCTGTAGGAACTAATTTCGGCACATCACAGCATCTTCTAAGCTTCACTAAGCTTCTTCGGGTATGGGGCCCCTACTGAAACCTGATTATTTTCGTTCCAAATAACATACCAAGTGTTGTCGATGTTGTTTTGAATCAGTCTTTACTTTCTCCATTTAGTCGTAGTCTTCTTGATAAGGTGACGTGTTCTGTAATATGGTCCTTTTAGAGTTTGTTAATGTCAAGTATTGTTGTTGTTTTTTTTTGGCTGCTTAATGTCTCTTAACAGCGAGGTCTTTAGAGACGGGAAAGGAAGGGGGCAAGGAATGGGAAGGTATTCGGCCATGGCCTTTTGAAGGAAGCATCCAGCCATTTGCCTGGAGTGATTTGGGAAACCATGGAAAACACAAATCTGGATGCCCGGACGGGGATTCGAACCGCCGTCCTCCCGAATGCGAGTCCAGAACGCTAAGCGTTACATCACCACGCTCGATCCAAGTATTGTTAATACCATTAATACCATGTCAGTATAATATAGGCTCCTATGTACATTCAGACGTTAACTACCACATTAACATCGGCTTTAACCTGTTGAGTGTCATTTTGGGTTCTCTTCGCCAGAAATCTTCGCGATCATTCGACTTATCCTCTGTAATACCACCAGCATCTAAGTCAGATTGCATTTACGTTCAAAGTCTCTAGTCATACGTTCGTTATTTACACTTCTTACATTCCACGTTCCGATTACAAGAGTCTTATTCCTGATTTCTTTCCGAACAATTCCGCCACGATATCTGATTTAGATAATTATTTACTGCACTTGTTTTGTCTAAGAAGAAGAAATGAGCAACACACCGTAAATGATTAATTTCCGTCAGTATACTTTTTCTGTTTTCAAAGCTCCTGAATCTCATGCAATAATAATAATGATTCAGTGGCATATAGAGGTAGTTTAGAATTATAAGTGTATCACCGAGAGTGGTGGGACGGAGGACGCCGTTTCGAATCCCCGTCTGGGCATCCAGATTTGGGTTTTCCATGGTTTCCCCAAACCGCTCCCGGTAAATGCCGGGATGCCTCCTTCAAAAGACCATGGTCGGTTCCTTCTTCCCAATCCCATACCGCCTCTAATGACCTCGACGTCGACAAGGCATAAAGCCATATGTAAAAAAAAAAAAAATCTAAATGTATCAGTTGCTATGGTCTAGTCATATAAATTCCAGGACGTTATTTGTAGCAGATTTGGTATAAGTTATACTGCTCGATTCCTTGTGTATTCAGTCCTCGGAGGTAATTCCATGGAAATATGGTTCATGAAGAAGCTAATAAATTTAATGTCATAAACATAACTGCTGTGTGGCCTCTGTCTTCATAGTGTTCCACTTGTTCGGAATGGCTGAAGTGGAAGACGATATGATTATTCTGAAGAATGTGTTGGACAGACTGGTACATTTTCTGCTTTTTCCGTCCCCGCGCACTGTGCGCGCCCCATTTCCTCTGCGACCACCCAGGCAGAGCATTTTTTGGGAGGACGCACTCCACCGCGGGACGTGATTAGCTAAAAGGACTGCCAAAGCGGCAGCAGCTGCGGGTGTCTGACTGCTGGTCCCAGCCTCAATTTAAAATCCACCACATAAGCACTCTGCGTGAACGAAAAGGAATGTGGAACATTCACATCCACTCTCCACATTTATTCTGGCACAATAATTCTTTCTGATACTACAATACGCCATTAGAAGCAGATGACAAAAGTCTGCCAAGCTTCTTTTCAAATTCCGTGAATTCAGTCCACTATCTGTATTGATTTCGCATATAGAGTGTAAATACGTCAGCTGAAGTATGTGGCATACATTTAGATAATACGTAGAAATTAAAAGGGTTACAAATAATTTTGTGAATATTCAATAACAATGAATTGGGGACGGAATTAGTATTCAATAACATATGGAGGAGGAGCCAAGTCAAAATAAACATTAGTACAAACCAAGAGTGGTGGGTGAACTGTTAACGTTCTGGCCACGCATTCGGGAGGACGCGGGTTCGAATCCCCGTCCGGGCATCCAGATTTGTATTTTCCATGGTTTACCCAAATCACTCCAGGCGAATGCCGGGATGCTTCCTTCAAAAATGCCGTGGCCGAATACCTTCCCATTCTTTGTCCCCAGTCCCGTCCCGTCTCTAATGGCCTTAGCCGTGAACGAGGTGTTAAAAAAAAAAATTGTACAAAAATTTGTGAAGGAAACGGACAGAACACTTTAAATGGCGATAAACTAATCTCAAGAACAAGTATAACAGATAAAAATGGAGAAGTAAATTTCCTCTTTTCGATTGCAAAATATTCAAGAAAAAATAAAATTGGTTTGATATCATTTATTTCGATGTTATTTTGCAACTGGAGTCGTATCTTCAGTGACTTTGAAAAAAAAAAAAAAAAATTAAAAAAATGAGGTTACAATCTTGGTGAAGCTATATACAACGATCCTGAGTCGGGCGACACCTCCAGAATGCCGTGTTTACTTCTTGTGGAGATAATCCTTACAACACAAGCAAAATGACCGGTCTTACCGGCAATTGTACTTAATTAAGTTCTTACTAAACAACGCTTACAATCGAAAATTGCATATCTGTAGTTTGAATCGTGGACGATTCTTTCACACAGCCACGTAATGTTCACCTTATACTTCAGCAAGGTAGATGTGTAGTGCTTCAAGATTACGCCTTTTTACGTCTGAAAAGAGCGCCTGCTTAATTTCCCTTGCTGATGATTGTGTTTAAAATTTCTCCAATACTGGAAGTGAGGGAGGAGCTATATCATGCTGCTTTCTTCGTTTCAGGATGTAGTAATTAAACAAATCGACAGAAAAGGAACTAACAAAATGAATATAATAGAGTTCTTACAATTATGGTAAACGGGAAGCTGCTTTATACTTCTTTAAAAGAAAAAAATCTTTCAAATATGCCTGCATTCTAAGAGTTTCTGTGACATTACCAGAAAGTGTAGATGCGCATGGACTAGTAAACAAGAATGCAAACATATTTAAAATTAAAGTTTTAGTAACAGTAACCAAACAATGGTGAGATAATTTTTGGATTACTGATTTCACGGCCACCGTTTTATGTGGCTACACTGACGATTTAACATGCGTATAGTGACACAGATCTTACTGCAACGTCCCTTTACCTCCACACGAGGCCCCATTATTATACTGACAGACGCAGGCAAGACTCTGCAGTTATCTTTGGCTAGCACAAAGAGGCTCGCTTGTTTTCAGACGGCAGAAGAGCACGTCACTCAGAAAGTGCTGGTCGTTGGCATGCGTCCTACTCATTCACAAACCTAACCTTTTTCTGTTTTAATTTAATTTAATGTTATGCTCTTATGCACTATACTAACTATCATACCAGTTCGGTGGACAGGTATCAAGTATTAATTAAACTGTCGAATTTAAAATATAAAATGATCTGCTATCAAAAATTATATGTTTGACAGTGTTGTGAATAAAATAAGCGTATGTTTGCTTTATCTATGCTGGACAATAATTACGAAATCGCTTAAATATACACCTTCTAGAAAAGAATTTCTATATTTATACTGAATATAAAACATTTAACTAGAAAAAAAAACGCAGCAGCACAAATATTTTTTTTTTTTTTAAGTGGGTTAGACTACTGAAAAAGAAGCAACCGTTTTTAAATTTTCGTTTGTCTATTCCGTTGATAAAGATTCATACAAAAACTACTAGATGGGTTATCATGTGCTTTCAAGCACTTCACATATCATAGTGTCAGAATAAAAAAAGATATGTTTCAACTTAACGTGAAATCGGGAAGCTGAGAAATCAAAAAAGTCCACAAATTTAAAGGGCTGTGTTGAATGGGATACCCCAGATGTGTACGATCGCCGATTGACTTTGTTTTCGATTTGCCGCCCATGCACTTCTGTCATATCCATCTTGGCCACCGGGTATAGGGGAACAACACTTTAACCTGGAATACTAACCACGGAAGCATTCTGGCGTGTTTCAAATGACACTGGAAGCTGTGCCAGAGGTGAATGTCGGTTGAAGGGCCTTTGAAAATTCCCTCCAAGACAGGGATTCGAATCGGGGACCTCCAGTCACACGCCTTACATACTCAGCTGTGAAACACTCGTGAATTGCGAAAACTTAAGCAGAGACGACGGCGCAATGCTTGATCATCTGAGCATTGACTAAAAGCTGTGACAATAGTAATGTCCAATTTCAAACAAATTAATGTCTTAATAACAAACCGTTACTACTATAATAGTTTATTCATACATTAACAACTGAGTTAATATAGATTTATTAAATGATTTATACGATTTGAGCTTCTGTATCCTTTCGTAATACTGATACTTTATAGTCACTTAGAATATGCCACCAAATTATGTAATCATCGTGCCAACGCCAACAATTAAACCATTTCCCGTTTCCATGGATCGTCTCCTCAAACTACGTTGTCAGTTTCGTTTCCATGGTTCTGTTCCTCATTAACAGTCGGCAGGCTATAAAAGGATGCCTCCAACACGGCCTGTTTGGAGCTCGAACCCATATTCGTGATGACGCTGATCGACTACTGCCCCAGCTCCAATACGACGCCTCAACAACAAGGTAAGTACAGCTAAGCTGTCGTGTCAGATAGCCCACGATGACTGTAGATTTGACGGTAGTGGTGACTTACATAGAGCTACCAAATAAGCAAACGACGAAGGTTCTAGTGTATAGCAGGAATGACGATCATTAAGCTGGAATAAAACTCGACGGCAGTGTGATACAGGAAAAATAAATAAGATTTCACATATTTAAGGGAACTAAGATTACTTCGTTCGGCCGAAGCTCTAGTGATATAATTAATAAAATTAACTAGGTTAAGATTGAATTTCATAGAAAGAAAGCTATGATAACATCGAGGAATTTTAGATTGAGGGTAAGGAAAAATTTCCTAATTATCTATGCGAATTAAGCTGAATAGTAGAGAATCATATACAAAAGAAGAGCCAGAAAGAAAATTATTGCAAGTCTTAGAAATCTATGATTAAGATACGATGGAAGAACAAGTAAGGAATGAAAAAGTATTATTTTTTCGTTTTAAGAGCTTAAAAAGCTAGAAGCTATTAAGAATGGGGTAAAGTTGCAGTTTACTCACTAGACACTTTTATCGCCACTGAGTGTACCCCAGCGATGTGCCTTGTAAGTACCCAGAGACATTTCGAAATAGCGAAAATTTATATGGATTAATTGTAATTAATATCGTAGTTAATTTATTTTAACAAAAAAGTAATCGATTAAATAAATATTTGTTTTTATTATATCGTAAACATGGGATAAAGGTTTTTTTTAATAACTGTTATTTAGTAATTTTCTAAAGTGGAACGTTATAATTTAGGAACTTATTGTATGGCCAGAGCGGTGCGTTGATGAAAGAAAAATCGACACATTGAGAAAACGTACCTGTTTTGATATTTTCGAATTGAGAGTAAGGAATTTGTGTCCCAATCAGTGAAATACATAGGTACGCGAACAACACATTTGGGATCTATTTTTAGCGGTAAAAGACTCTTTTAAGAGCAAAAAATTATACACAGAAAGCAAATTGTAGTCATTGTAAAATTAATGAGCGCAACCGTGTTGATGTAGTAAACCCTGGACCACAATAACGACGATAAATTGCTGTTTTCATAGTAGTGTCGCATCCACATATCGTGTGTGTACAGACTGCATTACGACCTAAACACTAAGGATAAATTTATAAAAGATAATTTCGTCAATAACCGTTTCCGTTTAGATTGTAATGTAGCCTGGACCACATTAATGGAGATAGATACGATTTGAAAATTGCGAATCCACAATATTGTGTGCTCTGGTTACGTTTCACTTTGGTCCAGGCTGCAATGATTAGAGTATACTGTATAGAGTTGCTAAGGTATTGCGATGACTAAGAACTTCTTAACGTTTCAAAAAAAATTAATAATTAATTCATGCAGCGGTTTATAAACTTTTCTTTTTAAATTTAACATTATGTGTTTAATTATATTTGTTCAAAACTTCCCGCAAACTGATTGCGTGCATTAAATTCATGTATACAGCTCTGAAATGCTCACACTACTAACTACCTGGCGGCGATTTCAGAAGCTATTATCGTTCGTAACGGAAGTAATAGTTTCACCAAATACATTCATAACCCCATTGAAAATTACTAATTATTTCTTCCGCCGTTCTGTATATTCTTGTTTTTAAATTTAATTTTCTCTTCTTAATTAAATCTGTACAAAAATACCCACAAAATTTTTACCAAATACACCTTTGAAACAATTATAAGGTTGCGCTATCGTCCCTGTTCGTGCTTAATAGTGTCTGCCTACCTGTATTAATGCTTCTGAGTTCTTCAAGCTCAATAGATTTTATTTATTTACCCTGAAACACAGGTGAAGTTTATATTTGATCAAATCACGTCAACCTGTCATTATCTTTCATCCTAAAAACTGGAACTGTTGTAGACCTGTGGCGATACGCAAAAAACTGTCACGGGCTTACACTAGTGCAAGAAAATTGTAGTTCACTAAATGTCACGTTTGTTCAAAACGAATATACAGAATGTAACCGTATAAAGTTGTAGAAGAAACATTCTTTTAAGCGGAGAAAAGTTTTGTTAAACGGATTTAAAGATTTGAAACACTTTCTCGGCAAGGATATTTAACGTTCTGTGATATTCCAGCATTATTTAACTATTCTCTATTTCACTAAAACGTGCTCCTCAAAGTACGCAATTTACGTCTTCAAAGCGTGTGCTGTCTTCAGCGTTCAGCCATTTCGCTTTGTTGTAAAACTGTCAGCATTGGCTGTGCAAATCTCTGCAAATGAAGCCAATTCCATTACCGCTGCGAAATCATTATACGTGATTCAGCTGAACTGCTTTGTGAAACGGGTATAATCGAGTTTCAAAGGGTGAGCTTAAATTTACGTTTCACCTAGCACCTACAACCTGATTCATGTTGGTCAACAATTTTTCATATAACAAATCTGAATCTGCATACCGAAATGAACTAACACTTCTCATTTATTCATGTATTATAATACTCAGAGCAATGCTCCAAGGATAGAAAAATTTTGACGTGGAATATTTACGGATTTCTACATTCTGGGAATCGTTATAAAATTTTTAAATTATTTTTCAGTTGGTGTTTTGTTGGTTGGGGTAATTCCGGACGGTTTTGACAGTTTCGATGATTTTTTCAGTGTTTAATTGGTTTTAGTCCTCATAAATTTGTTAAATTCACAATCAATGAGTATGATCAGATTCCTTATTTGGTAATGAATCCAATCATGTCAATTTAATGGCTAAAAAATTATTTTACTGCTGGTAAGTTAGGTTCCGGAATTACCCCATCTTGTCCGGAATTACCCACTGTCAGTGGGGTTATTTCGGACACAGATCATAGGTCAAAGCAATGTCCATCCAATAATATTTAGGAAGTATATATGTTAAACCTTCATTGGAATGAAGGTGAAGTGTTAGCCTCCAGACAATCTATCGAAAATTGTAGATTTTGGAAAATTATAAAAGTTGCAGCTTCTTTGACTGTCATATTTTTATTTTCTACATCCCTAACAGCATTAGCCAAGTCATCAGCTGAATTCGAGGGGCCAACCTTTTTTTTAACGTAAGTTCTTGGCATTTTATACCTAAAAAAGACCAAAATGTGAATTAATAATGAAACCTGGATAGGAAACCTTATCGTCCGGAATTTTGTGGTGGGGTAATTCCGGACTAACCTCAAAATGGACGCAGGTACACCTGTCATTTTCCAAAACACATAAAATCGATCATTCATAATCTTGAAAAGTTGATAAAACACTATATGGTTCAATAAAATATTGTTTTCACTTACCTGCAGGGCTCTAAAGAGGAGTAGTTGGTTTGAAAAACGGATGTTTATGAATGTTCTCCTGAGTGCGCCCTTATCACAACAATGATGTACACAAAAATGGCGCCAAGAACTATCAGTGTGACCAACTGATCTCGATGTACAACATACTATCATGGGAATTCCCTAACCTTAAAATTAAGTCTGCCATTAAACTTTTTCGTAATTACCCCGTTCCGGAATTACCCCAACCGGCCTATGTGGCTGTTACACACTTTTGCTCACTGTATGACGCGAATCACAATAGATCAAACTGTGGAAAACTTGTAGATCGGACTAAGTACTGGTTTCCCAAAATCTGTTTCATTAACTTCCTTTTAAACTGTTCGTTCCAAAACTTCACTAGAACAACAATAGCAATAATATTAATAATCTATAACAATCTGCTGACTCAATGTATTTGTGTTTACTGTTGCTGGTAACCAATTTAAGGAGTTTGGTAACAATTACGTCTAAAACGGAATTCAGCCTGAGGCAGGCAAACATTTGACTGCAATAAAAATTAAGATTTAAGGTTTTAAGTTTTGTTTCCGCACAACAAAAAACTGTGGTATCTATAGACCTTCGACATTGACAGTTTTAACCAAAATAAATTACTAAAAATTGTTCACATAAAATGGATTTCGTACTCGTACTGTATAAGGCCATAAACGAGTGTAAAATATAAGCCAAACTTTCTAAAAGCCATGAATATTTCAAAGGTCAACAAAATCTGATATTTTCTGGATGTGAATTTTTGTTTACTTATGGCTTTACGCCCTGTCGATGCCGAGTTCATTAGAGACGGTAACGAACTGAAGACAAGGAACGGGAAGGAATTCGGCGATGGCATTTTCGAAAGAATTATCCTCGCATTCGCCTTGAGTGACTTCGGAAAATCATGGAGAACCAAAATATGATGTCCATCCGCACGATAAGGCGATATGAATACATTGTAACCACAATAATCCATTCACTAAACACATTTTCAGAGATCGGTGTTATTTTGAGAAAGTTGAGTTCACTGTCAAAATATAAAAAATTAAGACAGTAAAAATACTCATTGTCACATGGCTTCTGAATCTAATGACATCGATATCACCGTCGGCAAGCTGCGAAGCTCTAAAAAAAAGCTTTTGACTTAAATATAATTCTGAATTTTAGAGCGCGGTACATATGAACCATGTTGTGCCAGGAAGACATCCTTTTCCTTATTATGTCATCTCTTCGCGCAGTGACCAAGCTATTTTCGCATTGCTGTTTTAAATTAAGAACTGGCACACTGAATAATGCCCTTACGCTTGCATGAATTAGAATTGTTTGGCCAGTAGAGTAAATTTTTTTTATCAACGCTATTTTTTTGTCGATTCTTGTCCTATTACTTACTAAGTCATCGGTGGGGTAATAATACACCAAATAATATGCTTTCACTTTCGTCTTTCTTTCTCACCAACTCTGAGATTACAGTTTTGGTCTAAAGGCAAGTGTTCGACAGTAAAATGGCAAAACTCCAGTCTATAAGTTCCCGCGGTAAGCCGTGGAGTTTAGATCTTATACGGCAGTGATGTCAAGTATACAGCCCACGGGCCCTATCAATACGGCCCGCGATCGCAATGTTACACCGAAAGAAGAATCATGTTTTTTAGAGCTTTTAGACTTCACTCGATTCATCTACGAAAGTTTTAAAACTTGGCCCGCCTACACATTCTAAATTTAATATATGGCCCTCTGCAAAATTGAGTTTGACACCTATGTTATACGGTGATTTCTCTCGGTAATTGCTCAGTTTCTGAACTTTCCAAATAATAAACGCCCCGTCAGGCCAGTCGCAGGTGATAAAGAATTAGTGGGGTGGGACGTTAAAGGCCACAGTGTAGTTTTAATTAAAGCTCCCATCAATACATTATGTCCCCGATACGCATGACTAGATGATTTTTCGGTCTCGGGTAGAAGCCTTCCTCTTCCGAAAATATTGAGCGTTTTATTAAAACACCGTTGTCATTAGATTTTGGAGTATCGGTGTAGATCCCAGTGAGTGAGTCGCTGACGCTCGAGTCTGCATTTGGAAGGACGTGGGTTCGAATCTCCGTCTGGCCATCCAGATTTCTGTTTATGGTTTCCCCAAATCACTTCAGGATAATGCAAGAATGGTTCCTTCAAAATGAGACGGCCGAATTCCTTCCAATTCCTTTTCCGCCTCTAATGACCTCGACGTCTACGTCGACGGGGCATAAAACAAGAGCAAAAAAAAAACTATGTCGACAAACAGTAAGAAAACGGGAATCGGTAAAAAAAAAACCACTGAAATTTTATCGGTATTTGTTTCAATTATTTCTCCTGTTATTTCTTATCCTATTCACCGAAGGTAAACTATTCCATAAGAATCGTGATATATGTCCAAACCACTCTTTTCCGCAATAACAGGGTTCTTAGACAACTGAATCTCCTTTCACCAGTTGTCTGCTGCAATACGAACTTTTCTTTCTCTCACGACTTTTCTAAAATACTCTGGTTTTACTCTTTTAGATTGTTCAGAAGATATCTATTCGTTTGTTGCAGCGTATTGTGACCGATTTTTCTGTTGCTTAGTTATACATTTTTCATAAATCCTTTTTGGCTTAAAATTTTGGAGAATCATAATTTCCTTAGATATTCCACTGAACAGAGAATTCAGAAGTATTACGAATAATCATATTATATTGATGTGCAACCAGAAACTAACGCTGACCTACATTTTGGAGAGCATCATGACAGGAAATTAGATACTGCTGGAATTCCCGTTTCGCTTGTAGGTACAGCAGTTGCCATACCTTTCTTTCAGCACGATGTGAGAGGAATCCATGAGTACGTCAATAGCTGTTGAAAAATTTGGAAGTTCCAAGTGATGATCAAGAAAAAAATGTTTTATAGTACACAGCAAATGCAAAGAGACAGAAATTGTGGTAATGTTATATACAGAGTAATTTTTTGTTATTCACAAAAGTATCTGCTGTTGTTTCAGTGAATAACATGTCGTGTTAGAGATCTAACAGCTCCTATTTTAGTGAGAAACTGTCAACTTGCTGACGTCTTAGAAACATGTGTGATTTATATATTTCTGAAACTAATTTTATTATTTGGCCTTGGGCCGGATATGCTGACTTCCAGCTGAATTAGATTGCTTTCCTTGTTACTGAAGTGTTAAAAATGCATCCACAGTGGTTATAAAGTACGGAGCTTTTCCTCAATGTATTGTTGGCTTAATGAATGAAAATTGACAAACTGACCCTTGAAGTTCGTAATGTGGTGATCAGACAATTTAGAAATCGATTTGAATACGCCACAACCTCTGTACGAATTAATTTTGCTGCCACGATTCTCATGTAAAGTGTAATAGCAGGATTGTAATATTCTGTCAAATGTCTGCCACTTGACGAGGCGTTCGAGGTTCGTCTCGAGACAGTCAGTAAACCTGGTACATCTACATCTACATCTACACTCTGCAATCCACAAATATTGTGGATGGCGGAGGGTGCTAGGCACAAATCCTAATTCCGTGCAATCCAATCCCGAACAGAACGAGGAAAGAAAGAATACATAAAAGTATCAGTACGGCATCTTATTTCTCTAATCTTATCCCTTCTGTCATTGTGACTTAAGTAGGTTGGCGGTAGAAGTATTTCATTACACTCACAAATTAACGATTTGCGCATATTCTCCAACAAATTCAAACGAAAACGATGTCGTCTGTCCGCCAAACAATCCCAGCTCGAACCACGTGTCAACTCTGTGACACTTACGTAAGGACTGTAAATAGCGGTCACGAATCGAGCGGCTCTCCTCTCTACTTTATCTAAAGTGTCAATCAATCCCTTGCGATACGGATCCCAAATTCCACAACAGTATTCCAAATGCGGACGCACTAGTGTTTTGTATGCTATTTCCTTTGTATGAGCATTACAACTTCTCAAAATACGACCTATGAATCGTAGTTTAGAATTAGCTTTACCTACGATGGAAGTTATGTGCAAGTCCCATTTCATGTTGCTTTGTACTGTTACGTATTGATACTTCAGAGAATCCACCGTGTCGACAGCTGAATTGTTAATTTTTTACTCGTGAGCAACCGGGGTCTTTTTATTACTAATTTTCATTGCCTTGCATTTTTTTCAGTTAAGTGTAAGCTGTCATTTATGGCACCATTCCGAAATAACATCCACATCCCGCTGAATTTCTAAGCAAACCTCAGAGCACCTTACTTCCATATAGATAAGTGCATCATCAGCAAAGATTCGCATCCTGCAATTAACGTTGCTTAGAAGAGGCTTCCCCGTCAACAACGACATACTGTGACCAACCAGTTAGAAAATCGCATATCCACTCGCAAATCTGATCCGATATGCCGTATGGTCGAATCTTTGCTAAAAGATGGTTGTGTGGTACAGAGTCAAAAGCTTTCTGAAAACCTAAGAAAATTGCATCAACTTGCGAACCTGCATCGATAACTTTCATTACGTCTTTCGAAAATAGGGCCATTTGCTTTTCAAACGATCCGTTCTTCCGAAATCCGTGTTGGTTTGCTGTAAGTAACTCGTTCTCATCTAGAAACTTCATAACGTTAGAGCATATGACATGCTCCAGAATACTACTGCAAACAGATGTTAGAGGTGGGGGTCGATAATTCCTAAGATCTTTCTTCTTTCTTGAAAACAGGAATCACCTGCACTATTTTCCAGTCAGAAGGTACTTTTCATTCTTCTATAGATTTACGAAATATATCTGACAGAAATGGTTCTATTTCTACCGCGTATTCCGAAAATACTCTTACTGGTTTACCATCGGGACCCGGCGCTTTCTCCCATTTCAGGAGCTTTAATTACTTAGTAATACCTACACTATCAATTTGTAATGGATTCATCTCAAATTCTACACGCCGTGGAAAAGCGGGAGTGTTTTCCATATTTTCGTCAGTGAAAGAATTTTTAAATTCTGTGTTAAATACGGTAGCCTTGTCGCGGCTGTCATCAACTTTCCAACCGTCTTGTTGCATAACTGACATATTGTTGTCACTACCACTAAGTTTTTTTTACATACAACCAAAATTTATTTGGGTTTTCGTTGAGGCCCTTGGAAAGTGAATTGCAACGAAAGTCATTAAAGGCCTCGTGCATCGCATTCTTAACAAGTCCTCTTGTCTCACCTAACTTTTCTAAATCACTCCTATACTTCGTCCTTCTTGAGCGTGCATGTATCTTCCTTTGCTTTTTAAGTAACCTTTTAACTTAACGTGTATACCGTGGGGGATCGTTCACATCCCTGATTGTCCTTTTCGGTATATGTAAGACCATACCTTCCCTGACTATCCGCATGAATCGAAGCCACATCTCTTCAACCGAGCCTCTTACTTCTATAAAGGTAAGGTAATTATCCTTCAAAAACGTTCTTAAACACTCCTTTGGGGCCTTTTGGAACCTGAAAATGATCCATTCCTTTTTCTTTTTGTGCGTGGCTGTTAATTTTACTGAAGCAATTACAGTTTTATGATCACTTATCCCGTGGTGGTAGAAAATGTCCGTTAATAATTCAGGCCAATTTGTAACGAGAATATCTAAAATGTTTTCGCTATCGTTGTGGCACCGCGTTGGTTCAGTGACGAGCTGGTCAAGATGAAGATCTGAGAAAAGATCAAGAATAATAGGTTTGTGTCCAGTAAGAATAAATTGGATTCATAGCAGTTTTTAATGATTAATCGTTTTAAGGGGATAAGAAAAAACAAAATTATTTGTTATAAAAGATTATTATTGTTTTTAGAAAATAAATTCGGCAAAAATCAGGCATTCAGTCACGTGACCGTGAACGCCAATGAGAAAGCATTACGTCACACAACCCGAGACGCCAAAGTTGTTAATGACATTTTCGTGGAACAGAACTTGTTACTTGGTAAATTATTCGTTTGTAGGAACTTTTGTCACGATAATACAGTTGTTCTCAGTTATATGCTGAAAACAAGTGTAATTCGCTATTGAACCAGGATTTAGCAAAGCAAACAGCAGCAATTTTTCCAAAATTGACGCCGTAACACTTGGCAGATTTTTTCGCGTCAGATATAGACTTTTGCTCATCGGAATTCCGCAATGTTAAAACTTCGATGTAACCTATTGTTTACACATATGTTTTGTAAATTAATTGATACTGGTATGAGGTTACATTTGTGAAGTATAAGCAAGTGTTAAATAGCTAAACCAGAAGGAAGACCTAAGCGAAACAACAAAAGATTTCGTTCTTCGCTTCGATACTGTCTTTAGCGTGAATAATGTAATTGGATATAGTTGTTGTTAGGTATTATTATTTCTGTACCGTGCCCGTATCGTAACTTTCAGCTGCATCACGTGGTAAGGTATGTTTCTTTTTGCCTTTTATTAACACCTTTTCTAGAAATTATATCTTCAAAAACAGCTGTGGCAAATTTTAAAGCTATGGCACTGCCAATTTTAAGTCTGCTCTAAGCTACGTATCAGCCTAACAACATCACCTTTCAGCTATATATCGAGAACCATGAAATACATTTTAAAAAATTATTCTTTATTTTCGTTTTGTTTCATCGAGCTGCATAAGAATCTATCATCAGATTGTGGCACCACGGTAATGATAGTGCTGCCAGAATGTGTTTATCATATTAAAAGTAACAATAAGGAAAGATTATAAATCATAAAACCATAACAACCTCAACCCCTACCTTATTATGTTGTCAGTACTTGAAAATTAGTGGTTCCGCAAAATTTATCACTTTTCTTTAGATTTAGAAATATATTGTGCACAATCACTTACATCAAAATGATCTCCACGAAAACAGATTCTTCGGATACCTGCCATATCCGTGCATCACTGCTTTGTTTTGGTTCGGGTGGTGTGACGTCATTCAAGACGACATGATAGTATTGAGCGTTTCCCGGAAAATTTAAATTTATTTTTTAGAATGCAAAATACATAATGTAAATGTTCGATTTAAAAAAAAACAACGTTTTTTTAGTAAGATAGATACTAAGGTAAAGTATTAACCTATTTTTCAAATTTAGTCAACTAGCCAATTTCACAGGATGTTTTTCCATGCCACAAGTAACGTGAACGTAATTAGTCCAGTCGATATACGGAAACTTGAAATCACCTTCTAGTATTATTGATGATCCGGAAATTGACGAGCTATATTGCTTACATTATTCCTCAAGGTCTCAGCAATAGTTACATCTGCATCCGGTGGACGATGGAAAGACAGTATTGCGAGTTTTGTCATAGTTAGTTTAGTCTAATCCATAGGATTTCACAGACCGTATCGATATTTATTTCGCTACACGACAGGTGTTTACTAACAGCTATAAATACACCACCCCCATTGGAGTTCAACCTATCCTTACGGAAAACATTGATTCTATCGTTAAATATTTCTGCTGAACTTATATCCGGTTTTAACCAGCTTTCAGTACCTAATACAATCTCTGCTTCTCTGCTACTAATAATGCTTTCAATCTCATGTTGCTTGTTAAAAACACTTCTAGAGTTAATAACGAGTACTTTTAACGGTCGAGATTGATTTACGCCACCCCTAACATATGGTGTCGAATTTAATTGGGCTGCCAGTAACTGTAATCCCAGTTTCGGGCCTTCTTCCCTCAGCCTATGAAAAAACCCCAATGCATTCTACACGGCCCCTGCCACCCGTGTAGCCGATTCACGTGTGTAGTGCACACCTGATTTAAACAAGGGAACTCAACACAACTCGACCCCAGGCGGAAGATCTACAGGGTGTCCAGAAAAGGACTCCCTGATTTCAAAATTAAATATCTCTAAAACAAAGATCGATAGCAGCTTTTGTAACTATTTTATTTTATTTATTTATCAATCTTGTTCCATGGATCCCTGCTGAGGAAGTACCTCTGGGATGTGAAACGTGTCATTGTTGATACATATACACAAGATATGAGTCATATCATAGTAAATATATATATACATATTTTACAAATACAAGAAATAATAATAAACATACATTTTTGCAACTGAGTTTTGCTAACGTCATAATGAGTACAATTAATTATTTTCTTCAAATTCTTGAATGGAGTAGAAGGAGTTGCCAATAAGATAATCTCTAAGTTTTTGTTTGAATACATCTTTATAATCTGAAAGCTGTTTTATACGATTAGGTAGTTTATTAAACAGATGTATCCCAGAATAATTAACTCCTCTTTGTACTAATGACAGAGATGTTTGTGTTTTATGCAAGTTATTTCTGTTTCTTGTATTGAAACTGTGTACCTGTGAATTAGGTGTAAACAGGTTAAAATTTTCTATGACAAAGCTCATGAGAGAATATATATACTGAGAATACATTGTAAGAATATTGAGTTTCTTAAAGAGTTGTCTGCAAGAAGTTCTTGGTTTTACCCTACACAGAAATCTAATAGCTCTTTTCTGTGCTATGAAAACTTTTTTACTTTGTGAAGAGTTTCCCCAAAAAATTATGCCATATGACATTACTGAATGAAAATATGAGGAGTACACCTGTTTCATTACTTCTAGATCTGCTGTTAGAGAAAGTGTTCGTATTGCGAAGGTGGCACTACTATTATTTCACACTGCTGTATACACTTCTTACAGCTGTCACAATAAACATACCGTTTACTGCATTCCTCTATTGATCTTTGTTTTCGAGATATTTAATTTTGAAATCAGGAAGTCCTTTTCTGGACACCCTGTAGGAATCTGCAGCCATGATTATCGCAGAAACGCCGCAGTCTCCGGTTTAGACCCTCGACTTGGCTCCAAACCAGACGTCCACAGTCAGTTCTATCGACAATGCTGCAGATAGTTCACTCAGCCGAAATCTTGCGGTCATCAACCACAGAGTTCACCCTTTGAGCAAGCCGCCGGAAGTAAGAGAGGATTTATTTTAGTAAGTAGTGAACAGTTTGTTATTTGGATCTTTCATCTTCTCCGTAGTTTTTGTTCTGAAAGTAATAGGTGTAGGGACTGTGATTGCTGTTTGCAGATGCGGGCTGAGGTGGCTGACGTTATACCAGTTCGCCATCATCTCCAACACTGCGAAGCCTGAGAGAGACAATGAGATGGTGGTGCTGCAAGCTGATAAGGAAAACAATACCGTGCTTATGCACACCCAAGACGCCAAGATAGCAAGCACTCTGTTTGGCACAAGATTTTGAAGACAATCTCGCTTGTCAGAACTAAAGTCGAATTAGCGAAACTAATCAACGGCTCCTCGTAAATTTCAAGTGCATGAAAGTAAGGCTTAAGAATGGTAGAAATAACAGCTAATATCTTTTAGATATAGCAAAAATCACTTCTTTGTAAAAGAAAAATATTTTTCGAATTAATTTAAGATTTACAACTAACGGGGACAGTTATCTTTGTTTTAATGCTTCATTTTCACCAACGTACCGAGTATGTACTCGTACAAACAGATACGGAAAGCACCGAGGAAATTTTGTTTCAAAATGTGATTGTTGGATTATGGAAGCACTAGGTAAACAAAACCCTAAACAAAGCGGCTTTAGTACCTTCGAAGTAAACTTGCTATGTAGATAGTAACTGCAAATGGCCACATGAAGTCTAGATGGCTTCCTGCAATCCAATACTTATATGGGTTAAATATTTACCATGGAGCGTATCAACGAGGTTCCATTTTTATTTTCTGATCAGAAAGAACGAAGGTGAATCTGGGGCCATTGAGAGTGCTGCATCCAACACTATCTGCTAAGAAATATGATATGTTCCTGCTCCGGGAACTACGGGAATGTCCAACAAAAAGTTTGCAGGTAAAATTTTTTGAAACTTTCTCATACAAACAAGTGTGGAATTATCCCTGTGTCGCGTACATGGCCTACAGTATAATCCAATTATTAATTTCGTGTACTTGGACAGCGTTATACAACAACAATATGTATCGTTATCGACATCATGCCGTGCGAAAAGGTCATTTATCATTAATATTTACAGTGATATAATGAACTCTCGTACAACGGCTTTCTGATAAAATAGGTCACATTCTGAGAATTGTTATCCGTACAGTATGTGACGTAAGGGTTTGGGAGAGGCTATACTACCCTTTTCCAACCAAATGTCAACCTCTCCTTCACGTGGTGCACCCCGTTTGCCGGACGAGACTCTGGCGTCTGAAAGATTCCCGGTATAAGGAATCACCCACTGCTTGCCTCTGAAAGGAGGGCGGAAGAGCGGGGAGCGATCCAGGGTACCCTCTTGCCCTTGGGGTTGGAAACGGACCCTAAAGGCGGATGAATCAGAAATGATCAATAACATGGGGATGCAGAAGGCAACGGGAAACCACTGCATTAAAGACCCAAAGGGTATCCCGATGACATGTAATCCTCTCAAATTACATATATCATGATGGCTTCTTCCTGGGTAAAATATTCCGGAAGTAAAATAGTCCCCCAATCGGATCTCAGGGCGGGGACTGCTCAGGGAGGAGTCATCAGAATGGATAGAAACATTCTACGAGTCGGAGCGTGGAATGTTAGAAGTATGAATATGGCAGGCCGGTTAGAAAACTTAAAAAGGGAGATGGAACAACTTAAGATAGATGTCGTTGGGATTAGTGAGATTAAATGGAAGGACACACAGGATTTCTGGTCTGGGGAACACAGGATAATTAGCACACAAGCTGTCAATGGTGTCACTGGTGTAGGATTTGTAATTAACAAAAAAGTAGGGAAGCGGGTGAGTTATTATGAACAGTTTAGTGACTGGATTATTTTGATGAGGTAAGAAACTAAGCCCGTCCCAACCACGTTAGTACAAATGTATGTGCCAACGTCACAGGAAGATGACGAAGAAATAGCAAAAATATACGCTGAAATTAAAGAATTAATCCAATATGTGAAGGGCGAGGAAAATCTAATAATCATGGGTGATTGGAATGCAATAGTGGGAGAAGGAAAACAGGGGAATACTGTAGGAAGTTTTGGTCTAGGAGAAAGAAATGAGCGAGGAAGCAGGTTGCTAGAATTTTGTGAAAGATATAAGCTAGTAGTGGCAAACACACTGTTTAAGAACCATGCAAGAAGAATAGACACTTGGAAACGTCCTGGGGATACAGGCAAATATCAGCTAGATTATATCATGGTCAAACAGAGATTCAGGAATCAAGTTCTAGACTGTAAAGCGTACCCAGGAGCAGACATAGACTGACCATAATTTGATAATAATGAAGTGCAGGCTGAAATTTAAGCGAAAAAATAAGCAGTATTAGCAGAACAGACTGGAAGTGAATAAACTGAAACAATATAGCACAAGAGAAAAATTTGCAGATATGGTAGACTTAGGTCTAAGAAGTAACTCTGAAGGGAGCTGAACTGAGGACGAATGGAATGCATTAAAGACCGAAATAATGAAAGCTGGTAAAGAAACATTATGCATTAGGGAACAAGCTGCCCGAAAACCATGGATGACAGAAGAAATTTTGGAGCTGATGGATCAGAGGAGAAGGTACAAAAATGCTCAGGATGAAGCAGGAAGAGAGCAGTACAGGCAATTTAGAAATCAAATAAATAGAAAATAGCAAAAGAAAAATGGCCACAAGAAAAGTGTGAAGAAGTATAAAAGGAAACGGTCGTAGGTAAAGCAGATGTTGCATATAGAAAGATCAAACAGAATTTTGTAGAAATGAAGAAAAGAGGTATGAACATGAGCTTACAGTGGTTGCGCGTTTGGGATCGACGACGATTCCACACTCTATGTCTCCTTCACCGCCTCATACATCTGAAAATTCCCGCCTACCTTTGTTCCAATATCTCATATCTAGGACTATCTCATAATATTAACACCAGATCCCTGAACTCAAACATACTAACCATCCACTCCCACAGCTCGGAAACCCTAGCCAATTCCTTCTTCATTTCAGCGGCTAGACTGTGGAATGATCTTCCCCTGAAAATTAGAACTACCACAAAAATCGGCCCATTTAAAACTCATTTGAAAAAGCATTACTTATTGGAGCACTAGATAAAAGACCTCTCCTTCCATTCATAACATAATTTTTTGATCTGAATATTATTGATGTATACAGTGTCCACCTCTTATTCTGCCTTCCTTATTATTAGTTTGTCTTGTTTCTTCATTCTACTAGTATTAAGTTTGTACCATTTACTTCTTTAACTTCCACTATCATTAGTTTATACCATTAAATTATTAACTAGTTAAGAACGAATACTATTAAGATTTTAGTTAGTATTTTACTCATAAATATTATTAATATGATTTTTTGTTAGTATTGCTCTTGAACCTAAATTATGCCAAATGTTATACAAGTGTTGTATATTGTTAGTTTGTGTAAGGTGTATATTATTTATTGTAAACACCTGGTATGATGTAAGAGAGGGCTTGACAGCCCTAATCTTGCCAGGCTAAATAAACCTTTAAATAAATAAATAAAGCTGCCGGTGGGAAGTCTCTTTTAAGCTCAGAAGATAGAGCTAACCGATGGAAAGAATACATTGAGAAACTGTATGTTGGGGACGACTTGAACAATAGTGTAATGGAAAAGAAAGGCGATGTCGACATTGATGACTTAGGAGATCCTGTTTTGAGTACAGAATTTAATATAGCTCTGAATGACTTGAAAGCAAATAAGGCAGTTGGAAATAATGAGATCTCTGCAGAACTTCTTAAATCCCTAGGAGAGGAAGGAATCGAAAGACTATTCAAGCTGATATCAAAAAGTTATGAAACAGGAGAAATTCCAACTGATTTTAATAAAAATATCATCTTCACACTTCCAAAGAAAGCACAAGCCGACAATTGTGAGAATTATCGCACCATTAGTCTAACAACACATGCTTCAAAAATACTTACCAGAATAATATATAGAAGGATGGAAAGGGTAGTAGAAGAGATAGTAGGTGATCAGTTTGGGTTTAAGAAAAATCGCGGTACAAGGGAAGCAATTCTGTCTTTAAGATTAATACTTGAAGGGAGGATCAAGAAAAACAAAGATACTTTTATGGCATTTGTTGATTTAGAAAAAGCTTTTGATAATGTTAGGTGGGACAAGATGTTCAAAGTCAGGTCTAAAGTATCGAGATAGATGAACACTCTATAAACTATATAAGAATCAAGTGGCTATAGTAAAAGTAGAGAATAACGAGAGACATGCATCAGTTAAAAAGGGTGTGAGACAAGGTTGTAGTCTATCTCCCTTAATATTCAACCTGTATGTAGAAGAAGCAATGAAGAAAATCAAAGAAAAATTTCCATGTGGCATAAGTTTTCAGGGAGAAAAAATCAGTATGCTACGATTTGCTGATGACATTGTCTTGTTAGCAGAGAGGGCTGAGGATATTGAGAAGTTACTGAATGGCATGACCAAAATACTGAACGAAGATTTTGGACTGAATATAAATACAAGACAAAAGTGATGAAATGTAGCAGAAATGATACCAATACTAGTAGATTAAATATAAAAATAGGATCGAATGCAATAGGAGAAGTAATCGAATTCTGTTACTTGGTAAATAAAATTACAACCGATGGCCGAAGTAGGAATGATGTTAAAAACAGAATAGCGCTAGCAAAAAGAGCCTTCATGAAAAAGAGGAATCTGTTAGTTTTAAATATTGATATAGGAATTAGAAAGAACTTTTTAAAACTCTTTGTGTGGAGCACAGCACTTTATGGAAGCATTTGAAATGTGGTGCTACAGAAGAATGCTGACAATTAAGTGGACAGACAAAGTAAGAAATGAATGAGTTTTGGAAATGATAGGTGAGAAAAGAAGTTTGTGGAAGAAGCTTACAGAAAGAAGAGACAGGCTGGTAGGTCATATTTTGAGACATGCTGGATTGGTTAATTTGTTAGTGGAGGGAACAGTCGAAGGTAAGAACTGTAGAGGTAGACAGAGATTAGAATATATGAAGCAGATAATTGAGGACGTGGGCAGTAAGGGGTATGTAGAAATGAAGAGGTTAGGGATGGAGGATTGCATCAAACCAGTCGAAATACTGACGACACAAAAAAAGAAAAAAAAATTAACGGTATGTGACATTCCGAGTAAAAACCGGAGAATATAATTGACATTAGTATAAAGATACCGATTCAGGTGGGCGAGCGCAATCCGTCCGGATATCCCAATTTCGATTTTTTTATGGTTTCTTGAAATCACTCCAGGCGAATGATGGGATGACTCCTTCTAAAGTCTATTGCTGAATTCTTTCCCTTTCCTTGCTTCCCCTCCCTCTGATTCTCTCGGCTCAAATGACCTGGGCGTCGAAGAGCCGGAATGCCCTGCATATTAAAAAGGCTGTCTGTGAGATTCCGCCGAAATCTCTCCTGTCCTAGAGTGCAAGTATTTCGTGGGACTTATTGACACAGGAATGTTAAGTGTCTAACGTTGTAATGAAGTAATTTGTACGATTCTTATACCATTTTCCCAATCAGAAGAGACAAATTTGGAGTTATGTACTGTAAGCTTTCACAGCATGAAGTGCGTGATAGAGTAATTACAATGGTGTAAACCCCCAGAAATTTTCAATGAATTATTATGCTGCGAAAAATAACATCAGGGAGATATTACCGAAAAATGGTAGGGTAACTTTTTATAGACTCGAGTCAATCGTTTGGTGGTCCGTTAAATTGCTATCAATGAATGTCGAACTTGATTTACCGCACTTTACGGCAATAGACGTCATGAAGAAAAAAAAGGAATACTAGGGATAGGCAGAATGCCTTAATAGGCTCATTCATTTGTAATTCCCGCCAAAAATATACTCGAACTCTTCCTGCCTGTCAATTTATATTTTAAAAAAAATGGAAAAATGTAAACCTCCCTTTGATGAAGGCGTCTTAATGGTAAGACACCATACAAAAATGATTCAGAAAGGACAAAACTCGATAGACGTCGAAAACATGAATCTGTTTTCAGCACGCAAATCCTCTTTCGGTAAGGATTGCGTACTTAGGTCTCCCAGATGCTTCATGCCGACGATGTTTGACTTCTTCTGTATGGTTAGTATTTAAAAAAGAAATATCTAGACGGTTATGTAACTTTATGGGCAATGATAGTCTGATCGATACATCGAAGGGATCAGCTCCGTAGATGCTTAGGTTGTGCAACGAGCAGTTTGGGGCAACATGTGGACTCTTTCAGCTGAGGCAAACACACAAACCAATTCCCAAATATAGTGGTAAACGGTATAAGACTGGTCCGAGACTTTAAAGTTAGTTGAGGAATAGAAATAAAATTCAGCTCTATTTCCATGTTTTGTGTTTGGAGAATGAAAATTGAAAAATTATATATTTTACTCGAGGTAAAGTTTTTCTAGAGCAAGAAAGGAGGTAAAGGAGGAAGCTTATAATGTATATAGTGCAGTATTACCGGTAAATTAAATCATTTAGCTGTTACACATTATTTTTGTTATTAGAATAGCATATTTCAAGGAATATCGATATCATTGGTTTTTTATTTTTATTTTTTAAATTGGATTGCATGTCCGAATAATAGGGAAGATCTTCACCCAGCGAACACTGCTGCAACAAAGAAACAGTGTGAGAAGTTTCAAACATGGAATTTTGAATAAGGTATGTTACGATCTCCATACTTATCAAGACATACCCTTTATGTTAAGAAGGAGTGATAAGTCAAGCAAATGTATTTTGGTAATAATTATGAAATGTTGAGTGGAATTATCCAGGATTTTTCATCTTTCGGCATTGTTTCTTGTTGGGTTTTAAAATATTTCTAAAGTATTTAAAGGGTACAATAGCCACCACCTGTTGCATGCAAGTACCCTGTCAGCAGTACAACCGGGCTAGTGACGACGTAGAGGGTAGAAGTCAGCTCATTGAACGCAGTGTTTCTAACTATTCTTTTGTGTTATTCAGTTTATAAAATGTCACGTAGATAACAGAGGAAAACCGTCAAACAACAGAAATCAGTGTGGCCTGTATGTATGTGGAGGAGGTATTTTAAACTCTAGCCTATTTAATTTTATACTTCTTAGGAGGATTTAAAACTTGAGTTTCTGTTATTTTTAGTGGCTTCAAGCATTTTTGATTAAAAATTAGTTGGATTCTAATTAAAGAAATCAAGTAATTTTTCAATTTTATGAATAATTTTAACGCCAATGCAATTGAAATTGTTGTTTTATTTTCCTAACGCGTTTCGCTTCATTTGCGAAGCATCTTCAGCCGTTCTGTCTGTGGGTATTTATACATATAATTACATTTGTTCTTTATTACAATTTAAACATGAAAATTGTGGGATACAGATTTAAGCTTACTTACATTTTTCTTTGGTCACATATGCTTATAATTGTACAGCGTTTTAGCATCGGTCATGTTTGTAGCTGCAGTATATATTACATATGTTGGTTGCATTTTTGCGATTATTTGCTTAACACTGTAATACATTGAGTTCTGATGTCTTACGTTAGTTACTGTACATCGCTGATTAGCAGGTTTGTTTACCGTTTGTCTTCTGTTTTACTCGGTGGGTGGCGCGCTTTTAACTATGTGTTCGTGCTTAGTTTGGTGTATTATTATTATTGGCTGTGTCCTTTTGTGGTGTAAGGTTGTGTTTATTATTTGGTTTGAGTGCTGTGTATGGTGTTGGGTCCGTCAGGTTCGTGTGACCCAACACTATAGACAGTGTTTCCCAACGTGGGGCACACGCCCCACAGGGGGGCAATTTGGTTTTTTTAGGGGGGCAATTTAGAAATTGACTTGATACGACTTTACCGCTTTCTCTTTGGGTTATTTAAACACCAGATATGGTTACAAAATATAGCAAAAAAGCAAATTCTTAAAAGGATCACACTAAATTGCCATAATAAATGTTTATTATAAATCTTTTGAATTTGAATTTTAGTATTTCATTATATGTTTTTTAATTTTACTTACTGTGTTTTATGATAATATCAAAGTGTTTTCTTTCAAAAACCATCCTATGTCAGTTTCTTTAATAACAAATAATTTTTTTATTAAAAATTATGTATGGGGGGCAAAAAAATGTTGAAAGTGGGACATGACCCAAAAAAGGTTGGGAAACACTGCTATAGACAGTGTTGGGTCACACGAAACAGAAGACAAACGGTAAACAAACCTGCTAATCAGCGATGTACAGTAACTAACGTAAGACATCAGAACTCAATGTATTACAGTGCTACGCAAATAATCGCAAAAATGCAACCAACATGTGTAATATATACTGCAGCTACAAACATGACTGGTGCTAAAACGCTGTACAATTATAAGCATATGTGACCAAAGAAAAATGTAAATAAGCTTAAATCTGTATCCCACAATTTTCATGTTTAAATTGTAATATAGAACAAACGTAATTATATGTATAAATACCCATAGACAGAATCGCTGAAGATGCTTCGCAAATGAAGCGAAACGCATTCCTAAAATAAAACAACGATTTCAATATTGCATTGGCGTTAAAATTATTCATAAAATTGATCCTATCGCAATTGAGGAAATTGCCCACAATATCCAGATGTTCAAGTAATTTTTATTTGTCAGCTAATTTTTCGAGTTTGTACAAATGTTGCCGGGTTATTCTACTTGTCAGACGCCGAAACCATAAAAAAAATTTAATCAGCGTGATGGACACGCCGCCAATGAAACATAGTTTTCGCAGGACTTACGGTTTAAACAGCTTGAAACAAATTGAGCAAGTTGCCTGTTTTGAAAGATCTATGTCCGATGTGGGACTCACCTCAACAGTTTTCACGCCATTAGTTGAAACTAAGTGCAGAAGGATTTGGAACGTAACTGAGAATTTTGCTTAACAGACAGGTAGATTAAGTTTATTTTTGTAGCAATAGACATAGATACCTAAAAAAGAAAACATAATTAGTAAATCAACTGAAAAAGACGGGGTTGAATAATCAACATCTAGTAACGACATATCAGTTTATTTCATCCTGAAATTTCCATTTCCCGGGCCCAGTTCAACCTGAGGTAGTGGACCTAGATGATATTCCCGTTCAGAGTGTGTGGCCAAAAGAAAGTCCAACTTTTTAAAAATAGCAACAGTCTGGTCACCACTCTGACGTAAAGAGTGAACTTAAAACCGGATGCGGCAAAGGTTTTCTTACTAAAGCTCGATAAGGATCCTATCTCAACAGTTTGTTTTGAACTGTCTCCGAGCAGAAGAGTAAACATTATGAGTTAGAAAAATACATTGTTTTTGTTTTAAGCGATAATAAGCGAACGAAAACATCTGCGTCATATTGCGGCGGAGCTGACGTAATAAATGGAGCAAGCGGTTACAAAAACCCATGGCGTTAAGTGAAGCTTTAAGTAACTAAGTTATACAGTGTTTCTAACATGAATGTTTTATATCGTCTGTGTGTTGTTATTGCATAAATATCTGAATACTTTTCACTGATTTTAAGGGATCTGCACGTATCAGTGAGAAACGTTGACGAGTTCAATATAATATCTTTTATTTGTTAATATTAAGGATTGTCACTTATGTCTTTTTGCGGTAGAAGTTTCCTTAGATAATTTAATATTAATTTTAAAAAAACCTGCTCGATGACTAAAATCAATTTACAATATAGGTAAATATCATTTGTAAGCAATCCCACAAATGAATGTTGTGATTTACTACTAAAGATGGCTTAACTATGATCAGACATCCTATTCTGCTGCCATTAATGGATACTTTAGACCATGTAGATTTATAGTTAAAAGCAATTTTGATATCCCGTTTTACTACTATCATTTTAATACATATCTCTAATGTCCTTCCTTTGATTCAAATTTATATTATGAATTTCAAATTATATAGACTACTATATATGAATCTTCTTTTATAAAACTAGAAAAAAATTGACTCAGGCGAAGCGAAAACAACGAACAATTAGGATTTCACGTTCTAATGTCTTTTCTCTTAGTACATGTTAGACCAGATGGCAGTTGCTTGGAGCAAAACTCAGTGTTCGACATGCTTTCAGGGTAGCAAGCGGATTGCCGCTCCCACTGTTAGTACAACAGTTGAGTTCCAATTGAATATATAGTGGATATACTGTATTAAGATGCAATGTACTTTCAATTAAGAACGCTTTAAATAAATATTTAGCAAAGTAACCTCAATCATGGTTCTGTGTGGGAACAATGCTCACTCCAGACCTATGGATCTATCCCTTAACAATTTTGTACGAATATTAACTATATATGTTTAAGGTCACCGCTGATGCATGACATTTTCCTTTTGGATTTTTTGCTTTACGCCTCGTTGACGGCTGAGGTCATTAGAGGCGGGATGGGTTTGGGGACAAGGAACGGGAAGGAATTCGGCTATGGCCTTTTTGAAGGAAGCATCCCGGATTTGGGAAAACCATGGAAAACCCAAATATGGATGCCCGGACGGGGATTCGAAACCGCGTCCTCCCGAATGCGAGGCCAGAACGTTAACTGTTCACCCACCACGCTCGGTCTTTTGGCTTGCATAGGACTCAAAATAGCAGACAGAGAAGCACGTTACATGCTTGGTACTCTTTGTACAATTATTTAATATGCAATTCTCTACTCGTATCTAACGAACTTCGGAGAAACATATCACTGGAAAACCTGGTTTGAACTTTTAATGAAACTCAGCTTCTGTTTTGAAGCATTTCTCCTGGTAACATTTGCCAAATGAATTGCTGAATTCTGATGCTGTAGTGTGTGGGATCATTTTTCTGCAGGCACCTATATAGAAGCCAAAAATGAAAATAGTCCACGGTACAGCATTATTAATAATACTGCGAATGCGTACGACGTCAACCTTCGCCTGGAAGACACTGCAGAACCATCAATCACCTAAGAACGAGAGAATAAAAGTGGAAAAGTACCATGATGAAGTGACGCTGTGCCTGCAAAGAGAGGTGTAAGATGAAGACCCTGGACCATTTGCTCCAATGCCCGAATATGAAACCTGCATGGCCTCCAAGGGTAGAATTGAATAATCCTCTACTGTAAAAGCTGTAGACATTTATAACCCACAAAAGCTACAGAATGTGGAGCTACCGCAATGAGTCTCCGCTATTATTTCGGAACGGAATCCTGAAAAATTTGTTTTTGCGTTTGACACATCCAGTACCGGATTAGCCACATAGCAAGAGTTAGCAAATGCTACTGGCCCTGCACACCTTCTGGGGAAGCCCCGAGCGCCTAGGATTCTCGGGGGCCTTCACGTCAGGCCAGATTTTTTTAGCTCTACTACTGTCCCGGGCGGCGAAAACCAAGGGACCTTTCTTCACATTTGCTACGGACTCCGCTCTGTTTTAAGCCTGCTCTGGACACTTCGGTCATCTAAAGTAATGAAATGGTTTTGCCTACAGAACGGAGCCAACTGATACATTCGAAAAGCGTAATTCTCCTTTTGTAGTCGGGTAAAATGTTTCGGTGCATTGCTCTACTAGTGGTATTATTTCTCTTGCAGGCAATTCGTGTATTGTCTGTTATATATATAAAATCTGTATGAACAGTGTATATTATGTACTCGGAAATCATCTCTACTTTGTGAAATTTGGTCGAATCCTATATTTTATTTATTTCAATGTAAATAGACTTGTATGTCCCTATATTTCATTCGGCATCCATCATTACCTAGCGCAGACCACTGGTGTTTGTGTGGTAGTAGCGTTGAGTTTCCCACCGTGCACAACGTTGTACGATTGCCGGTAGCTGTAAGGTTGTGGGAGATATGGTGGTAGAAAGTGGTCGATTTTCAACATTTTAATATTTCGACCAAAGATATGTGTGTCCATATATTTCTTTTCGCTGCCAGATTTATACACCTAAGAACACTGGTGCATGTCCGTAGCTATGAGGTTGTGGCAGATATTGTGGTTGAAAGTGCTCGACCAGGGACATTTTCATATTTCTACCAATGACAGGTTAGTCCGTAAATTTCACATTGCTGCCACAACTACATAGCGGAGACCACTGTGTTTGTGTGTGGTAGTAGCATGGAGTCCCCCATCGTGCATTATGGTGGTTGCATGTCGGTAGCTATGCGGTTGTGTATGATATGGTGGTTGAATTTTGTCTACCGATTGCATTTTCATATTTCTAGCAAAGATGTGTGTGTCCTTATATTTTACCTTGCGGTCAGAACTACCAAGAGCAGACCACTGGCGTTTGACTGTGGTAGTAGCTTGAAGTCTTCCATCGTGCAGAATGGTGATCGAATGTCGGTGGCTGTTTGAGTGTGGTAGATATGGTGGTTGAAAGTGGTCGAACTGATATCAAAATAGACATGTAGTCCCTATATTTCATTCTGTGCAGTCCACTGGTTTTTGTATGTGGTAGTATCATCGAGTCTCCCAACGTGCGCTATGGTAGTTTCATGTCGGAAGCTGTGAAGGCGTTGAAAATATGGTGGTTGAAATTGGTCAACGAAGGGTATTGTCATATTTCGATCAAAGATGTGTGTGTCCTTACATTTGACATTTGCAAACACAACTACATAGCACAGATCACTGGTGTTTGTATGTAGTATTAGCCTCGAGTCTCCGGAGCATCGTGCACTGTGGTGGTTCCATGTGGGTAGCTATCAATCAAAACTCTTTACGAACACGAACGGAATCGTGGGCATCAGCTAGTTCCTATCTACAAATGTTACACATATATTTGTAAAAACTTTCAAATCAAACCCGCTGTTCAAAATGTACAAACTGCGAGTATGTTACAGAAAGCATCGCTGATGATACGTTGATAAGAAGCGAAACACGCCAGAAATAAATAAAAATTTCAACAGTTGCTTTGAAGTTTTTTAAATATTTAATGCCTAGAATATATGTTACACGATATTTCTGATAGTGATTTATAAGGATGCTATCACTACCAAGAAATCGAAAAGGCAATATATTGTGATAAAGTGTTTTTTTTTTTTTTTTTGCTTATGGCTTTACCCCTCGTCGACGGCTAAGGTCATTAGAGGCGGGATGGTACTGGGGACAAGAAACGGGAATGAATTCGACCATGGCATTTTTGAAGGAAGCATCTCGGCATTCGCCTGGAGTGATTTAGGGAAACAATGGAAAACCTAAATCTGGATGCCCGGATGGGGATTCAAACCCGCGTCCTCCCGAATGCGAGGCCAGACGTTAACCGTTTACCCACCACTCTCGGTGATATAGTGTAAACTTCCGCGGTCGTTGTCAGTGTTATCTTGGTTGTCCGGATGGAACAGCGTCAATTTGTTGATATTTCTATCGTTGTGTAGAACCCGTTGCCAGTGGTGTGGAAGGTGTAGTATACCGTTAGTAGAGCATGTTCTGTTGTTGGTGCGAATGGAGCGGTCTACTGCCTGTCAAATCTCTGGAACAGTTATGAAGCGAATGCCACGAAGTGGTTCGTCCATCTTAGGAATCAAATCAAAGTCACAAGGACTTAAGTCCGGGGAGTATGGTGGATGGTAGGGCCTACAGTACTTACGAGTCCCATCGACCGAACAGAGCAGCCACAGCTTGCGTTGTAGGCGCTCGCGCACTGTCGTGCAAAATGATGGGTGGGTTGCGCAGAAAGTGTTGTCGCTTCTTTTGAGCTGTACGACCTCTGGCACATAGTGACACCGTTACATTAGACCGCTCGCTCACAAGTGACTGCGTTTCCCTCGATTGTGCGCACGCTGGGGACTTGGGACGGGCGAGTTCATAAGCTCGGAGGTAAGGTAGGGATGTCAACAACGTGTGTTATCAGCGACAATAGTAGATTCCATTGCATAGTGTCTGCACAGCAATGTTGCCACTATTTAAGTTCCATCCCTCATATATATAAAATCACAAAAATCAAACTGTTCTTATGATTTAGTATTGTAGCATACTTGTGTACCAAATTACCTAGGACGCCAGGTAGTACTGTGGAATTATGAAGACAGAGTGTCTTAGTTGGATCAGAACTTTGAATTTCTCTAACCTTAATGTAAGTAAGTAAAGGAACGTTGGAAATTTTAACACATTAGTTATGCTCAGTAAACTCCACTAATAATTAAAATTTCTGGCAAACAAAGAAATTAAAGTAGAAAGCGGATCCATGATGGAGCATATAAGAGTAAGTAGACGGAAATTCACAAATTATGGATTTTTCTTATGATTTTCGGGGAAAACCATATGTGTCTACAAAATTTCAGTTTCATATAGATACAGGAAGTTTTTTTGATGATCATTGTCCGTGAGTAAATGAGAAAACTGATGAAATTTGCGCGCGAATGGCTGAAGAACAGAAACGAAACAAATTTGAATGTGTTTCTAAGATTGATGATATTTATGCAACTGAGGCACGCAGCTTCAACCAGGTCGAAAAAATTAAGGTGCAAAAATGGCCTGAATCGCTTCGAGAAAAGGGTAAGCCGTGCCGCCGTTACCTTGGCTCAGTCAAGAAATGAGCTACACAGTTTTTTAATCAATTAAATTTATTTGGCAAACCCAATGACAAATGACTGCAAACTTTAGGCCTCTGTGCTTTCAGCAATTGATAATAAAAAAGATAAATATTTATCAATAAGAGTTTTTAAAAATATTCGTTGTTTTATGGTTTCTGCAGGTATACTGCGCAATCGTCAGGCATCACAAGATTAATTGTTGATGCAACTTGTTCAGATGTGGCAGAAGATATTAAATATATATATATATATATAAATCGACAGCGTAGGCATAAAATGCCTACTACCTAACCAGAATTTTAGGACATTTGATGTCAGTTAAACATTCTGCTAACCTAAATATTGTTGTAATACAGCAGTCATTCTGCCAAAGCTCTTACCAGAATCTTCATTTGACATATTTTTTAATAGTATATCTGTCCTAAAAAATTGACTTTTTATGCTCAACATGGATAAGCTCCTATATTAAGGAGAATATTGCAACTTCTTTTATGCTCGACAGTGGTGTCTATTGACTGATTTGACATTCCATTAGAGAAGGCCAATGCTGAACCAAAATGATTTTTTTTTCCTAATCGGGTATCCAATATGGTTACTTTGGCAAAACAAATTGTATTCTAAAGGAACCAGTCTATCATTGATATCTTTCAACAAAGCGTTGTATATTGACAATCTAATAGCAGTAGATGGTTTATTCTTATCAATATCTTAATAAATTCGTTAGCGGTGTAGCTAAACTGGCTGTGACATATTTTTTGGCGTTCAATTCTTTATTTGCTATGTAACAAGAAGCTCTACTGTGAACTAGCAATCATATGTGGCACATTATGAATATTTCTTAATACTGATTCTTTTGGAACAATTGAAGGCAAACAAACCAACAAACATGTACAGGTAATAATAACAACGATTGAAACTGTTTAAATGAGAATTAATATTTGGCCCTCGTTTTTTCATTTTGTTTATTACTCAGAACGTTTGCAATAGATTTAATTTGTTCAGCCAGGTATTAAAAATTCCTGTTTTTTTTTTTTTTTAATTAAATTTATTATGCATGCAAAAGCGTTAATCGCTTTGTATTCCGCCCATAATAACTAGACCCTATCTAAGAGGAAAACTGAAAATGATAAATTTAAAAATAAAATCGACTTCGATGTCCTGATTTCAGTATCAAAATACTGATATATTGTCGTAAAAAATATTACCCAAAAATATCTATATTTCCAAATAACAATATCGATATATTAGCAACAGTCCTGTTCTATAGTCCTCCGACGAAAGCCACAGAATGATGACCGAAACGTCTGGTTTTAACAAATTGACGCAGTTCCACTCGGACAGACAAAATAACAATATGAATCGCTAATTGCAGAAAGTCAACATGTCCGCATTTATAAATTTTACAGGCGGGACAAAAAACTGAATACCACCTAACATAGTATAATTTTTCTTTGTTTATATTTTCTTTGCTTTATTTTCAAGTAAATAGGAAACTTTTAATTATATGTGCTTTTAAAAGTTTTGAATGACACATCACAAAGCAGTGGGATTTTTTGTGTGTGTTGTGGACATGTTTCCTTTTTGCAGTAAAGGATTTTAAAGCGAAACTTTATGGGGGAAAAAGGTAAAAAGATGCAAATTTCAATAAAAGTTAATTTTATTACTACCGAGATACAGTAAGTACGTCATTTGAAAGTTAAACTATTTTTTTTTTTTTTATTTATTTGACCTTAGATCTTGAATAGACCATACAGTCAGCCTGGTGAAAATTACAAGGTAATAATATTAATAGTATGTAAAAATATGCAGATATATAGATACATTAAATATGTAGGTCACTGTCTTTAATGATACTATAGATTCTATTGTTATTTGTAGTGAGTAGTACTGCAATGCTAGTTGTAAATGGCTGCTGTGCTCGCACAAGAGACTTGCTGAATGTTGATTGCTGTTGCTGAAAATTGGAACAGTTGAAAAATAAGTGATTAAGGTCCTGTAGTGCCTGTCCGTTGCATGTGAAGTAAGGTGTGTTTACAGTGTTGATACGAAAGAGATTACTACGGACGGCACCGTGGTGGAATCTCATACGAATAATAGAAGTAATGTACTGTCGTTGAGTATTCCATCTTGAATACCAAGGTTTCGTGGAGGATACGTCTGAACTAGAGCGTACTGTCGGCCTCTGTATTGTTTAAATTCATTCCAGCTCCTCGTCCATTGGTGGTATGCATTGCTGACCATTGTTGCCTGATAATCAATTGTGTTGCTGGGTGTTATTACACTTCGGCCCAAGCTACATGCCTCCTTGGCTAACAGATCTACCTACTGGTTACGTCTAATTCCAGATTGCGCGGGTATCCAGATATAATTAACGGTGCAACCGCGTTGATTAAGTTCTACAGTCTGTTGAATTATATTGATGTGGTACGTATTAGTTCGCTGGAGTATAAAGGGTATGGCTAAGAAGCGAAGAACACTAAGTAAATCAGTGAGTATTAGTATACTTCACTGTAAAAATTTTCTTGCATATATAAGAGCCTGATTGATGGCAATGGCTTCCGCCGAGTAGATTGGTAGGTGAACTGGAAGGCGGAACCTCTGAGCGTGTTTTGTCTCAGGGCAGTAGAATGCACAGCTTACCCTAGCCATCAAAGGTATCTTTGACCCATCGGTGAACTGAAGATGGCAATTTAACAGATAAATAAACTTTTCATTCAGTGCCAATTTCGTCGAAAAATGCCATTGTTATAGGCCATAAAATTATAGTAATTTGAAAACTCCATCTTCTCTTCAGGTATGTAAACCAAAGTTTTCCTTATGCCTCCATTTTTTTAACTATTTATGGGCAAAAGAGTAGTATAGGCTTTCTTGGTAGGTAATTTTAATGGGTTAACTATGTTTCGAAGCTTAAAAGTATCCGTTGTCAAGACAGAAATGTTCATGTTGCATTGAACACAGATCGTTTACCGAAAAGTTCATCTCCTGGTAGTTAGATATCCTGAAAGATCTCATTTGATTTTTGGGGACATTTTTGCCTTATAAATCGTAGCTTAGTCAAGCTTTTGTAGAAGTTAGACCATCATGAGCTGTAATCAATTAAATCACCAGTTTTCAATTCAACTATTGAAAACTTATTATGGTTGTATGAGGAATTTTGCGTAAGTGCGACAACTTCATCCACTGTGAAATACCTTTCTTCTTTCCTCCTGCTTCTAATAATAACAAAATTCGTATCGTTGGGCATAAAAGAGTGCCCTCTGACGGGAAAAAATAAGTTAAGTGTTATCAGACCTCATTATCTCACACAGTTGCATCATTCTCACCATAGTATTGTTTCTATTTTGACCCGAACAGTTATCTCCAAAAATACGTGACATTCGTACATCTTTGTCAACGCTATTTTCTGTGTATTTATTTAGCATAGTACAGATTTCATTTGCCTCCTTGCCCCCCTCATCTTGATGCCACCACGCGCCGCCAGTAAGACCGTAAACAGAAAGGCGTTGCCATGCCTATTCTAATGGGCTGACAAGTGTTACTTCCACAGTATAAATGCATCCTGCATCTGACAACAGTTTTAATGAAAAAAGCTATTTAAAAAAAAAAAAAATACATAGACTTGTTGCATTTCTGCAGGAAGCGATTCATATGTGATCTACATGAATTACACGGCAGAACTCCGCGAAAATGTATCCAAAATTTGTTGGTTGCAAAGGTAAAGATGCTTTTACGCCAATGTGTAGATTTTATTCTCCAGGCAGTGGAGAGAGACGTAACAGTCACAAGCCTACTAATGATGAGGACCGAATATGTTCAAGTTCATGTATACAAGCAATGGAAATTGCTCAATAACCACGATACTTTAGCAAGAGAATTTCCAGCGGTATATGTTAAGGACACAAACGAATAGTCCCTTACGTTTATGTTCTGTGTAATATCCGAATCTAGATTATGTAAATAACCCGAGAACGGCAAACGTAATCTAGAGCATAACTGACAATGACTGGCCACAGGCCAGTAACAGTCAAGACCATTATAATCTATACTGTGTAATAATAATGTTGAAAAGTCGTGGAAATACATGGCATTTATTTTCAAACAGTTACTGGAATTCACACTAATAACGAGAGATGAAAAACCGTAAAATTTTGATGTTTTTCCCTTCTGTCTTTCTGCATTACGCATAAACTAATGGACAAATTTTAACGAAACTGCATATAGCGGTAGCTTCTTATTTCACAGGTGTAAGAATACACAGCCACTTAGTTTTAAATAATTAATAATTAATGTTTGTTTTATATTATTTCAATGGGAAGTGTTTTATATCGGGTTATTATTATGTCTTAAGTATTGTATCAAAGAATTCAAAGCAGCGTTATTACCAGATGAAAAGTACATGAAAATCTCTGGACAGTACAGGAGGAGGAAGATCTTTGAACGATAGAGAACAGATGAGAAGCAGAGATGGTATGTACAACGGCGAAGTTTGGATGAAAGTATAATTGTATTGGTTAATGAAAAGAAGCAGCAATAAAAGTAAAAATGAAAGATGATATATAAAAATAATAATAATTTTACAAGTGGCGATCGTGACCGTGACACAGAGCTAATTATTTAGCTCGTAATAGAAGAATCCTGTAATCTTCGGATTGAAGCTAGAAGAGGTTAAAATTGTCATTTGAACATGGAAATAATAGAGGTATGTGATTTGTTTGGGAGGACGAAACAGTGGATGGATAAAATAGTTTCTCTGAGATGTAATGTGAAAGAAGTGGAAAAGTTTGATGTTGACGTAAATAATATTGAGAGGATGATCGCATATTTTAATTGGGAGTGTGAAGTGAATTTATTATACTCTGAAAAGTTAAGGAAGTATGGTATGGTGAAAAATATAGAACTGTGTAGAAACAAAGTAGGGTTAGAGTTGGATAAGTATCAAGAGAGTATGGAGAATTACTGTGGCAGATTGGATATGTCAAAAATCACTTCTGCCATATACGAAATCGATAATGAAATACGGTTTATGAGTCGTAAATTAATGGAATATTGGAAAAATAGAAAAGATGTACAGTTAAGCGTTGAACGTGAGGATGATAAGCCAGATTATGACTATAATAACGTAGATGGATATACGGGGAAAGATATTGGTGGTGAAGTTAAAATGTCCGTTACTAGTGATAGACACAAAAAAGTAATCTTGGAAGAAGTAACGGCATATTTTGATGAAGACTTTACGAGAAGAAAGTGTCAAGAGAAGTTGATTAAAGATAATAACAATCAAGCCGATCATCCTGTTGGAAATTCTGAAGGAGCGATTGACAAAGGAACAGAAGACAAAACTGATCACTGGATTAAAGAAGTAAGAAGGGCGTGCGAAGACAAGTTAGGAATGAAAATTGAGGAGGATGAGAGAGAAGAAAACGGAGAAAATCGGCGAGATGACGATGAAGAAAACAATACAATGTGTGAGAATAGTGGACCAGTGAAATGGTGGGAATGTCTAGAACAGATAGAGGAAAAAGACGAAGTTAGAGATACTAAGAAAGATGACATAGCATCAGATCAAGTAATTGGCCTGGCGAGAATGGTTCAGTGGGACAGTAACGTGGAAAATACAGGAGAAGAGATGGAAAGGAAAGATGAAACGATTATTGTTTCCACTAGAAATGATGACAGAAATTATGGTTTGGGAACTGAAGAGGACGAGGAAATTGAAGACGAGAAGAGTTATGAAGATACCGAAGAAGAGTTAGAAGAAGAAGAAGAGGAGGAGTACTGTACACTTGTAGCTGACAAGGAGGCAAGAGAAGATGAATACGAGGTGAGATGTTTCTTAATAAGGAAGAAGTGTGATGAAGTTAGTGAAGAAGAAGAATCAACGAGAGGCAAAGTGAAGAAGAAGAGAGGGCTTTATATATATAACGAAGGCCGCAACATTATAAAATTCGAAAAGAAGAAGGATGGCGGAGAGGACAAGGAAAAAGAAGCCACGAAGGGAAAAGTGAAAATGAAGAGGGAGTGACACATGAGAATATTGAAGCAGAGGAATTGTTAGGATTAGAAAAAAAAAATGTGATCTGAACTTATACCGGGGGTGTGAATGAATGTAACTATGGCTGAAAATGTATGTATGGGTGAGTGGTGTGATGATAAATCACACAAAAATTTGACAAATTTTTGGTGACAAATTGGCCGAGGGGATGTGTAAGAATACACAGCCACTTAGTTTTAAATAATTAATAATTAATGTTTGTTTTATATTATTTCAATGGGAAGTGTTTTATATCGGGTTATTATTATGTCTTAAGTATTGTATCAAAGAATTCAAAGCAGCGTTATTACCAGATGAAAAGTACATGAAAATCTCTGGACAGTACAGGAGGAGGAAGATCTTTGAACGATAGAGAACAGATGAGAAGCAGAGATGGTATGTACAACGGCGAAGTTTGGATGAAAGTATAATTGTATTGGTTAATGAAAAGAAGCAGCAATAAAAGTAAAAATGAAAGATGATATATAAAAATAATAATAATTTTACACAGGTCAGGATAAAGGATACTTTTACTATAATTTTGTGTGTATATATGCGTTCATCACATAAAACGTAATGGACGGATTTTAACGGAAATGCCTATAGAGATAGCGTATGTCAGCGAGGAACATGTAGGATACTTTTTATCCAGATTAGTAAAATAATTCCAGATGATACAGTGACCCGTAAATTTTGAAATGTATGTCTATGTTTTCGGATATCTCGGCAAAATCAATGAACGCATTTCAAAGGATCTTCACACAATGGTAGCTTACGTCATCAGTCAACATGCAGGATATATATTATCTAAACCAGTTTCATAGTAATCGATGATACAGACGGAAAAAACCATAAATTTTGGAACCTTTGTCCTCGTTTATTCGACTCACGCTAAAACTAATGAATTAATTTCAGTGAAACTTTACCTAGTAATACCTCCACTCCTGAAATTGTATACACACGATTTATGACTGTTCCTAGATACAGAATACATAGATTACTGTGCAAAGAACACTTGTCAGCCCAATAGAATAGGCATGGTAACGCCTTTAATTTTATGTTTACTGCAGATAGGGAACTAGTCCTGGAATTAAGGATTTGATATCGTAGTTTGTAGACGTACAAATAATGCAATCTGATCGTACACACTTAATGCAAACACCACTTCAAATATGCCTTGCAGATAAGTTACGTGAACGATACCCAAGCGGGATTGTGGATTATCAACAATACAAAATATTCTGAATTAATGGCAGTTTCATAAGGTGGGGCGAAACAAATGATGCGCACAAACGTGTTTAAATCGTTTTTATACAACTTCAGGAGCGGAGGGAAACAAGGAAAGAGGAAAAAGAAGACTTCCACTTCTTCTTTGGTAATGATGTCGAGCGCAAAACTAGTACGAAATAAAATTATTTGCTGCAGGGTTTCCTCTACTGTCCCTTCCTTTCAATAGCAGCCTATGCATTTTCAAGTTCTGTCCACTAGCTGTACCGAAGGGCTTCGTTTGTTAGTGTTTCCCTGCCATCCATTCGATACTATTCGCCTCCTCTCTGCACTGGAGGTAGGTAATTTTATACAAGTCTGTCCTTTCGATACAAGGTAACAAAGGAAATGTGGTTCAATTACCTGCTCGCATGTCATCACAGCGTCTATAAAAGTCACTTTCTATCGAAGAAATATTTTCTCCGAATGCACTATTATGAAAATAATCGTAGATGCAAATATAGCATTAACATCATTTTTAAGGAATGTGAAACATGTTTTCCCTTCTCAACAGGCTTTTGTATCCGTACCTTTATAAATTTTCCCAGGCATCACACAAAAACTACTGAACAAATTTGAGTGAGATTTCAATAGTTTGAAAGATGGGGTTCTGACTTAAAAATTAACATATTTTTTATGACGTTATGCAATCTAACGACAAAACATTCAATAATTTTAACATACTTTCTGGCGCAAATCGAAATCACAGATTTTGATCAAGGTTTCCCATTTGAAACCCTAAACTATGACTTAAAGTCAGAGGTATCTTTCATCAAGTTATGGCACCTGAAAATAAAAGTTGTTCTTGTTTTGCTCGCAACAAAGAAATATATTAGATGTAAGTGTTTTTAATATTTGCTGTTAAAATAGAAGATACGATCGATATCGAGTAAGCATTTCAAGTTCCTGACCCAAAGCATTAGTGAGATACACTGATGAACCAAAACATTAGAACCACCTGCTTAATAGCGTGTTTGTCCACTTTTGCTACGCAATACTTCAGCGATTCGGCTTGGCTTGGATTCGAAAAGTCCTTGGTAAGTATCAGGCTACAAACGTTTTGGTACAATTCACGTAATTCTTTTTAAACAACGGGCCTGTGGTTTATGCACGTCCCCGATAGCGTGTTCTATCGGACTGAGTTAAGGCGACTTTGATGGCCAAGCCATCAACGTGAGTTCACTATCATACTGATAGAACCACTGTAGCACGATTGTGGGCTTCTGACTCGGACATTTATCCTGCTGGAAAATGTCATCGCCGTCGTGGAAGACATGGAGCGTGAAGGGATACAGATGGGCCGCAATAATTAGTCCACAGCTGTCATTATGTCTTGTATAACCACCACAGGTCCCACCGAAGCCCATATACGCGTCCGTGACACAGTGCATTTTTCGAGCAGCCGTTCTTCTAGATACATAATGCCTTTGAGCAGGCGACGTGTTTCCATTGACCCTCGGTCCACTCTAGATGATCTCCTGCTCTCTGCAATCGGTAATTGACAACGTCGTTGAGTCAACGTAGGAATATGTAACCGCAGCTTGCGGTGGACAACCATGTTCAACATTGTGCGCTGAACAGCGGCGTGCTCCGAAATACGTGAGCCAGCACCAACTTTTAACTTTGTCGTCAGATCTGCCACAGATCGCCCCCTATCCTGCTTTGCTCAGCGGGGAAAGCCTCCGACATCCACTTTCTGTGAAGAGGCGTGAAACCACGAATAGGCGACAAGGTGGTGGCACCTTGTCGCTTATTCATGGATTCACCGCCCTTCAACCACTATACATAGAAGTAGCACGCGAACACCTACCAACCTCTTCGTTTCCCAGATGATCGTTCCCAGTCGCCGCGCCATAAGGCAAGACGCAAATTGAGACGCGTATAGCGCGTGTGCCATGACGCGACACGAGCGGCATGACGCGCGCGTGAGACACGCGTACCATTGTGGTCCGCAAATTGAGACGCAATTTCCAAGTGGCGCGCGTACCACTCGCGTCTGAAAATATACAATACGCGAAGAGAACATTTGTTACAATTATTAACATTTGTTATTATTTAGAATAAGATAATTCCGAACATAGAGTTTTGATTTATTCCTTGCTGAATAAGAAATTTAAATAGTCTAATGAGTATATTTTGTCGAAAAGGAAAAGCAGTGAATACGGATTACAAATTCATCACCGTTGATACGGGAGCTACGGGCAGATTCATCAATGGAAATGTATTTGCTAGTAGTGAATTGGGCATGAAAATGATGAAACACGTGTTAGGCCTACTACTTCTATCTCCTGAAAGTATACCTACGATTGCTAAGACGATGCCACACGTTTTTTAACAGAAAATATAATAAACCATATACAAGAAGGAATGTAGCTGGAATTTCAACGCCTGAATTTCTGCAGCTCGACACACCACGGAATGCGCGTGCGGTATATTATCTTCATGGTTTCGTGTGTTCAGGAAACCATTTGATAATAAAGAGGACATGTTGAAAATATTAAGTGTAGAGATACAAGTATGGGAAAGATGAAGATGAAACATACCTGTTTCATTAGAAAAAACACAAAAAATAAACTAATTAACAATGAAATAATGTTTTTTAAATTGAGAGTGTATATTATGTAACATTTTATGTTTTAAACGATATTTCGCATAATAAAAATACGTAAATGAATTTTAAATGAAATAAAATCAATGCTCAATGATTTTTTAATATAAAAAAAGAAATAAAAATATTTGTCAGTTTGGGGATTTGAACCCAGGCTCACAAAATGGGAAGCAGGCGCCTTACCACATACACAACGACAAAAATTGGTATCATCAGCTAACAATGTTGATAATTTAACGTTATTTATCGTACATAATTTTTCACGCCAATTTCTCTATAACTAAGGCTAATTTTGAAGAAGTGGTTGTAACACAGACACATGGAGTGAATCCTTTCAACATATACTTGGGGGATCAAAATCTTTGTCAACATGTCTGATGGTCTCCTATGTAAGGGCGTTTTGGGCTTTATTATTAATTAAGAATGATTTTATAAATGTTGGAGACATTGGCGAAGTTAGAGTCAAGAGTTGCAGTCACGCAGCGCAGACGCAAGCAAAGTCGTTGCCCCGTTCAGGAATGCTGAATAGCATGTCAGCAATACCTTCTTGTTACGCAAAGCAGAGCCAAAGTGGGCCCGGTACAACCAATAAATGATGCTATTCATTACCAGCGAGCTTAGGAGCAACATCGGGTAGCGAACCGCTAGCTCAAAGCTTAGCCGCCCTGCCTCGGACGTCGTAACGATCTTAAGTTCCATCGAGTATTAATAGACCGACTTTCACTTAATACCTTCTACGATCAGACTAGCGATCCAGTAGAACAAGTGTGGACTCTACTTTTTGGTATCATCATCAAATGTATTATCGGCAGCTTGATTCCATTAAACCGTTTATCCACACTTTGTGTTGATCATTTGAGTATGTGGTATTCCAATAGTAAAAGGGTCGTGACCTTCACGTGGTGTCAGACAATCCTGATTTAATTAATTAGTTAGCTTGCAAGGAGTCAAGACGGTATCCGGCAGAAGATAAGAAGAGGAGATAAACGCTGAGGTCAGTCACATGTAAAGCCCATTCCCAATTAATGGTCAGAACGCCCAACGCAGTCACCTAACCACAAGGCCAGCCTGTTACACCTAGTTAGTAGTGGTAGCAGAAGATGTGAACGATACCAGTAAACTCTATCACCTGCATGAACAAGAAACTTCATCAGCTGTTTTCAAACCGAGGAAAAATTTTACTAAGTATTTTCACAATTGAGGAGCAGTTCCGTGGCAAGGTCAGTCCGTTATGATTGACAACATACCACAGTTCATTTGTATACGTTTTACATTCTTTACGTTATGTAGGAACATTTTAGAACGACTTACTTTTTGATGTACTAATCAGAAAAATCCTTTCCTTAGTAGGCCTATATGCGATATGTATTAACGAAAAATTGTGAAATGGCTATTTGTAGAAATATGAGTAACATTTATCGCCTTTGAGATTAAAATTATTTGCAGTGACACTCCAAGTCCGATTATTCAGTTTTTGCTTAATACAATTTACATGTATTGTATAATAATGCTCATTGTGCTACAACCCTCATCCCTGCCTCTACCAACGTCCTATTTTTTTTTAAAAAAGAAAAAGAAAAAAACTATGCCTCGACCACAGCGCCGCGCGTCGGTGAGCAGCCGCGAGTCGCGCCGCGTAGCGTCGTGTTCCCAATGTGCGCTGTTGTATTTGACTCCGTAGTTTACAAAAAAGCGCACTGTGCTGCGTCACCTCACACGCGCTATACGCGGCTCAATTTGCGCCTTGCATAACAATTTGCGTTTTATTAACTTGGTTCTCCGGGTGGAGTCACGTCGATTTGTTGGAACCTAACGTTTCGACCATCGTGCTGAGGTCTTCATCAGAGGCCGTACGTATCGCTAGTGCTCTGCTTGTATACTTGCCTCACCGCATGACGTACCGACAACGTCATCAAATGACATTTTATCTTGCGCTTGGCAGTGGTCGAAATTTTTTGTCCAACCAGTGTGGACACAAGAACAAAATCGACTAGAATCAATTTTGACGGTTATTCATTGACTAGTTTTCCAATTACAATCTCTCTGACCCTTTTTTGGCCAACGAAGCCTACCCACCTTAGTTTACTATTTTACCGTCTCTGGAAAAAAGTATCCCTCTAATTCTACTGAAACGACACTGAACATTGCTGTTCAAAATTTTAACTACGATATTCGGTTTTTGACCAAAAAAACATATATCTTGTACAAATTTGAAGTCGGAAAGTTATTTGGTTTACACCTGCACGGAAAAAGTGAAGCGAAATCAATAGAGGGCCGTTTCCATTTGCGTTCGGAACCGTAGAAAGACAGCTGTTGATTCCTGTTAATTAAATGAAGGACTAGGCTGAAGTGAGTGAGGGAATGTCTTCCACCAGAATGAAATATCAGTGACCAAGTTTTTAGCACAAGATCGTGTAATGCTGTTATTTTACCTTTACTCAACTGCAGTTTTATTCTGTAATTATATATTATTACGCTATAATAGCTAATTTAACAGAGCGGGCTAGTGGCCAAGATGGTTAAGGGGTGTGACTGGAGAGCGGAAGGTCCCCAGTTCGAAAACCGGCCTCTGCTGGAATTTTTCAGCCTTAAAAACTGTTTTTCATCTCTTTGCTTGCTTTTATGGCAGTCACCCGGCGTCCGAACTACCCTACCCTTGGGTTTCCCGGTCAACAATGCCATACACTCCTCCCTTTTTTTAGCTACTGCTATATGCTAAGAATTTTTTTACATCTTCTTACTTCATTCAATCTATTCATGTTAGTGACTTTTTATCTTTTCTGTAAACTGGAAATTATCTCTGCTGTAAAATTACCTCTCTTTTCCATAAACCATTCACTGTTCAGGATTTACCGGGCAGTATCCAAGGACAAATATTTCGAGTTAACGGAAATCGCATTTGCTGAGCATTTTTTCAGATTTTCGTAGCGAGTAGTAAAGTTCTCCTCATTTCACTTCCTTTTGAATTTCATATTTATCTGCATTTAAAGATACATACTGTAATAAGGGCAAGATTTTATATTTAATCTTCTTAAAACATGAAACGTATGTTATCTCTCACGGTCTACTTTAAACAGTACCAAATTTCACTGCATTACATCTAGATTTAGTTATCCGAGCTCTTAAACGACAGCACTCTTTTCAACAGCATTCTCCTAAAATTTTATCATCAGAGAAACCAACAAGGGTGTTACAATCGAGCACACTCCAGAAGCTTAGTAAAACCAGAAGCAACCTGTAAGTTTTTAAGAGCAGAGCAAACCGCTTTTTTAATATATCCCCCATGTGTCAACGTAAGCAGCACTTTTCCTCTGCAGTCCTGTTGCTGTAATTGTTCTTTATGCCTCATCAACGATTTGCTTCTAGATTGGTGAATCAATTTCGGATAACTGTGTTGTGGTACCTTGAATTTCGATTATTTACGCTGCATTTTTCTGTGGCTGGAGAATGTAATCACAATCACCTGACCGTCTAACCGACTGATATTGTGTGTAGATAATACTTTTATGTTGGTAATTTTTGAATACTATAATTTATAATATACAAGTCAGTGAGATTTAAAACAGTAAAATTAATGTTTCCATTATTTTCCCCATTGTTATGAAAGTAAAACACTTGTTTAGTCGAGTCAATTTGTTCCCAAAAAGGGGTCATAGCGGGAAAGTTGAGGAATAGTTTTGATTTCTTCCATTCTAAATGTTCTGGGGTGCTGAATCTGATGTTTGCTAACAAAAGTGTGTGACGCAAAATTGAAAAAATGAGAAAAAAATCTCTTTTGGCTTTGTTTGTTGTTTTTTTTTTTATTATTATTTTTTTTTTATTTATTTTTTTGCTTATTTCTTGGAAACAATCAACTTTTTGTAAAATTTTCTAAAAATCTACCTACTTTGGTTTTTTCTCGGATGGACTGTTCGGGTTCAAGCACTAGTTGAAAATGGGTGTATTTTGTTTGTCTCTGTAAAAAACTTTTCCACTCAAAAATCAAATTTATTATTAAAGGCTATCAATATCATTGAATTCCTCATATTTTTAAGTATAATACAATGTCGACAGGTTTTCATTTTTCTAAACATTAATACTTAAAAAAAAAAGTTTAGGGATTCGAATTCCGAGGCCTAATTGTAGGACTCTAGCGTCCTAACCTACTATTACATCTAATGTGTTTATTCAGTAACTTGATCTTCGTAAGTAACATTCGAGATCTTTATATTTTCTATAAGTTATTATGGAATAACTCATTAATTCTGTTCAACATGGACAGAACAGTGATTCTTTCTAATGTAGTGGATGAGATTATAAAAGATATCCAAAAAAAATTCGAAGCTAAATTTCAACTGTTGGCACAACCTGGCACTACTTCCAAGCACTAGGTAGTATATTTCGAAAAGAAGACTTTGATGAAGCATTTTATTGAAGCCAAAAGAAGCAGAAATTGCGATCTACTCCTCCAAACCGTATATGAAATGTTCCCACTTTTTCACGCCAGTGACCACAATCTGTATGCCAAATATAGCCATCTTTGCCTCTAGGACATCCATACCTTTAAAAATGCAATGTCACCTGTAGAATACGAGCATTTCATCACCGGAGGATTTTCTCCATTCGTAGGAGTCAGAAATTGTGGTGTGGCACCTGGAGTGGTATTGAACAACTGCAGTGAAGTCAATAAATACAAGTGGAGGTTTCACTCATGGAGTTACTGCAGGCGTTGTGACAGGATGTGCACAGGGGATGGTAGCATTGCATTATGTGTGTCAGGACATTGAGCACTTTACGGAAGTGGAACTGGAAACGTCAGAACAATACGTTGACAGCAGAGATGCTGATACAGACAAGTTGCTGAACTGATTCCATGCTTCCTCCTATCCCAGAGAACACTTTTCTAAAATCATTAAGCAGATATGCTGTCGCAGATGAAAGGATCGACTGCCACTTGTCCAAGGAGTATAATAGTTATAGAGCGCTTTGTAAATGGCGATTTTCATTCAAACGAATCGAAAGAGTGCAATCTCTTGCGATAATCTATTCAGATAGATGATAGGGCTGTAATCAGTCAAATCGCACTTTTCCAATGAATGATCATCGTGAAACATTCGTATGAAGTGCTGCAAGTGTATTTGTGTTGTGAACTTTGCACGTTCCCTTTCTCTCTTTTTAATTATCATGGGGTGAGGAAAGGAATAAAATTAAAAACATTTGCTTACTACTGAAAATGCATGGGACAGTCACAAGCATATAATTTACGACTGCTGAATATTGACTTTCCATACTGCGGGAAGGGCGTACGCGTAATGAAAAGCCGCGTTGTAGCTCTTTGCGTTTGAGCTGGAATGATACAGCCCATTTAGAAACAGTACGGAATGCAATGCAACATTTAATTTTACTCTCATACTCTCCGCGCATTGGATTCTGCTCACAGGCCACTGTTATTGTAGGCTCGCGTTTGCTTTGAGAAACCGTTTAAACAGATGTAACGTTGCGATTCCATCCGACCGCCCAGTGAAGCTGACTGCCACTGCCATCTATTGGCTTCACAACGTACCAGAGGTGATGGAATCTCCGTGAAAACAGCACAATCAGTTCCAAACAAGGACGTATCTAGGATCAGTACTGGGGGGGGGGGGGGGATGGAGCGGGTGGCAATACGTATCTTTTTCGAGGAAGTGGGGAAGGGAACGGAAACATGACGATTTCTTACAAAATGAAACTCAAATCTATTGAAGAAACCATTTTTGTTATTGATTAACATAGTAATCCAAGGACCAACTATGCAGTTACTTAAGATCGTAACTCAATTATAGTTATTTATGTAAACATTAATTGTCTCGGATTCTCAGAAAAATTTTCAATAACTTTATTTGTCAATATCTGGTGGTGTACTTTCACGAAATTTCGATGCACACTCATCAGGCATACTCCAACCAGTCTTTCCTCTCCCACAGTGCTACTGGGCCAGTTCTTCACTCGTCGAAGCGTATTAAAGGCAACTTGATATTTCTTCTAGGTGGGGGGGGGGGGGCGAGCAGCGGCCCCCACCCATGCCCCTCGCTGGATACGCCCATGGTCACAAATAAATAATAATAATAATAAAAAAATTTAAATATCAAAATGAAGTTCTTATGAAACATATCTATTGGAATTTTCGTGATCATAACATTATAGATGATAGTCATATATTAATTTGTTTTTTTTGTTGACTTTTATAAAACTTATCGCTACTATTGTTAATGTTTCTCGAATTTTTCTGCGTTTTATTCATACTTATTATCTAAAAAGTATGGCAGAGGCAGTGCAAATACTGACTATTTTAATGAATGATAACGGAATTCAACAAATTTTCTGCTAACGCTTTATGTCGAAACTAGGCTGGCACATGACTCCACATAAGCCGGGGCAAAATCTGTGAGATTGCCGCCTCTTCGAACATTATTTTTCCGCCCCAATTGTCGCCACCCCATTGTCACCGTGACATATTTTGGAACCCCCTCAACTTGCCCCCAAGATCCGACGCAGTCCAATCTCAAATAGAGATTCAATAGTTGCACCTGGTTCAGCCTTTATTAATATTTTAGGCGCAATGTTTTTGTTCAGGATGAGTCAAATGTTTCGAAACACCCACTGCAGCGCCAGTAATAATTAGCTGCTGAAATGTGGTCAACCAGCCTCAGTACGTTTCGGTTTTGTACGTAATTACCTACTGAGAGGGCCTAGGTAGTGCTCTGGAAAAATTTGTTCGTGAAGGATAGCCGTGTTTCACTTATGCATCTGGAAAAAGCTTTTGCGATTCTATGAAAAACAAGAATTATCAAAAAAAAAAAACCTGTCATAGTTCGAATTATTACACAGCCTAGTCATGAAACAGCAGCTCGATAATTAAGTCATCATGTAATACGATGTAGATTCCTACGAATATTAGTTATGCAAGCAATTTTGAATGTGGAATGCAGACGAGGCAACAAAAGAACCCGTTGAATTAAGGCCATATAAGCAAAGGGGGCAGTGAATTTATATAGTAAACTGAAGGTAGAGGTAAGAAACTGAATTTCGTACTGAGCTATTACCCATGTGATGTCGTATAGTTAGTTGTTCGTCTAAGCCAATGTCTTATACTTATCCTATTTCGTTACAACCTATCTAGTAACCTTCTGCTCATATACTATATTACTTTCTGTGAGCACTTGCAAATATACTTCCTTACGCCAAACCGTGCGTCGTTATTAGTCCTTGCATAAGCTCCACAGAAACGCTAAACCCTCTCGGGGTGCTACTCTCTCTAATTATCATATCACAAATAAGCCAATCTGATCTATCCACCAATCACCCTATAACCGCTTGGGTATCTTGGGACTATGCTTCTAGCCTCGGGACGTTAGAGAGGCGCGTCTTTCGGGGTTAGATCGGTATGGTTACCATACTACCAGCCGATGAGTGCTTAGGCAAATCCGCTGGCCAAAGTATGTAGAGTTGGCCTGAGATACTATGTTTGAATAGGACTACAACATCGTAGCCAATGTCTTGTACTTATCCTATTTCGTTACAAAAGTTTGCATAGAAAAAAACTTCTAACAAGACATATGAAATAATTGAATCATCCCTTGACGATTAAACTAATGAAAATTAACGCAAATGTCTGCTAATGCAGTATTTTTTTTTTTAATTCGCTGATCGGGTTTCGCTTATTTCTCAACAGCATCTTCGGATACTTTTTTCTGTTGTATAAGAGTAGGCCTACTTACATGCCATTACTTTGTTTTTGCACTACACTTTATACATCGAAATTGTTGTATAAATGATGAAAATATAATGACATATACAAACATTCAACAGAAAAAGATATCACTGATGATGCCTCTGAGAACATAGAGATAAGCATTCGATAAACAAAAAAAGATGAGTGAAAAATTCAGTTACGTTGGAAGACATTGTTTATTATATATTTATAATTTATTATCTATAATTGAGAAAATTTGCCCATTCAGTTATTGTCACTTCTGGCTTTATGTCTTTTGATTTTCGTCATATCTAAAAGTAACTCTTCGCTCATACGATTAACAATAGTTACTTTGCTATATTGCGTGTTGTGTCGGAAGGCTAATAGTTGTTTGCGCACTGTGATTTTAGTTCTTAATATTGGTGGAATCATTATATACTCGCACAGTTTTAAAGGTTTTTCAAGTTTAAAAACTAGTCATTCTCCAATGTATTCTCAATTTAGAACTTTGCAGTGCGATCTAAGAGTTTACAAATTGCTTAGCCGTTGAAACAGTGTCCGGAGATTCAATTCTCGTTCCGTAAAATAACTCACTTACGAAGTTTTAGAGAAAGAACTAAGGAGTGTCAGCCGAAATTAAATTACTTTTCTGTGTTATTTAATCTGTGAGCGAAAGAGGGTCAGAGAAAGTATTCACGCACAAGAGGGAAACGTGTTGTTAATCGCGATGCTCATTTCCAGAGGTTTTTGTTTTATTAAAGTACATATTGTGCCGCCGCTGTCCTTAATTTATTTCGCTGTTCAGATGACGGCACTGATTTCTCTTGCGTAAAATCAAAGTCTCCACAACAGTTGTGCTCCAAGACGTAATTAACCCTTGCTACGCTGAGACGCACAATTTCCTTTGCTGTATTCCGCAGGCACCGCATCACAGATTACCACTCCATCAGGGAACTGCTCTCGCATCCTCGGCTACAGTTTACAGGGCTGGTTGTAATGAGGCCTGCCATTAACACCTGGTTTGCGCTGTTAACTGACGAATTTCAGAACAATACACGTCACTGCTCGAAGGTCTGTCATGGGAAGCGTCACATAACCAATTTGTAAAACCACATTATATTAACAGAAGTTCTAATATCCAACATGCCGTCTTTCGAGTAACGTTTACGCTTGCATCAGGCTTTCGTGATGACTCTGGGACGAATGCCACTCCTGTGATCACTATTTAAATTTTCAGTGTTTTCAAAAATCATTTGATAGTTTATTAATTTAAACCATGTCAGATTTTCTTCTAGTGCTTTCTTAATATTGTATCTAGTGAATTTGTCGTCAACGGCCATTACAGCGTATTAGGAATGCTTCGTGAAATGTTCGTAAAAAGTCAGAACTTTGATTTCCTCGCCCTTGTCCTGCCCTGAAGAAGAACTCGTTATGTCGATAGAATGATTGGTGGAAGCTGTACTGGAGGTACGCGGGCAGCCGAGAAAACACTGATTCCGACTACGTTGTGTGGTTTCATTTAACTTCCCCTGTTCATAAAAAACACGTTACGAATCCGGTGTACATAGGTAGGGTATCTTCGTGTGCATAAATAATACGTGATTTATAAAGCAACTCGACTATCCCCGTCATCAAATGCTAATATACTGCATAGTTTGGACTGGCTACTTTTTGCTCTCCTTCAATCAGTTGTCGTAATGTTTCTCTGATGACGAAGTCAAAAATGGTTATGAGACAGACGGAAATTTGTGGTGAACATATCAAGTATCAAAATGTCACGGAATTATTGAGAGTTCTATGAAGAAAGAAAGAATAAAATAAATACAAAACAGAAACCCGCCAGTGTTAAGGTGGCACAACATTGGATCGGGGAATTACAACGGCAACAGGATCATAATTACTTAATTACACGTTCTACAGACAGATGTAAATGCTCCGGATCCGATTGTAACACCTTCTTCCACTTTCATAATTACACACCGGAAGCCTGTGCACAAGTGCCACTGTCTCGTGATATGCAAGAGTCGACACTGATAATAAAATGTCAACTGTTTTAGAAACAGCTATATTGTGTTTTTCTGTTGTGTTCAGATATTCGCGAGATAGCGTTTAGAATGTAATTTCAACAGATTTCCCCCTCACACAGAGTACGTAAAAAGTGTTTCATATCAAGAAAGTCATTTAGATATCTAGAGTGCAGTATCACGTATACCCGGAGGAATGTGAATCATACCTTGACTGCAAACATTTTCATTATTTACTAAATGTTAGTAAATAATAAAATAACAATAACGATAACAGTAAATGATCTAAAATTTTCGGTGCATAACTTGAATTTGATGACAAACAATTTTAATATAGAAAAGTCAAGAAATAGTAACTGCTAGGAGCCTTATAACCTACGGAAGCGTTACAAAAATATGTTCAGTGAACTACTAACGCACTGAAAGATACAACACCTTTACATCCATAAACCGTGATATGGCTCGTTTGCATACCAGTACAGTGGACTCTCCATTCTCGGAAGATCAAGCGAGTGATAATATTGGTTTAAAATTGGCTTAACTTGGTGTCATAGTGTTTGATATCACCATGGAAGGATAAAGTTGACATGTACTGTGTAATGATCCAGCTTCGCGGGCCGCAAGTTGACCGAATGGTAATATAATAATGAGGAAATAAATAAATCCAAGTATTCGTTAATGAAAGGTATTTTACTTTGAAGAGTAGTAATAAATATCAATTTTACTGTAAAAAAGTGGATATCATTAGATACTACATGTTTAATTGTAAAACATTTAAAAAATAGATATTTAAGAAATATTGGCTTTACAAGATGAAGTTTTTTCAATCTTCTTTATTTTAAAAAACTTATTTGAAAACAATATTAGCAGTTGTAATGTGATCACCGTTAACTTTTTGACCGTATGTGTGTTTAACACGAAAATAAATTTTAATGAATCTACAAACACGTGAAAAAGTCATGTTCGGGTGTCCATACGAAAAAACAGGTTCTGATTAATACAATCCTGCCTTTTTAAACGTATGATCTTGTGCTTTATTAATGTTCCTAGCGTTGGTTACTTCCATTGGGAATTGTTTTCTTATCATTTGGAAAGGCAGGTTGGATCAGAAGGTGTGAGGTTAATGCGATTTATTAACATAATTTTATCTGAGTGAATGAATTTAGCACTGATATTGTACTTATCTAGGTGAATTACCGCTAATCTTGCACCATTAATTAATCCATGAACAGCATTAACATTCCTATTTAACACAATGATAGCATTTTTCTTTAAAAGCAATTTATGATGTGGTAAACTCGGTGATTTCAGAAATGGCTCTAGCGATTTGGATGAATTTTCATATGTAGATAACGTTTCGCTTTTCAAGTTTGTAACACGGTTTTACACAAAAAAAGAGATCAATTCTTGTATTTTGCAACTCGGAAATGGTTCAGCCTACTGATGTTAGTTAAGCTTCTCTTTGGTTAGAGCAAGGAACTGTCCACTTCAAAATGCCTAGGAAGCCTTAGAGAGAAAAGTTTAACTTTAATCAAACTATAATTCTTGCATATTGAACAGAAATCGTAAGATGTCGAGTGAAGATCGGTCAGTCAGGTACTAAGTCTTTAATTCGAATAAAATTCAAAGGCACACCAGAATTAAGACATATAAAATTATGTTAAGACCAATTCTTACTTATGATTTGGAAGTCTGGAGCGATGACTCATCGTGGTGGAAATGAAGTTTCTGACCAGAACGGAAGCATATACATTGGTGTATCATGTGAGGATATATAAAAAGGTAAATTAATATATTGAGAAATAGAAGGAAGATGGTTTCAGTATGCGAATGGATTGACAATCCCACAATACTATCACATGTGATACATAACGGTCCTAAAGTAAAACGAATGCTTGTAAGATCAACTAAAATATGGAGGAACACCGTTGAGGACTATATTGTAAAGGATGATGAAGATAAATAAATGGCCAACTGATGAAAAACCAAAAATTGATTAGTCTGATTTATGTAAAATCATATTTGAATCCTAATACATAAAAATGCTTAAATTTTATAGCGATTATAAAAGCTTAGAATAATTAATGGCCAGGAGCAGAAAATGACTAGTGATACCAGTTCACAAAAGTATAACCTCAAGATTAATATTTGCTGCCTCATTTTAGCACTGAGTGACGTAATCTCGAGGGCAGTGCAGATGGCGATTATAACATCGTATTTTTATTAATAAGCCATTGAACACCTCAATCACCTCTTAGCGGACACCGGCAAACGGCTCTGTTGATGATACTTATGTTAATGACGAGTTTTCTAGGAATGACAGCTTTAATTGCTGAAGCCTTTAAAGGAAAAGTGCAAATTTTGAGCCATGACTTTAAATTGCTTTTGTTTTCCCCATATGTGATATATCGCTTATTAATCTAATTAAATATTCACTTTTATTTTGGCCTTCACTTACAATAAACATTACATATAAGGAGAAATTGGTAATTTATCGAAATTAAAATCTCAACGAAATGAATGCTTAACTCTCCGTGTAGATTATTTCTGGTTATTAGTTTTAAGGTTTTTAGACAGTATAAACAATTATTTATACTGCGAAATGTAAAGGGAGATGGTATCTGGATTGTCATCTGTAACTCATAAATAATTAATATAAAACATAAGGAAGAGCTTATTTGTATTCAGACATTGTAATCAAAATTATTGAAGTGGATTTATACATGATTGAAAATGAAATTAATACAACACACCTCTGCGATCTTTTATTCTATTTTGAAAACATAAACTATTTATCAATTGAAATTGCAGTCGGAGTGAACCGAGTTTAAAAACGTGAGAATCTAAGTTCGATATTTACAAGGGGTTTCAGGGTCTATTGGCTGCAGACATTAACATATTTGCGAGTTTACTGCGTTCCAGGTGTAGGGCGCCGTTGTGATACAGTGAAGGACGACAAGCCGTGACGAACTCCGGAATAAATCGGGGTTTCCTCTACTGACGCATCATCTATTTAATATCTCATCTGGCTGCTCTGCGAAATTTTGTACTGTTACGTACAGTACTTATCACCCACGGCACTTTGACACAGTGGTTTTCCTTTGTTTCTCGAAATCACTCCAAGTGATTGCCGGTATGGTTCTTACAAAAGGAAATCGCCGAATTTCTTACCTTTACTTCCTGCCAGTACTTTCGCGCCTCTAATGATCTCGACAAGACGTGAAGCCATAAGTGAAAAAAAAGAAGGAACAGGCGCCACCGCTTGCTGAAACCGGGTGGCATATATTCATGCGCTAATATGTTTATCATTTTAACTTGTGGTTATGTGACCTGGTTACAGAGTGTTTCAATTAGTCACGCATTCCGCCTCTATTAGTCTTGTGTAGTTCGAGAACGAACTAGTTCCCAGATCTCTCGCTCCTTAGTTCGTTAGTTCGTTCGATTCTTTCCCGAAGACCAACTTTTGTTTTAGTTTATTATCTAAAAGGTAACACAGTTCGCTGTGGACACATTTCACTGAAGAGACAGATATAAAGATAAAATTTAAAAAAATGTAACTGTTAAACATTAATAATTATTGCAGAAGTCAAAAACGGAAATTTTACATGGAATGTGAAAACAAAACACACTTTGATCCCATTAACACATAAAAGACAACTATCAGTAACCACAACTATTATAACAAAGAAGAGAGCGCGTGAAGTAGCGCTAGCAAAGCGACTGAACGAGCTGTCTTTTTGGAATTCAAGAGCGGAGCGACCTAGTTCGCGAACTAAACACAGCGCTACCGCTCGCGAACTAAACTGAGCGGTACCGTTCGCGAACTAAACTGAGCATTCCCGGTCGCGAACTATCACCATTCGCCGCTAGGATTACCAACATTTTTTCGGTTAATGGTAGAATGTTTTTTTAGAATAACCTATAAAAATATAGTACATTTCAAAAATATAATATTTTACGAAACAGTAGAAAAGGACAAAGGATATGTTTTTTTACTATTTTATTTTTTAAGCTATATTTTTTTGCACTTCTTGCATCTTTAACAATTTTCTGTCTACAGTAAAATTGTAATATGCTTTATCGCTTTCAGTTTTTAAATTAATGTCGATCAAAAGCTCATTTTTACTAATGAAATACTGCTCTTACTTTTACCTAGATTTCGTGTAATATTGTTATTTCAGAGTAAAGTTCGTTCACTTCGATACTCATTTTTTCTCATAAATTTAGAACCTCTAATATTGTCTCACAGCCATCAAATGAAACCTCGTGTTTTAAATTTAATTTTTGGATTTTCTATAGCCAATTGCTTTCATTAAAATCTAACTATTTACTAAGATACTCCAGACATTTATCAACGAATACTAGAGCATTATTTTTAATATTATCACTTTCTGTCGAGAATTTGGCTTCTAAAGGCTTTTTCTTGTTTTCTTAACCAAAGAAATAGTATCTTTTACATTTTTCTAGCGCTGATTTTAAAGCTGACATAATATAATACTTATCTCAGTCTGTTGGTTAACAGATTTGTGAAAGTTATGTAAAGAAATGACTTGCGAAATGCAAAAAGATTTTAACTTTTGTGTCTTCGTCAGTTTCATTCGTCGCCAAAATATTGTGAATATTTGTTGGATTATCCTCCCCTTCACTAATAAAAAAATAGCTCAATGACTTCCAATTTACTGGAAATTTACGTACTTTCGTTATTGTTACCACTTTCTCATTCAAGGGTCATTGTCATTTTTATATATCTAATTGTTAGGTATCACATTGGAAGTATTACTGTTACTTTTCTTAATAATATAGGTAATATTGTTTCTGTCATATAGTACTTAACTTGTAGCCAATAGTAGAATTATATTTTGTTCATGATTTCCAAAACTATATTTATATAAAAAAAGCCGATTACTTATAAACGGGTATTTTAATTCATCAAAATAAACGCATTTATAATATTTTATAAGTAATGTTGTGATGTTGTTGGGCTTTAAGGGCGCGTCTACGCCGGGGTCATTAGCGCCTTTTATAAGTAATGTTTCTTCCATGAATTAATAAATAAATCCATTTAAAAAATTAATATTCTACGAATGCATGTAAAGTAAATAGTAAAAACAGCACAGTTATTCAGTTTACCCATTTGTGCATAGGACAATGAGCACTTTGGTTTATCGGCGGCAACTGATCATGCTAATGTCATTTGGAAGGGCTATTATTAAGCAATAACTTTTGTTAAGAAGGTCATATTAAATTCCATTTAGAAACGACAAAAAATGATTATGTCCTAATAAAACTGACATAACAAACAAAATAGCGCGTGCAGTAGCTGTAGCAAGGCGAGCGAACGATCTGTTTCTCTGAATTCGAGAGGCGAACTAACGAACTAAAAGAGCGAACTAGTTCGCGAGGGAGCTGCGAACTAAACTGAGCGCTCTTCTTCGCGAACTATAATGCGCAAGTCTAGCCTCTATCACTATTGGACTTAACAGTTTAACATGGAATCCAAACATCGGAACGTCCTGGCGTAGCTCATATGGTTAAATGGAACTCTTAAAAAATTGTTGGCCCCAGTGGGACTTGTAACCGTGACCCTAAGTTTATGGAGCAGGTGCCTTAATCATTGACCTACCATACCGCTTGCTTTAAACGATTAAAGCGTAGGAGTCCGTTCTCGATTGATATGTTGTATTAAATATTTGTTTGCTACTTTCTGTAATTTAACTGCGTACTGTTTTATTTTACTAAAACATTTGTTTTCAAAATAACGTTGGCATTTACCTCTACTTCGTGCAAATAAAGTAATATTTTCTTTTAGAATGAAATGTATGGCCGTATAATAGGACTACGCGAGTTATTTTTGTATATCTACGGTAGGTAAATGGACTACTAAACAGCAGATGTACTGTAATTGAACTTAAATATACCGCTGCGAAGTTTTGGGATTTCAAGGTTATTAAATTTTGTTTATGTTATATTTATCAATATTTCTTACCGACCCGGAAAAAATAGTTTTCCTGAATCTGTGAGTAAAGAATCTATAAATCCTGATTATATTTATGGGAACCTGTGCAACTTGAAGGCCACTAATAAACACTGTGATGATAACAATCGTTTCTTTTAAAGATTAATTACTTTCTTTTAATCTTTGGATAAATAGTATGTACAATTTTCATCTGGTAATTTCTCTTACTGTGTTAGTTATATCGGCTAAATATTTTACTCCAATACTCTAATAACAAAGAGCAATGTATTGTACCTGTTCACAAAAATAGTGAATGTTTGTTGTGAACTGAATATACGAACTCAGAGCTAACATGTTATCTGTAATTCGAAGGATTCGTTTCGGATTCATACCAACGGCGTCTTCGCTTTTGGCAACAGTTCCTTTGATCAAACTTTCAATAGCCTTGTGGACCAGCGAGAAGTTGGTGTTGTGCCCTAGAGGAAGGAGACCGTGATCTCTTTCTTTGGCAAGAAACCTCGTATCATGTCGGCTCTATAACATTCAACGTGTGACAAGAACTTTATTTACCACGTCGGCGTTCATAAGCCGAGGTCTATAAATCTTAGGCAGACGCATTAAATTTAGTCACACACCAGAGTCGCATATTATTGAGTCTCGCTGAAATAAGATCCATTCGTTTTTGGACATAGCCCATGTACGGAGTATCACCAGTTATATCCTTAACTGTTGGCATTCTTTCGACTTAATATGAAGTTTTCAAACGAAACTATGAAAATAGTCACGCTCGAAAGCAGCCTTATCTATGTAGCCAACCAGAAACAAATTTCTGTACTGGGCGTATCTTAAAAAACTCAGAAAATATTGTTCATAGAGGAAATGAATTATTTTTAGCCATCGGACTGCGCCATTTTGCAGCCTTATCTCCTGCTATAGTAGCTTAGTCATAAATTATTCGCTTACTGTACTACCCATTTTTGGTCTACAACGGAAGGTTATTGGAGATAGTACTAATATTTGCTACCGTGCGTATATCTACACTTTTATTGCACATTTCAAGATTACTTTAGTTTAGTACACTGCTTTATTTTGTGTTGTGTTCTAGAAGATGAAAGAAGAGTGACAGTAAATCTCAGTGCCAGACCATTCAGGCCTACTGTTCCAAAGGGCACCGAGGCTAATGCAACGTTTAATTCTCAATTCAACAGACGAATGGCTGTCAGCACTGTCGTATAAACTCATTACATACGCACTGTGGAGACGTTTCGTATTTAACCTAGGTGTCTGGCGTTTTGTATATAGTGTTGTCATTACAGCTTTCCTCTTCCTTGGCTCAGCTAATACTGCGTCGAGCACGAGATGCGATCGCGGTGTCACAGAAAACTGAGAGATACCATATGCACGTGAATCTGAGTGAGAGAACGGCAATGGTTTGAGTGGTAGTTCAGGTATCGTTGAGGTCTGCTACAGTTTTACCAAGCCTTCGAGTGTTGCACACATCTCAGTTTACCAACGTTACTTAGAAGCCGTGAACGGGATATGATGCAGCAATCATGGTGTATACCGTGAGCTGCTGTACTAGCACAGTATGCAGACTGACAAAGCCTGAACTTACTCATTCGAACTGCCGGATGTATCAATGATTGACGATAATAATATTACAATTAAACATTAATATGACGTCTGCAATTCTTTTATAAAATTAAATAAACCTAAGCTGTCAAAAGATAAATAATCAACATAGCACAGTTCTATATCCATCATTAACGATTTTTGTCAGTCAGTAGCATCACAACGTTTCAAGTTTAATTTCTCTGCTGAAGAAGAAATTCAATTTGTTTCAGTAAATGGATCTGAAGCAGTTTGCATTCATTTAGAAGAAAGGAAACTGAACTGGCTTTAATATCGAATGTACACATTCGTTTCTGTCTAAAAGCGAAATGGATTTTATGTAAATTCTGTATCGATCGAAGGTAGTCGATTGCTGACAGTCCTTTCTGCGAACAACGAAACTTCATTACAGCTGTTAAGGCCAACTGTGTTATTGCTTTACTTGTGCAGCAGTTGGTATCAGGAGACTAAATGCTTCTTTTCTTACCACTTCTTATTTTCACTGTTCACCAGTCAAATATTGTCATTTCTCTTGTCAATCTTCAACCATGGTCGACATTTTACAGAAAATAATAAATAAATTATTGATCTCTAATGTCGTTGTAATAAAAAAATTCTAGTTATAGTGTTAACCGTTTTTCAGATTAATTTTTCTCTCTATATTGGCTAATAAAATTAGAAACTAATTTATCGACAACGGTATTGTCAGACGTAATATTAAAATTAATATATTCTGAAACTTTCCTTACTAACCTTTTACGGTTACTTGCATTTTGTTTTTGTTTTATTCATAAAGAAAATAATACGACCGCCTCTCACAAGAATATGTTAAACAGAATCAAAAGCAACTTTGCATACCAACTCTTCTGTAGTAAATGTTCAACTGTACAACGGCGATGTGCGCTCGTGTCTTTTACACACTAACGCAGCGGAAGTGTAAACAACTTGCGAGTACAGTTGTTTAATGTAACTAAAAAGTATAGTAGAGGTAAACTAGCACTTCAAACAGGATTTACGTTCTATTCAGGTCGATAATTAAATCGCTAATTTCTAAAAATGGAATCTTCCGAATATAGTTCAATAGTTTCATTCTAAGCGAAAATTAAAATTATTCGTTTTCACTTACTTAAAGGTGATAAAACTCCTAATTTTTTCCATGTCTCAAAATTTTAAGATCTCTTTGCATTTCATTGTAATTTATTCTTTCCTTAAGCAAATTGTTACTAATTTTCCAGTAGTACTTACCAAATGTAGACAAGATCTGTTAGTTACAAAGTTTTGTAGATTCAAACAGCCTTTTTCTGTGGAACAACTAGACACTAAGTAGAAATACTAATAATATTTTGCTGCTGCGCCAAAGAAGCTTTTTCTTTTGGTAATGTGACTTAAGTCGCCAGATAAATTGGAATTGTCTGTACAGATTTATTTAATGTCATATCGTAAATTCTTGGATTTCTAAAATGATTGTACTTATTGTTAATAAACTTCAATTTACTAAACGTATGCTAGTGGGGAGTGCATAAGGGAGGTTTGTTTGAAGATGATCGTATTTTATTTGTGTAATGGTCATCCCGAAAACATTACTATGCTTTATGTAGCGCTATATGATGCAGTATGCGATATTGAACACAAAGACATAATTAAATAAACAATTGTAAAAAGTAGTTGACTATAAGTCCGCTTATACAATAAATGATCGTTTAGTGTGAAATATATAAACATATAAAACGTAAGCATAATAACATTGATCTTACACCGTCTTTAAGTTATGCCATGAAATAACAGCCTGTTAGACCATGTGCGTAGCGACTGCAGTTGAAACAGTAAAAAATCTCATACTGGCTGATCCTGTCCTGCGAACGTCAGGAATCTCTCAGAGATTTTGTTGATATCATTTATGATGCTATGAAGTGGTGGTAGTGATAAATCGCGCTCCGTTACGACGAATAGTCCAGAGCGTTGCCATTAATAAAGCTGTCATCAAGTAAAGGGCAAATCAGAGAAGACAATTTTCTCAGTTTCACTTCACTAGGTGCATAGTCCAGGAAAGGAGGGACCAACAGTCACCGCTCTCTCGCTCTATCACTATCTCTTTTATCTCACTGTATCTCCTTCAACTACGTTGAGATCATTTAACGAAGCACCTGGAACTATCTATAAAATACAGTCTATGATCAAATAAATGAAAATGATACAGCACAAATAAGGCAGAAACCCAAATTGTACTGATTTACCATCCATTGCATAAGTTTTATACCTCTCGCCACCACCAACCGTTTTGGTAAGTACGATGATCGGTCCTGTTACTAAGTATACCAACCATGAAGAGCTGCCAACCGTTCTCACCCTCAAAGAGAGGTCCCTTACATGGTAGACATCCCGCGACACGCCGACAGTCGTTGATACCCGCAACGGCAAGCCCCTAACTGTGTAGACAACCCGCGACGCGCCGTCAACCAATCATATCAGCAACGAATACGCCATCAGTGATTAGACCACCTACATTACCCAAGACGCTCCGAAAGCCTTCCATAATCGTAGCAATAGCATGGTAAGCAAATAATAATAACAATAATAATAAAATAATAAATAAAACATTGTTCGAGCCCTGACACCTTTCCTGCTGATTCTTATGAAAAATGACCTCCTGAATTTTTATATGATCTTCGTGATCCTACAGTTTTCGGGAGAGGCTCCCCACCAATTTTTATCAATTTTCGTTAATTCGGAATGATGAATAGGATTTACACATCTTCTTGTAAAATAATGTAGAAAATAAAAAATGTAAAGAATAAAAAATAAATAAGATAGGTGACTTCATTGTTGTTTGATTTCCTATTGTTCCCTGAGACAGAAGTTTCTAGTACCAAAAACGAGTAGTACTCTGTCAACGTGCTTGCATTCTACTTCCCTGAAAATCTTCTCTCGAACTTATAATGTGTTGATGCAACCGTTTCCCCTCTTCATCCAGAACTGCTCCTAAATATTCAGGGAAGAAGTCAGGGTCCTGGGTGAGTGAAGGAAATGCACTTTAAGAGAAATGTTACACCCAACGTCCTTGTACACTGACAGCTATTCCTCAACATGATCGACATAATCATCACTTTTGTTGTTACCCATACAGTTCTCACCCACGTTTTGGAATGCATTCGAAGCCCATTTCATTTTCTATTTAGGTTTTGAATCTTGGAAAAGTTGTGTTTGATCTGGCGGCCCACGAAAACTCCTTCCTTCATTTTGATCTCATTAAGACAACGAAATTTATGTTTCAAAAATGGAAATACATTACCTGTCTTGTCCGTTGTTTTCACAAATTGCTTGAACAATCTGAGTTTGATGTGCAAAGTCGGAAAATAAATAATTTCCTTTGGTACCATAGGATCGTGAGCGACATTTTTCTGATGTATTGTTTGTCTCGGGTTCGGATGTCCTATTCACATAGGAAGCAGTAGTATTTTGTGAAGACTGATTGCAGTCCCACGAGAAGAGCAACAACTTTTAAGTCAGTGCAATGTTTCCAATTATAATCATGATAACTGCTTTTTTCGCCGGAAGTCCGCTTCTTTTCAATACTCGAGGCCTGTATTCAATCAGAAGAGATCTAGGTGTGCTGTTGCGTCATTTCAAAGATGAAGTGCTCTGTGATTACAGCCAACTTGGTTGTAATCATAGGATTAATAGTGAAGAACAGGAAGAAAAATGGCATAAAAATTCCTACGCCAACCTGTAGGCGTGATGTTTTGACAGCGACAGCGAGGTAAAGTGAATCTTCCGAACACTTGCTATATATTTTTATTTAATATTGCTATATGTTTTTTGTAGTGTGTGGAGAAAGATGTGGGGGATTGGAAGCTGAAATATGTATTTGTTAAAACGGAAATAATCAATAATCTTTAATGATTTTTTTTACAGTTTATTGGGGGCCAAACCTTCCCCTCCCAAATACACAAACTAAACCCCCCACAATCTACCAGCTCTCTACAAATTTTGATTTTTTTAGCGCTTTTCACCTATCTAGCCCCTCAGATGTAATGTAAAGACTAAAATAATCCTTTTCATCCCTCCAAATTATCGAAAGTTGATAAAAATAGGTGGGGGCCTCCACCAAAAACTGTGAGTGATGGGCGGCGGGGAAAACGGGGGTCAGATTCGGATTCAGGAAGTCATTTGACATAAGAATCAGTAGGACTGGTGCCAGGGCCGATTTTCATGCAGACCAATGTAGTAAGAGTAACTATGAAGTTTCTTTATATTGAAAGGAAAGAAAAAATCATGCCCAACACTCACTAAAGTTGAAGGAAGCACCAAAAAAATAAAACACGAACAAAAACAAAAACAACAATATTTCTGGCAAAACCATTCTTCATGAAGATTGAAACATGTGGCTGAGATCTCGAAAGCGCCAACGGCCTACTCGGTCATACGCAGAAATAAAATAGTTTTGTCTGATCCTCTTACTTTGAGATCTGAATCTTCATTTAACACCGGCTGTAGTAACTGTGGAACAATCTTCACAATTATAATGCAAAGCATTACAATAATTAAGTGAAAGATAGTCTTAGCGGTATTGGCAAATGTACACAAATGTGTTAAAATCAGCAAAACGTAGTTGCTGCTTAGGATTAATATATAACCTTTTGGTCTCAAACTGTGAAGCGTGCGGGTTTCCCCTTATGGATGTATTGTAAAACTTTCGTCACTACCACGCAAGCCTTTCACAGAGCGCCTAAACATCTTATTTGCATCTTGAACTTTGAAGCTGTGACAATCGGAAACAGGAAACGTATTGTGTATCTGAATTTGAGTACGACGTTATAAATAACCGTGCACACTTGACAACTTAATTCTCAACGATATTCACTGCTCTCATAAATTTGTAGCCCAGGTTGCCTATTACGGAATTACTATAGTTGGCGTACGAAGAACAGACAAGCTCAGCGTAAGCGTACCGAAATTTAATGTCAAACAAATACAGCATGGAGTTCGCAAAAACCTACCGGCGCAAACTACCTGTATCGACCACTGTACATGATCAGGGTAGAATGTTGAGTGGAAAAGGAGCTGTAATTTCGCTGACGAATCTGTGGATAATGACTAGGGATTGTACGAATAAAAAGCTGCTGTATCAATACAATAATTAGGTCAGCTCTGTATAATTGATCCAACGTTTATTAAAAGCCAATGAACTATACCACTATCGCATTGCGGATGATATCTACTGCTATTATTGAGACGAGATTTATGTTTTCTGAACCACTGCGATACAAACGGAGGAATATTTGGCGAACGACAGAAATACTTCGTTTGCCAGGAAACCATGGTTTAAGAGAGATATGAATCAATTCTTCCCGTATTACTGAAAGGATGCTGCCACTGAAACGAACTTAATTTACGCAGATATTCAAATTACGATTAATCGATAAAGATATGTTACGTAACGCTACGTTAACAGCTCTTTAGCGTGGTTGGTAGATTGTAAATATCACTGAAGAAAGACGGGCAAGATTCATTAACTGTTAAGCGATTGATTTGAACTTTAAATAAATTATACAACTGAAACGTTGACATCTTCTCGACGACATGACACGAAAGTTGAGTTCTGCACAAAAAACGGGGATTTGTTTCGATTTCATGTTCAGTGTAAATCAGTCTTAAAATTTAGCATAATTGATGATCAATGAAAGAAAAATTAAAGCATATCTGTTGAGTGGAATAAGAAATCACTGTCAAAATAAGGACGGCCCTTAATTTTATTATAGCGTACCTTTCTCTTGGAGCGGATGGAGTCGACCTGGCGCTGGGTCATCTCGCCAATGGAGCGGCTGCCCCACAGCTCGCGGCCCATGGCGCTGTAGCAGCCCACCATGGCGCCCACAGGCAGCACGTACGTCACCAGCAGCAGCACTAGGTTGTACCTGCGGAAGGAGTCACACACAGGCAGTAAGGCTGATGTGCATGGAATGTAGGTAGCAATACCAGTTAAGATGAAAAAGATAATGGTTTGATGAAACATTTCACTATTTAAAATTTAGCTGTAAGTTCCCCCCTCCCCCCTTTTCTAAAAAAGAGCAAATCGATCAGAATACATTATCAAAGTGAAGAATTAATTATTGGACTTCTAAAAAGGCTGATTCTAAAGGCTGTTATAACATGTTTCGGATATTTTCTCTTAAGAATTATGTATAACAAGATCGGAATTGATTAATTGTGGATTAGTATAATTTTCATGTGATTAGTTGAGAATTTGTGCGTATGCGTCAAGCAAATGAACCTTGTTTTGGACAAAAAATGAGATGTAGTACGATCAAGAACAGTATTATGTTTCAAACATTGTAATAAAAATTTGTAATTGTAAGTTTTGATGTGAGCTACGATGGGTGGAGGACAATTAGGACTGGTTTATGCTGTTAATTTTGGGTGTAAATTCATGTTAATAGTGTTTTATAATGATTGTGAGTGATTTTGTACAATTTATATTCTTTTTATGGATTTAATTGTTAAATTATTGTTAGAATCCGAGATACTCGGTCGGAATTCTTTGAATTACTCTGGATATTTCTGTAGCGTCTATATAAACAAACGACAGAGACGAGTTAGTAAGTTGAGCAGAGAGTTGCAAAATAATTGAAAGTTAGACTTGCTGGAATATTTGTATGATTGCGTTTAGTATCTTTGGTCTAGCCGATGCCTATTCTGTGTGTGTACTGTGTAATGTTATTGTAGAGCTGGCGAAGAAAAAATTCCTAAGTGAAAGTGATTCTTCGTAGTACTTATTACACGCAACCAAATGCTTATTTATGTGCCTGAAAAACCGTATCAAAAATTAAGTACGTCGTGAAAGTGTAAAGGAACATCTTACCTAGTTGATTTCTTATGCAAAAATGTCTGAAAGCGAAGTGCTAGGATAGTGGGGCACATTTTGAAAAGTACTGATTTGAACCATTAGGCAACACAGCAAACAGTGAAAGGGAAGAACCGTGAATACAACAAATATTGAAATAGTGAAAAATTGTTAAAAATGTTTTTAAAAGGAAATCATTGGTCCAACTTTAAGGTGCACGACTGAATAATAACGGCAGTACCAGCGTGGCTGTGCTTTGTGCTTTCAGATAAAAAGCACTTGACAATCCCGCATTCTGACTGAATTCTCCTGACGCTGACTGTACAACTCTGGCTGTTCCAAGCTGTTAGTTTTAAGCGATGGTTAACACGATAGCGCTCTCGTGCAACCATGATCTGACCTAGGATACACCTTTATCACATTCCTTTCTACTTATGTACTTAGCGGATCGAAAGGCATTTCGGCAGAACATTTCCTGGCCGTATACAGACCGGTATTACTGCTTTGTGAAATATGTCGTCTTGTTTCCGTCAATCGACAAAAATTTCGTTAAAAATACTGACGAGGTTGAAGATTTTGTTTAACGGACTAATACATATCTTGTAGATTCGCGTTGAAACTGTAAGTAATGTCGACCTTGAAAATGAGAAGTAATTAGTGAAGATCTAGACATTCTAATGATTTTAATTTTATTTGGCACAATTCTTAATTCGCCTTTGTTACATTGATAACTATCACTGAATTTTATTATTCCTGTAAAAATTAGGATAGAATATTATGTATTAGTGAAAATACTGTCATTTAGAACCACTCGATTTTAATTTATGGTTCTGTGATCCTTTGAGATCTCATTTTTTAATCAGGACGGGATAAATCGTTCGGAAATTTAGTAAAATGTATAATAACAGTTTTATTACTGCTTCATCATGCTAGTTGTCACTTTGACAATGTGTTATCATTGGACACAGTCTAAACGTCATCAAAATGGCGGAAGTTAAAAGATTCAAGGCGTAACTGAACCCAAAAATGTCTACCGTGTCATGAACACCGATCTATAACGGAGTTAACCCATTCAGAAAAGGCAGTCATGGATAGGCAGTACTTATTGCGACATTGTTACGTTTTTTTTGTATGGGTTTTACGTCTCGTCTACAGCGAGGTCATTAGAGGCGGGATGGGATTGGGGCAAGGAACGGGAAGGAATTCGGCCATGACATTTTTGAAAGAAGCATCCCGGCATTCGCCTAGTAATTTGGACATTATTACGACGTTAAATCGTAAATTCCATAGCAGTATCGCAATATTGAACGGCCACGAAAACTTTTCATAACTATCGGACATTCGGAAAAAAATGATACCTGCAAGAGAACGGCAGAATGGTGACGTACGTGTACGCATAACTGCTGCGAATATGCTGAGCGAGTGAGAGCCCATTCCGTGCCTCTCTTCACGTCGAATATGCGCTTCTATCCCTTGACCGAAGCTGCTGCGTCCTTTGTTATTCATTGCTCGATCCTGATACACGGCTTCCGCTATTAACGCTCGTGCCTTCAGAGCGCTACTGGACCGTAAGCAGAAGATACGAATTTCGTTAAAAACCTATCGTCGGATTCTGCCTTTTCTGCGGAAGTCAATAAAGCTGTAGAGATGTTAGGAGAGTGGGGGGGGTTTCCCCTGCTCTCGCTTGAATCTTTTATGCCGCTAGCGGACCAGAGTGAGAGAGTTTAATGTACATCAGATTTTTATTCGTCGTGAAATTGAAGAACTCTCCCAGTCTTCGCGTCTAATTTACGCATTCCTGGTTCATTACGCCTCTAGTAAAACTCACACAAAGGAATCCGACGAGTTGTTTCTAAAGCTGCTGCTGCTGAAAGAGGCAAGATCTGAATGACGACCGAAATCCACGGGGCGGCTGTTGCCTGTTCTCAAAAACCTTCTCATAATTACGGTGACACCAAGAGTACAGCGTACCGTGCAATACAACGGTACATAGAATGGAATGGCATGTGATTCGCTGAGAATTTGAGTAGGAACTTATTAATGGACATAATAAAGCGAGAACAGAACTTTATGGTGTAGAGTTTAAGTATAATTTAATAACTGTATTTTGTAAAATTTCGGGAGAGAGCAAACATAGTAATATCACCAGTAGGGATACCTGTAGATACTTATATTTTAAATGAAATTAAAATACAGCCTCCATTTTGCAGCCCCACGCTGGTGACGCTCTGACCTCACTAGCCAGACTGGCAGATATAAACCATCGAATAAAATGCCAAATACAATTAAGCTATTGACGAGATCAAAAATTCATTTCGAAAACCAATATGATACAATTTTCTCCCATATGCTACCATTCCAGGTATCTTGTGCTCGGATCTAATGATCTTTGTATTCTGTCAGAGTTTTTGAACAAATTGTATCGAAAAAATACAACTAAGCAGTATTAAAAAATAATAATTAGTTTGTACCACTGTGATGCTTTATAGGAAATTTTACGTAATTCTTATCACTAGTTTCTTTTGTCCAGAAAAATTTGTCACACATATCCATACAGACGTACTCAGTGGGTGGGTGGTAATTCGTAGCATTCAGTTCCCCTTCGGCCATTCAGATTACGGTTTTGTATGGTTTTCTAAAATATCGCTAGCGAATGTTAGGATGGTTCCTTCAAAAGAATAAGGCTGAATTCCTTCCTTTTGTCCCCATTCTCTCCCGGTTATAATATCATCAATTTCGAAGAGCTGTAGCGCCCGACGCAAAAAAAAACCTGGTCATATAAACACCAAAACCGTTTTCAAATAATCTAAACATGTTGAGTACTCGATAAACATTCAACCTCGAAACTTCTGACAGTGAATTTACTATCTCTGTACCATGGCTTACTTATGAAGTGTTTAGGAATTAATATCACAGTAAAAGTAGACCAATTTTGTGGTGGTGCGAGTAGTTAGCAAGCACCCTCGATGTTGTTTACAGCGGAGTCGAAGTGCAGTGTTGTCACTTCACATTATTGAGCCCAAGTTTGTTGGGTGTTGCGGTCTAAAGCAGTTGGCACAGACCAAACTCTGCGCAAACACCGCCCACAGTGCCTTTGTCTGTACCTAGTCGCCCTACTTGGCTGGTACCATTGTAATAATCCATGTTACTCGTGAGCATAAGCTTTCGAACCCTACGTGAAACAGAACCTTATCGCTGACACTCCGCTGTCTGTCCATCTGTCCGTCTATTATAGGTTTATAGTATTTAAATGGATAAAGTTGGAGGCCTCAAATTATTCAATGTTTTTTTCATTATAAAATAAAGATATTAGTGGCCGTCGAAGTTGTCAATTTTGGACCATTACTGTTACCGGAGCTACCTAAAAAATGGTAATACCTAGGAATTTGAAATTTGTCCCAAAAATCGACTGTATTCTATATTTTAACGGCTAATGCTAAAACCACTTACATCTGATATACTCTGTAAGTTGTAAAGCAAAAGTTGTTATTTTGCTTTTACTTTGCCGAATACTAACGTAATTTTATTTAGAATGCTCTCAATTCAAATAACATATAATAAACTTGATTTTAAGTGGAGTCCGCCAAATAACTTGAATGTGTCAAGCAATGATTTTTTGTGCCTAGCGACTACCGTCTCACTTGTCACATAGGAAATGTATGTTTGATCGTGAGAGTACAGAAACCGAAATGCACTAGCCTCGACTTCAGCTTGGACCGTTATTCACGTATCTTCCACTTTTAATGTTACAAAGGATTTGTTTTAACGATCTAGAATTATAGTTTGAATAGAAACATAAATTATTATTAACCAGATATTTCTTTGAAAACATTAAGTAGTTTATTAATGAAGTCTTTCACAGCATTGTTTTTGACTTAAACTTACTCGGGAAACTAGCCGAGTTGGTCCACTGATAAAAGACAACGTTTCAGCGATCTATGGATCTCTCGCCATTGTTAGGTGACCGCTGGGACGTCCTTCAACAGCGCAGTGGACGCGCTGCGTCACTCGTCTCCGACTGCCCGTTAAGTACTGCCGAAATCCGTTGGGAGCCGCGTACTTTCCAAAAGTTTCCTCAAACGTGCCCAGTTGACGCAGTGACCATGCATGCTAATTGGGGCGCGTACATGCCGGGAAAATGTACTCGCCTCCCATCCTTTTCTGTTAATAGTCAACTACCAATCAGGGCCTATTGAAGTATTAAGTCCACCGTAGTAGTACATTGACCAGCCAAAACATTATGAACACCTGCTTGCTTATTAGTGCGTTGGTCCATCTTTGGCGAGCAATACAGCAGCGATTCGGCGTGGCATGGATTAGAAATGTCCTTGTTACGTTTCCGGAGTTGTCTGGCACCGTATGCCTAAGCACAGCTCAGGAAATTCCCTTAAATTACGAACCGGTGTTTTGTGGGGGCGGCTCCTGGGAACGAGAATCTCAGAAATGGCGAGACTGGTCGGCTGTTCGCTTGCTACTGTAGTAAGCATCTACGCAGAGTGATTGAAGGATGCTGAAACTACGACTGGGCGACAAGGTGGCGGACGTCCACGCCTCATCACACAACGTATAGGTCGAAGGTTTGCCCGCTCTGTAAAGCGGAATAGGCGGCTATTTATGGCAGATCTGACAGCAAAGTACAATACTGGCGCAGGCACAAGTGTTTCGAAGCCTAGTCTGCTGTCAGATCTAACATAGATCGCTGCCTATCCCACTTTACTGAGCGGGCAATCCTCCAACCTCCATGATCTGTGATTACTTTTCGAATTCGTGCCACGCCGATCCACACCTGTATTGCGCTCCAAAGACGGACCAATACGTTAATAAGTAGGTGGTCATAATGTTTTGGCTGATCAGTGTATAGGACGGTTCAACACTTACCATGACAATGAATGCATCCCAACACTCCATCCGTAAGGACATAACAAACACGCGAGAGGCAAGTACAGGAAGGTGAAGGTGCGGAAATCTTTCGTAATCAGTATGGTAGTGACATAATTTGGTGCCACTATGAAACCTTAGAAAGCAAAGCTACAGAAGGAGAAGATCATGAAAACCTCTGATTTCACTCCAGTTTCGGTCTCAAGGCGAGATGAATTCATTCCTTCATCGCATTTAGACCAAACTAACTAACAGCAAGACAAGGGCCCTAGAACATGCGCTACTCCCTGCCGGCAGCCAAACAAGGAATGCATCATAATTCGAAGTAGACGGCGAAGCTCCACCGTCTATGTATCCAATTGTGATGGGGAAAGAAAACGACTTCACCATCTTGACAGTCGAAGACCCACCACGATTGGAGCCGAGATGCGACCCATATCACCTACAGTTGCGAAATTCGTAGAAAACTACAAGTCCGAATGATGGGTGACAGCTGTCATCAAGAGTCAGTTCGCTTCCAAGACAGCAGTTGGCGACAAAATTAAACTCAGCATGATCATCGCCGAAGATTTTTCAGCCGCCATCTCATTCTTGCAACGCCTCGTGCTGCACCTCTCCAACTAGAGTGGTGAAACCTTTGAAGGTTGCCTTCCGTGGCATCTCAAGGTGTTTACATTAGTGAGGTTAGAAGAACTGGCAGAATGGTTTGCGATGCGACGCAAGTGGCTCATCTTCGTTAGCAATTATGATATGTTACTTCTGTTCCAAGTAGTATTATTGGATTACAGCACCATGTTTTATGCAGTCTCAGAGTATCGATCGTCTGCTGGACCGCCACTGTGCTTCAATCTAAAGTTGTTTGTACTATTTAAATGCCATTGCAAAATGCGTCGGATGTACGACAGATCTGAGGGGCAGCACGACGCAAGGGACTGCCACACGCTAAAGGAACGTGATCCACCGATCTGCGAGGAATGCCGTGGCAACCATGTTACCAGTTGGAAGGACTGTTCGGCTTAAAGCGAGCCCATGGATGTCAGAGAGGAATGGGGACATAGGTAGCTCAGTGGCACTTGCATCAATAACAATTAAATCAGCAACTGATGTTGGGGTACAGCGGCCAAGTTCTGTGTTGTGTTCTCGTCAGTTTGTAATTTACTGCAATAAACAGGTACTTTACTAGAAGCAACTGTTTCACTACGCAAAACCTTCTCATCCGTATCAGACCAACAACACAAAGGTCACAAAAATTCTACTCAGGCTATTTTCAACGCATAACATCTTTAAAAGACTTTGGTCGCCATCCGCAACCAATAGTCGTATACAGTTTGGTAATTCTGCACCACTTAAAGATTACCTGATCTCAGCGATAGAAGATCGTCATCTTGATTAAGAAGAAACATCAAGAAATCAAGAAGAAGTCAATATCTGGCATGTCAGTAAACGCCACGCTTGATAGACAACCAATCAGTAACCATTCGGCCACCCAAACGAACTCTGGCGTCATCTGGGAGACTCAATCCCCGCACCACACACATTACAGCTGCAGGAATGATATGAACTTTGCAAAACAAGTCAACCTAAATACGTCATGTGGTTTGTAAGATTATTAAAAATGAATCCATTGAACTAATACCTTAAAAAATTGTCGCGTGGGCTGGGCGATTGCTAACGCAACACAGTATTTTTGTAGGGGTTCTTCTCGACTTTTATCACTATGAATTACGTATCTGTGTTCTTAGAACAATTGTAACAAATCAGGTTATTTCTTATTAGTATTGTGGCAAATATATTAACTGAACACTTAGCAGTACTTTCACATATTATTCTTAGATATTATTTATTAACCATGTCGCTTTGAAGACAGTACACGATGTAACAGTATTTGCTTTTGATTGATAAATGCTTTTGAAGGAAATCAAACACTTGTAGAAGCACTTCCAAAATGATGGCATTCCTAAACACACTCACATGTAGGGCAGATAAGTACTGATAATAATCTAAAAAATGTGGCTTCCATAAAATAAGATTAACTAGGCTTTAACATTGAATAGATGTCTGGGAATCGGGCAAGCAGCAGCGTTAGCTCATTGGAAGAGGTTGCGTCGAGGGATGTTTAGTCGACTGTCCAGCGACTCTGCACGCACAAAGACAGTTTCATTGAGGAGGGAATAGAGGTGACCAAGTATTGGCTGGCTATTATTTTAGTAATAGGCTGCACCTTGATTTGCTACCTGTGACGTTAATGTATTAGTGTGAATGGAGGACAGCTGCCACATAGCAGTTCGCATGGCGATGAAGGTCCTGATGGTCTTGAACAGCGCGCGTAGACTTGCAGTAGTAAGAGACTGGTTGCAATTACAGGTGTGGTTCATATGAATAGTGGTAGGGATGAGGTCCTGACAAGTGGTGCAAAACGTCCGGTGTATCAAGTTGCATATTGAGAAATTGTTTTGGATTGGATTTTCTTGACTGAGTTACGAACGACATAAAATAAAAAAAAAATAGTCCTTTATCCCAGAAAATGGGAAAATATGTGACAGAGTTTTATATATTTGAAACTATTTAGTTGTGTGAAAACTTTGGTGACAGCTGAAAAATATCGATATCAACCGTGATATCATTGACTGTAAAGGTAAGTCAACAGTAGTTATCATTAGGCTTGAGAGTCGGTATTGAAGATCAATTTGTCATTTTTTTGGTTATAATCCTTAATTAATATTACTGAAATTTACAAATTTTCCACTAATTACCGAAACCTAGAGTTAAAAACTGAAAACTTTGGTCAAACTAAAATATAGCCATGTCATCCTTGTTATCATTTATTGTATAGAGTCTATACTATAGATATAGACTATCCCGAAACCAATGCTTGGGTAAGATATTCATCACTCCTTCGGCTTTTATTCATAGACCAGGAACCGTATGAAATAAAGATGATTGTTGCAGAAATACTACACCAACGGCAAAAGAAAATTTTGGCGAGAATATGATTTCGGTATTAACAAGTCACATTGCTAACATTTGATCAATCTGAGATCTTTCAGATTTGTGGTGGTATATACTGCTAACAAAGAGATCATCTTGGTGGCCCAAGGAATATTCTCTGATCGGAATTTTCAGTTTCCGGCAACATTCCTATGAATGTTATTTCTGGCGGGCAATGATATCATTTTTTTTTATTACGCGTTTTACGAGCAATGTTGGCATCCATGATCATATAGAGTTTATTCGCAGATTATGATATAAATCAATTAATGAGAAAACTAATATTCGAAGCAATAATTTGATGTCATTTCGGTGGAAACTCTTTTTAACACTTTTTATCGTATGTTTACTAATTCCAGCAGCCGTGTCAGATTAAGATGATTACTGCCAGGGTTCAATGATAACTATTGCATAGGTTAAATGAAAATACAAAAATACACATTTTGTAATATTGTCCTCTATTCCATAACGACTCCTACTTGTTACACATAATTTATACATGACGCTAATTTTTGTGCGTTATTTCACTTTCAGTTCTCATAAGTACTAATACGGCTTCCAAGAAACTGTTTTCAAAATAACAAGGTAAAAGAAAAGTAAAAACTAAAAATAAAAATCAACAAAACTGATTATTAAACTCACTAAATTTTGTATATTAATTAAAGAACCACCCAAGCATCAGTTGAAAGATGTTGTTGTGGGTCTTGAAAAATAGATACAAATTTTCAGAAAGCGTATTTTCACGACAATATTAATTAATCGATTCATGAAACTCTCCATTGAGTGATAGATACAAATTGTTGACGATAAAAATTATATTCTATATTTTAAGAAACCATTGATTTATATATCCCAGTAAGCGGAGGTTGTATGTTTGTATTAATGCGATACTCACAGGTAGTCGAGGTTGGACACGTTGCTCTGTCCGTCTGGCCACACCATGATGCAAGCCGTCCTCATCTTGCCGCCGTACCTGAAACACATCAGCTTCCGTTCTATTTCTTTTATTAACAATCGTCACGAGCTAACTCGCGTAGGAAAGCAAATAAAGATTCACAGCTATTGTAGGAACACACTATTCTACAACACGCTGGTATTCCACTAGAACTTTGAACAATATTATGTCAAGTTAGGTGACTGCAATGAACGAGGTGAATACAACTTACGGAATACTAAACTTGTAAATGGTTGCTTACTATTAATGGAAAGATGTTGTTTATGAATTTGGTTAGAATCATTTTAGCCATGGAAAGAGAATGGAATCATAATGTAATAGTTCTTTTCTGTCACATTTATGCCGTAGTAAATTTACAGTAAGTTTGAGTTTAATATTAAATTTTATTATTCAAACGTAAGATAATGCAGAACAAGTTACTGGGAAACATCTTGTTTTAATTTTTTATCTGTTGTTCTGTATTAAAGGGCTCAGTACATTTCGTATATTCTTCGGTCGCAGTAAAATGATCTTATTAGTCTAAAGGTCCCATTCTAATGCGCTGGAAATTCACCCTCGACCTTCTTAGTTCTTGTTAGTAATTCTCCTTGGTTAACTATAATTTGCGAAGGTCTACTCACAGGCAAACATATGCATAACACGAAAGTTCCATCTATCACGTATCAGAAATCCTTAATTGGGGAATTTTCAGAATTACATAATAATTTTTATGTAACAGTCCAAATGTCTCAGCGTAGGTAAAAAAATAAATAAATAATTGCGATAGCTAGTCCATATATTTAGTATAGTCGCTAACACAAAACTTGAAAAGTCAATGACTCAGGAAATAATTCACTACAGCTTTCAATATCTTTCCGTTATCGGTGAGTGCCACGGAACTGATACATAAGCAAACTATTTGAACTCTAGAGATAAACAAGCAGTAGTTGCCTATTATGTGGCTCTATGCATACATCTGTATATGCAAGTAACAATATAATTTGACTTTTCATTCACACGAAAATGTTTCAATGTTTGCCTCATTGCCTGGGCGTGATTGATAGCCTGATATTACAAGTGGCCGGATGTTGACTTTAGGTAAAGTTACTTTTAAAAAATGGTTTGTATTTTCAATTATTGTCAGAATTGTACAATATAGTTTTATAGGTCAGCATGGAATAAAGATAAATTCAAACTTGTGCGGTCTGTTATTTTCTTGGAGCACAAACAGTATTGATCGCTCATCGAATTCGACCAAAGGCATCAACCATCTTTGAAGCCCGGTAACAAAGGCATATTGAATTTGTTTCATGAACTGTCTCTCCTTTGTTACAGAATGACGATGGCATTGAATTGTCAGCATTAATAACCAATGTAAAATAGTTATACAGTATACATAACAGACACTTCGAAAGGGATCGACATCTTCCCGTTAACTCTCCTGCGCATAATTTAAGGAAAACTAACTGTACAGAATTAACAGTTTCACATAAAGCTACTCCTGAGAGTAGAGTGCCACAGAAACTTTTTACTAACTCCACAAGTCTAGTAATTCCTAACAGCTTGTATGTCATGAAATCTACACATGTAGCGCTGTTTCATTGATTACAATACCGTTGGTTTAAATCTCTTCACAACAAACCGTGAAACACATTGTATTAAGAAATAACTCCCCCTAACTTCAACCCTGGCTATGGTTTTAGGAGGCACAAGAAGTTTCTAATTTCCGTTCCATTAATTCTGTTTACTCTTGGAGACGTACTTACCTTAATATATTGTGACATCTTCATCTCTCTTCCGAAATAAGTATTTGCGGCGGCTCCACTTTCCAGAAGTTATCCGGAATGCTTAACTTTGTGCGGAAAAGTTTGTACTGTTGAATGGATGATGCATAATGGAACTCAAACTTCCAACTTCCTCGCTAATTGCTTCCCCTGACAGGAGACGTCCTCGCTGATATCAAAGACCCACAAGGCTGTAGGAAATCGCCTCAAGGTCTCAAGTGATCCATGTCAGTAACGACATATCGCCGAGGGAAAGGAGTCCAGTTTTTTCATCGTAACAATCACGTTTGAAATATCACTTATTATGGATATAAATTATGTCATCTAATTTCCTGGGGCTGCAGTGGAAGAGAGATTTTTTCGCTGCGAGGCAGTTGGATGGCCAGTTATGTTGGAGCCTGACGTTTTCGAGTACGTGGTTTGGATTTCTGTACCAGTCATTCAGTTTTCATTTTCCATTGTATTCCAAAATCGTTCATTTCTGTTCTATAGCTCACCGGATACTCTTCCTACACTGTTGAAACTTCTTCAGATGTCGAATTGAGCAACGTTATTTTTTTAATGTAAAGTAATAACGGAAACTGAGATGCTGCTTCTTGTTGTATTCAGCTTAATACCAACCAGGTCAGCGTCAATTCTGTGAACGATATTGACCATCCTTCGTTCTGACATTCAGAAGTGTATGAAAGAACCGTGTAGTATGTCATGGCCGTTCGCTTAGGGCACATGTCTCAGTGTATCTTGTTGGTTACGTATGGTGTTTGTAGCGTTTTATTCCTATGGCACGTATGAATAATGCATTGGAGAAAGCATTCGTTTATAATAACAGTAATGCAACCTTCATTATCTGCTTATTATAAACAGTCATTAAATTACCATAGAATAACTCTACCTACCATAACGTTTCAGACACAACTTAAAAATTCTCGATACGTACGAAACCAACGTTAAGTGATTTTAATGTAGTATCTACGAACAATAATCGATAGACAAGACAAAGCTGCCGATTTTCTGTCTGTAATATCTCGTTTTATTATTAAGGTTTTTTGAACACAATATACCGTATATTGCCATCAGTATAACCATTTCCGATCAATAAACGTGATCAAAGTTATATAGTGAGTTATAGCCTGTTATCAATAAACTGCACGTGCTGAAAGTTGGAATTGTAATCAAGCCTTAAGTAACATGCACACACTTGAAAATAATGTATGAAATTAGATTGCAGCGGAAATAAATACGTTGTATTCTCTACCAATACTTCAACGCACAGTTCCAAAAATCCACTAGTTTCTTAGATTTTGATATGAATCTCGAAACAGTCATATTTCCGTTTTTCGTATTTTTCTGAAATTACCGCAGACAATTGTTAAATTTCGTCTCTGATTTCTGTAACATTGGTTGCTAATCCATCTTTTTCCTCTTTCTAGAATATTGCCATCGATGATATTTTAAAACAGACATAGGTGAAAAGAAATTAATAAGTCAGATAAATGACGAATTAAGTTTTGCACTACTAATTTAAAATTTTTTAATTGACTAAAACAAACTCACTGTAAGATAGGAGCTGCACGCAACGGTGAAGTGGTTTCATTGATAACTCAAGGAAGAGTTTTTGTCGCTACTAGAGATTAGTTTAGTTGCTAGTGATAAGCAATGACCAATGTTTGTGTGGTTCTTGTAATGGGATGTTTTTGACCTGCGACGTTAACTTAAATTAGTATTTCATAAGACAGTCAGGTGCAATTTTGTTTCAATATCGCATAGTGTTATTTAATCTGCTACGATAAGCATGCGCGCATTTGCTTGTCTAGGAGCTCAAACGCGATGAATGTAAGCTGGAACATAATCTGACAGTTCATTGTATCGTTCGTAACTACTAAACTGATGGTACCGGTTATGTGATACAGGGATCAACGAGATTACGCCACAGGTAGTTCATCCGATGTGTTTCCGCGAACAGCTTTATAATACGGGTTACGAGGAAGCTGCTGCACCAGAGTCAATAGAAACAGCACAGCTTGGACTGTGCACAGAACAGTGAGAAATTTGTAGCACCGTCGTCATTTGCATCGCGCAAAAAACTATATGTAATTAGATCTGGAGAATCCGATTAACGAAAAAGTTGTGTAAAATAGCGGAGTAACGATTTATAATAACCGGTATTGATGTTATCTCTGATGTTCATCCAGATGAAATGTTAGACACTTTTTAAATTCGTAATGAAGGGACAGCATAATTCTCAAATTCATCCTATTGAAATTTTAGACAACTTTTATGCCTTTAATGAAGGGGAGATATAATTTTAGCTATTTGAAAACACATAAAGACAATGAACGGTTAGAATTTAGCAGCTTTACGAACCTTCTTTTCGAATTTATCAACTATTCGCATCACGTATTCTTGTGTCGTGTCGCATCTGTAAATGAAAGAAAACATAAGTTTCAGAATGAAAAAAATTTAAATCGCCTGTCTTTCACATCCCCATTGGTGTTGCATCTGTAAATGAAAGAAATTATAACTTTCACAACGAAACAAATTTAAATCGCCTGTCTTTCACATTTCTGCTGCACTTAAAATATTTAATTTCGGGCATGATATAATTTGCTAGCATTTTCTTATTTTTTCCATTTTTCTGTAAATATTTCCAGTAAAAGCCACTCCAATCTATTCCTTTAAGGCTATTTCTTAGTTTGGCCAGTAATATAGAATTCCCAGCATCTAAGTAAGGACGGGGAATAGTGCTTAAAGACTATAGTTTGTAAAGACAAAAAACTCTTAATTTTACCGTTTTGGTTCAAGCAATGGATTCACGTAACCGTGAAGCCTACTGTTGGTAACATTAAAAAGGACGTACCTGGGTGCCCGAGCTTAAATCGGCGTCTTTCGATTTCTCTCGTTTGAAGTTATAAGATAGAAGTGGTTATATAAAAGGATATAAAATGTTCTTAATTTTATTGTGCGAGGAAAGTATCGCGCATGTAACACACAATCACGTCCACAATTTAAATGATCTTCGATATCCACGGAAAAATATGGGACAAAGTGATAATATGTGCAGTAAAAGGGGTCCTGGCAAAAATTTTACTAGTGAATCAGTGATACTGATAGATGGCATATAGGAAAGCCAGACAGGGACAGTGTGTGGAGTCCCACGGCGGTGGGATATACAGGGTGTTATTAAAAAGTTTCAGGGATGATGGAAAGCGATAAATGTATGAATTTAAGGTACTCTGGTCCGGGAATGACCAAGTCAATAGGTATAAGCGAAAATAATTCTGATAAGTCTGACTGTAGAATACAGTGTTTATCAGCAACATACTATTCAGGTTCCTTGCATATTTCACTTGTTATTTGTCAACGGATGTGGTTCCAACATGACGGAGCTCCACCTCTATTTGGACTGAGGGTCCGTGAACATCTGGATCAGACATATCCTGGACAGTGGGTAGGCAAAGGAGGTCCTGTTCCGTGGCCAGCACGCTCACCTGACCTCACCTCCCTTGATTTTTTTCTTATGGGACCATGTGAAAATTCTTGTGTACGAGACACCTGTAGAGACTGAAGGGGATCTATTGGCAAGAATTCTCACTGCCTGAGACACTGTTGAAACAACATCGGGGTTTCTAGAACGGGTATGACAGAACTTTGTGCGACGACGTCATGTCTGCATTGTCGCTGAGGGACACCATTTTGGGCAACTGTAGCAGTTTGTGAAACTTGTGGAGGTAAATGGAATCATTATTACTGCAGGATTTGTGGTGTCTATTGTAGTATAACGCCATATGTACACTACATATGGTAATGTGTAATATAAAATAAAGGAAATAGGCGGCACTCCAGATGTTAGGATCCAGTGGTCAGATTCAAGATTTCGGTTTTCAAGCATATGCGAAGCTTGACTGGGGACAGATGAGCGAGATGCTTTTCCCCTAAATAACTAAGGCGAAAGACTGGCGCCAAGAGCAGGTCACATTCCCAATCACAAACATTCTGTATATGTTTTTGTTACTTCTGCAGAGGAAGCGAAGCCATCCAAATGTGCTCCCCTGAAACAACACAGTGAGAGCGAGAGTGAGCTTTTGCTGTAGGATAAATCATTGTCACCTTCAGAAAAAAAAAAATGTATTAAGCGGGAGAGATTAAAGATATAGAAAGACAGGATCATGTGCTGACATCACTCACGGTCTCGGCCAGTAAAATGCGAGAGTTTCTGGAGGCTGATGACGTGTGAGTTGGTGTTTCTAGCTTCCTCCAATAAGGAAACATTGTTATTAACATGTTGTTAATTTTTATAAACATTCCGTCCCATGTGGGAGCGACCCGGCTTGGCGGGAGAGTAGCGACACGTCTCATTGGCTGCTGCCGACATCAGGGCGTTTCCTAGACATATGACGGAGGGGATGCGCGACCCTGTGGGGAGAGTCGCGGCCCCCTCGCGAACCCGCAGGGTACAGCGCAGCGGAATCTTAGGTTGTTTTGTGAACTTAGTATTTTTGTTTCTGGTTGTCGGAGGCTTAGGTCTTCCAGTAATGGTACTACCTGTTGGAGAGCAGATTTCGGTGAAGACAATCTACCTCTTATCTTTTTCAACGCATTTTGCCTATACAGACGCAGTTTCCTATAACGCGCTGAGCAAAGAAATTTGCTCCATAAGGGACTTGTGTTCTACTGAAGACTGGACCCAGAGTTCAAGTTGTGTGCAGTTCAATAAAAAAATTTATGAGTAAAACGAAATATACTTTTGCAGTTTGTTTTGTATGAGTAATTGATTAATAATTTTGTTAATTCAGTAGCTTTGTGACAATTTTTATTATGCATTTGACAGATAATTGTATGTGCTATATTATTCGACCCAAAAATGTAGGGCGTTCTTGTTGCTTGGAAACTATTTTTACAGTTGAGGAAGGGCTCCTAACATAAACACAGCCTAGACGAGAACACTGACAGTGCCTTTCCACAATAATTACAAGGTTGTAACGAGTCCCACTGGTGCACCAGATGAACAGATAGGGAAAGTCAGTCTCCAGGCTAAACCGCGACTCAGCCATGTACAGGACCTGCCCCATTGTTCCTGGGTCCATTCACAAGACGAGTCATGCGGTGTTTGTAGCAGAGGAGTGCATCTGGCGGGTCGCCAAGCATACAGAACACCAACTCTAAGCCGACGATACACTATCTGACGGGATATGTGTGACTCATAGCCTGCTGCGATGTCTCTATTCAGTGCAGGTGCTGTGCTGGTTGGACGTCTTAGGGTACTTTAAGAGAAGATAACTTGATCTACTTTGCCCGTGCTGTCGATGAATGTTTCCTGCCTACAGCAAATCTTCTACACAACCATGAAATGAGGCCACGGGCCTCACGAAACTCCTGACCTACCTGGCGATGATGTGGCTGGTCTCTAATTTCGCTGTGTTCCGACAAAGTGTAAGGTATCCATATGTAGAGCTGTAAAAGTAACAAGAAATTCTCTCGTAGTATGAAGCATAGCATAGGGTCGCGCACATACGGAACGACTTCGTTCGCACTTGGTAAATTGTTTATCTATTAAATAAGTTTAGTTAAGTTGTTCGTTTGGATAAAATTTAAAGTAGTTAGCACATGGATCTTACGGAAAACCTCTGAATGGACACTTGATTTACTTTAATGAACATTATATACGAAAGAATAATCTAATTTCAAAACAAACACCTGTCTGTATACAAAAACAGACCCGATCTTTCACCTGACTGTGATACATCTAGTGAAAATAACTAATGACGGTTATTTTTTAAAGTAGCCTACTCAAAACCCTACATAAAAAGCCTGAAATGATAATGGGACATGTATTTAACAAATATTATAATCTCATCAATGTATTTCGTTTTTAAATAGGACGTTTCACCACTGTCGTCCTTTACTGTTTTCATTTATTTTTAACCGACTTCAAAAAAGGAGGAGGTTCTCAATTCGTCTGATTTTTTTTTTTTGATGTATGTTCAACGATATCTTCGCCAATTTTGAACCGATTTAAATGAGATTTTTATAGTGATAGAGTATACCTCCAAAGTGGTCCCATATGAATTTCATTGAGAAACCACCCCTTCTACCCCTTTACTACCCTTAAATTTTACACAAACCCACACTTTTTATCCGATTTTGATGGAACTTTGGAACTGTATAGTAAAAAAATAAACAGAAAAATACTGTCAACTTTTGGTTTGAAAAAACTCAACCCCTCTCCCCCTATCCACCCCTTAATTTTTGCCAATGTTCGTTATACAATGCTAAAGTCGACACCATTTAATTGATCTCCATTAAAGTTGGCATATACATGTAATTTTTCATGGAAAATGTTTCTGACCCAAAAAAATAAAATAAAAAACCCTCTCTCCCTTTACACCCCTTAATTTTTATACAAACCCACATTTTTTATCCGATTTCTATGGAACTTTGGACATGTATAGTCAAAAATAAACAGAAAAATGCTGTCAACATTTAGTCTGAATAAACTGAACCCCTCTCACCCTATCCACCCATTAATTTTTGCCAATGTTCTTTACACAAAACTATAGTTGACATCATTTATCTAATCTCCATTAAAGTTGTCATATATATGTAATATTTCATGGAGAAGGTTTCTGACCAAAAAATAAAAAAGCCACCCCATCTCCCCCTTTACAACCCTTAATTTTATAGAAACCTATATTTCATATCTGATTTTGATTTAAACTTTGCCAATGTATACTTTCAAACAAACAGAAAAATCTTGTCAACATTTGGTCTGCCAAAGCTCAACCCCACTCCCTCCTACCAACCCCTTAATTTCTGTCAATTTTTTTATTTTTATAAAAAGCTACAGTCGCCACCTTTGACCTATTAACATGAAAGTTGGCGCTTATATAAATTTTTTCACGAGGAAGGTTTCGGACCAAAAAATAAAAAAACCACCCCCACTCCCCATTAAACCGTTTAATTTTTATACAAACCCACAGTTTTTATCCAGTTTAGATAGAACTTAGCAAACTTTTACTGTGAAACAAAGAGAAAAATAATGTCAGCTTTTGGTTTGCAAAAACTGAACCATTTTCCCCGTTTGCGCCCCTTGACTTTTGTCATTTTTTTTTGAAAAGCTACAGTTGACACCATTTGACCGATCTGTATGAAAATTGGCACATATATGTATTTTTTTGTGGAGAAGATTTCTGACCAAAAATTTTTAAAAAAAACTACCCTAGCTCCCCTTTTACATCCCTTAATGTTTGTACAAACCCACATTTTAATCCGATTTCGGTGGAACTTAGCGTGTGTATACTTTAAAGCAAATAGAAAAAGAAAAATACTACTCACATTACTTTGACAAAAACACAAATCCTATTCCCCTTTCTCCCCCTTTAATTACTGTCAATGTTCATTATATAAAGTTACCGTTTCTATCTGATTTTGAAGGAAGTATGCACATGTATACTTCAAAACAAACAGAAAAATACTTTCTGCATTTGGTTTAGAGAAGCCAAACCTCTCTCCCCTTTCCACCCCTTTAATCTACACAAAGCACAGTTTCAATCTGATTCTGAAGAAAATTTCCACACGTGTACTTTAAAAAATACATAACAATTGTGTTTAAATAATGTTGCAGAAGCCCAACCCTCTTCCCTTCTACCCCCACCCCTCCAGTGTTCTTTATAGATACCTACCGTTTTTATCAGATTTCGATGGAACAAAGTAAATGTATACTTAAGAACAAAGAGAAACATTCTGTTTACAAAACCCAACCGCTCACTCCCTTACCCCATTTAATTTTTATAAATGTTCTTTACACGAAGCTACAGTTTTTATCTGGTTTCGATGGAACTTTGCACATGTATATTTTAAAACAAAGAGAAAAATACTGTCCACACTACCTTAACAAAAACCAAACTACTCTTCACCTCCACACCACTTAATTATTTTTTTTATACACACCTAAAATTTTATATGATATCAATAGAAAATTACAAACGTATACTTTAAATCAATCTGAAAAGACAGTCTACATTTGGTATACAAAAGCCCAATCCCTCTTCTCCTTTACCCCCATCGTTTATAATTCCAATGTTCTTTACAAAATCTACAGTTTTAAGTACCGTCAAAATCAATTAAGCTATTTTTAAGTAATTGCAGAATGTTTATAAAATGTATGTGACCTAATGTCTCAATATGTACTTCAGATTTCAACTTGGACCCCGAGCTATTATTTTGTGAAAAGCAATTAAATATCTATATTTTCTGTGTGATGCCGGAACGAACAGATATATTCCAGAGACAGATTTGTGTAGGTGGTATGTATTAATATCCAGATGTTACATGTTTCGATTATCAAGCAGCAGCTTTAACAGATGTTATGATTAGATCGAATCACAGCCTGGACCAAAATGTAAACTGACATTCCTTAACACAGCATCCAATTCACCCCATTCTGAAAGTTGTTGTAAATACAGATTTTTTTTTAAAGCTTTCGCTTTAACCACTGAGCTACCAGGAAGTTCGCAAAATGAGATTTGCTGCGGCATATTTAAATTCAAATTAACTATAATACCACTAAAAATTTAAAAATAAAATAATTGTTTAAAAAACATAAAAACCGCCTTCAAAAAAGGGCACTAAAAATTTTAAAATAACTTTATACCTTGCTTAGAAGAAAGTAAATCTAAATGGACAATATTTTAGATTACTGTTATTGAAATTTTTACATTAATTAGTTATTTTTGGAGTCGGTGCCAGCCAAAACAAGAAAAACAAAAAGATAAAAACAATAATAAATAACAATAATACGTAAAAAAAAATCATGTTACTACTTACCTACAATTAATTCTAGAAACATTTTTCAACAAAACTGAAACATATAGATGATTATACTAACTATTAAGTGTTTACTGCATGATGCAGCCTACCAGCTGACACTTTAGCGCCAGAGATATGCCTGGACGACCAACGAGGTCGAGGCACAGATAACATACCGTTAATTTGTTTCCCTAAGCTGTCTCCCGCAATAAAACTATCTTCCTCACGACATGCCGTAAAATGTTTGGAATTTTTGTTCGTACTCTCGGTTCACCTCGAACTCCAAATAAAGTTAATTAATTCGATCTGCGCGATCTGACAGCTGGCACCGACTCCAAAAATAACTAATTAATGTAAAAATTTCAATAACAGTAATGTAAAATATTGTCCATTTAGATTTACTTTCTTCTAAGCAAGGTATAAAGTTATTTAAAAAATTTTAGTGCCCTTTTTTTTGAAGGCGGTTTTTATGTTTTTTAAACAATTATTTTATTGTAATTTTCGTAATTCGCTTTTTGTGATTAGATTCGTAATTGTAGTTGCGTCGCGGTTGGAACAAACATTCAACATCAAAGCCAGTACCGCATTGATCACATGGATCCCGCGGTAATTAAAATTCTTTGATTACTATGTCATATTACTTCTTATACAATTGAGCACTAGCATGAAGCATCGCATGAATGACTTCGTTGGTACTTTGTAAAGTTCAAGTAAATTTTTTATGGAGTAAAGTAGGTTTAGGTAAATTGTTCGTATATTTGATTTACTGCACTGAATATTACATAGTTCAGAATAATACCTAATATCAGAATCACAGGACATTTAAATCAACTAATTTCAAAACAGAAATCTGCTCATTCAATCCAGTGTGACGATCATTTGTTTAAAACTGCTTTGGAATAGGCCTACTATTTTTGTGCGTAAGAGATCAAACAATTAGGAGATAACAGGAGTCAGACAAAAAAAGTATTTTAACGTACTTTATTACTTTCGTAAATTATAAATTACAATACTCTATCATAAAGTATGGGTGGTAGCCGCAGCTACGATCCCCAAATCAGTTTTAAGGTAATTTTTTAACGTTAATTCCGTGAAACAGTCAAAAGTATACGTTAAAGGATACTGAAGACCCAGTAGGAACCCGTCCGTCATACGGCCGTGCTACAGACCAGTGTGGTCGCGAGGGGGGCGAGCCGACACACGGCCGAGTGTTGGTGCGGTGACGGCGCGGGCTCGGCTCGGTCTAGTGTGGCCCCACCTTAATACGTAGTATTCGTTCGTTTATCGAATCAAGCTGACCTCTATACGACAAAGCGAGTAACGAAACATGCGAGTATCGAAATGAATTGTGAGTAACGATTCGCTACTTTGAGTTACTCAGTAACGAATACATACGGTTTGCTACAGTTGTATCCAGATGTTCTCTATGCCATCGTGCAATGTTTAGAACGCATGACAACTAAGTTTGTGGAAATAAACTAAGAATGGCCCATTACTAATTCATAAATAAGGCGTAGGTCCTAAATATGTTTATAGCAGTGAGAACATTTCTTTCAAGGAATTTTAACTCCGCTCCAGTCTTTAGTTTATGCCACACTTTACTTCCACATTCACAGAAACGGTTGATAATATTATGATTTATGAGATCAGTCAGTAATCGAAAGTCTTACTCTTGAAAACTCTACAGTCTTCGTATCATTACCTGAACTTTATTTATGTTAATAGCTTTACATATTAAAAATAAAAATAAAAAAAAAAAAAAAAACAAGATCCCCATTGCGGCGTAGTTATTTTTATATGACGTTTCATATTATTATTATTATTGTGTAAAGAGAAGAATATTCATTGGCCTCTGTGTCAAACGACCTTTATTAATTTTAGATTCATTGAAAGTTTAGAATTTACGAATTGAGCTATTATTTTAATTATCTTCGAATTAGTCAAACCACACGCAGTCAGAAGCTAAAAGAAGTACTTCGCTATCTTCTCTTATATATAAAAATCAATATTTGTCGGTTTGTTCGTCTTCTATGCATTCGTATACCATTTATCAGATTGCAATGAAACTTTGGAGAGTTTTCGAGTGTGCGTCTGCAAAGGTTCCTGTGAAAAAAAATCCAAAAGGTCACCCCCTATTCCCCATAACACCCCATAATTTAGGCAAAACCACATTTTTTATCCGATTTAGATAGGAATTTGTACACTTATACTTTAAAACAAACATAAAAATACTGCCCACATACGGTTTCCGAATATTAATCCCCTCGCCCCCCTTCCACCCCCATTACGTTTTTACCCCATAATTTAGGCAAACCACTTTTTTTATCCGATTTAGATAACAATTTGTACACTTATATTTTAAAACAAACAGAAAAATACTGCCTACTTATGGTTTCCGAATATTCATCCCATCTCCCCCTTTCCACCCCCATTACGTTTTTACCCCATAATTTAGGCAAACTACATTTTTTATCCGATTTTTATAACAATTTGTACACTTATACTTTGAAACAAACATAAAAATACTGCCTACGTATGGTTTCCGAATATTCATCCCCTCGCCCCCTTTCCAGCCCTATAATATTTTCACCCCATAATTTAGGCAATACCACATTTTTTATCAGCTTTAGATAGGAATTTGTACACTTATACTTTAAAACAATCATAAAAATACTGCCTACGTATGGTTTCCGAATATTCATCCCCTCTCCCTCTTTCCAACCCCATTACGTTTTCACCCCATAATTTAGGCAAACCACATTTTTTATCCGATTTAGATTAGAATTTGTACACTTATACTTTAAAACAAACAGAAAAATACTGCTTACGTATGGTTTCCGAATATTCATCCCCTCTCCCCCTTTCCAACCCCATTACGTTTTTACCCTATAATTTAGGCAAACCACATTTTTTATCAGATTTATATAAGAATTTGTACACTTATACTTTGAAACAAACAGAAAAATACTGCCTCCATATGTTTTCCAAAGCGCATCCCTTCTCACCCTTTCCAACTGAAAATGAATGAAACAGCAGTTTAAAATTTATATGTAAATATTTTTTCATGTAATCTATGTGCCTGCTCATGTCCAGCATTAGTGAAGCATTGCCGGGTCAGCTAGTAATTTAATAAACTTGTGAAACACATACCGCTGTTCTTCGAGCAGCATCAATCCCTTGACAAATCAACTTAATCTGAACAAGTTTGTTTCCATCTTATGATTGTCTTCTGTATAGATTATGACATTGATAAAATAAATGTTACCTCCATCCTTCTATAATAAGGGAGTAATTTGTTACATACGAAAGACTCCTTGTTTCTAATGATACTATCATCGATCAATTGGTACCTTTGGTTGTAGTGACTGCTATATCGAGGTTTGGTGCTTTTCTGTATTAGTTATGTTTTATGTAGGTTTAGCCATCTCAGTGAACTGTTTGATTATTTAGAAAATTTTAATCTACTCAAGTAACATTACGCCAAAAAAATGTCCCATTAGGTTAATAGTTGTGATGATGTTCCTAAATTTTATTCTGACTAATACTAAAAATGAATGGTCTATCACTCGTGCGTATCAGATAAAATACAAATGTTTATTTGGTTAAATGTAAGAGCAGATTCGAATACGACGCACAATGCAACAGAATTTTCTTTACGAAATGACGAAGATAACAATTAAATATCATTACTACTTTCATAAATTACATTTCACATTTTCTTTGTCTCATAGAAATTAAATTACAATAGGCTACATAATTAGCTAAAAATACTACACAGCAACATTTTATGAGTAGGTATATTAACTTTGTTTTACTTCCTCGTATGCACACTACCTTTCTTTTTTTGTTTGTTTCTAAAGTACAACATCAAGGAACGAAGAAAATTTTACATTTCAATCTTAAATCCGCTAAGATTTGATTTGTTTATGTACTGATAGCATCGGATTTAATTTATTCCATACTACCAATATAAATAAAACTATGTTTTTTTAATAACTAATTATAGATGACCAGTAAACACCAATGTAACTGACTTTTCATTTATTCTATTTACGCTTTTCACTCAGTTTACTGATTGAAAGATTATCTATCTGCTATTTTTAAAGTCGCAGCATTTGATTTTTGTTGCGTTTCTGTATTAAATTAAAATTCCATATACACTATAAAATCACATTTTTGCTTGAATTTCTTTTTTTTAAATGTGGTTAATGTCATCAGGCTAAACATTCAATGTTAGTAGTTTTGCGGCTTTGATGAAGTAGAAATAATTTTCTCTAAAGCAGACAGTAACATTAATTGTTTTTATTGCTTTTCTATCTGAAGCAAATATAGAAAGACGCCGTATTACAAAGCAGACCGACGAAATAATTACTTGCATTTGAGATAATTATTCCTGCATTATGAGCAAGGGATTAAATCTCTACGTGTTTGTTATTTGACGACACCTAGAATAAACTACAAGCGGAAGAGAGCAAGGATGAGAACATTTATAATTGTCTTATCCACAAATTTTTCAATCTTAAGTCAATGAGGTACAGAATGTTCGAAAACAGAAGCATGAAGAATAACGGAGAAAACGGAAATTCAGAGGCAGCAAGAACGTCGAAACTTCAACAAAAAATATAAAAGTTTTTCGTCGAGGTAGCTGTTAATGCAACCGTCCTGCAGTATTCGACGAAGCATGTGTTAAGCACAGAGAAAGTTATCGAATTTGGCTCTTAAAGAAACTGAGAACGTAAGCGGAAAAGCCAACAGCAACTTTTATGCTCTCAAGCAAAATGCCTGGCAACGGCGATTTTTGTAGACATTTCATGTCACTGCAACTTCTTCGCGTCAAACTTCGCCGTCTCCTATAAGTTTCTCTCCTGTTAAATATTTCCCTATGCTAGGCTGTCGATAGCAACATGCAGTCACCTTCTCATGATACGAAACTAGAAATAAATATCCTTAGGTGTGAAAAAAAATCATCCCAGTTTGTAAGCTACTGTAAAGGAACTGTTACTTTAAATGAGAGTCCGGTTTTCTGTTTCCTTTTTGTATGGTTTGTTTCTATTTATTTTAAAGTTTTGTAATTTTGATTTTTGATTAGAGCTTTACGGCTTATTAATTTCATCAGAACCGGTGCAGAAAACGGGGACAAGGAACGTTCAGGAAATGGGCTTGAAATTTAGAAGGAAATCAGGGTAGATGACCCCGAATCAAACTCGCGTCCTGCCGGATATGAGGCAGACTTGTCCATTAACCGCCTTTTTTGCGCCTCGTCGATGTCGAGGCCATTAGAGGCAGGAAAGACTGGGGGCTAGGCCCGGGAACTATTTCAGTAGTTGCCTTTTGAGGGAACCATCCTGGAATTTGCTTGGCGCGATTTGGGAAAATCATGGAAAACCCAAATCTGGATGGGTGGATCGGGATTTGAACTCGAGTTCTTCCGAATGCGATGCCAAAGCATTACCACTCATCGACCACGCTCGTTTCCGTTAACCGATAGCCACCAGACCCGGCCCACATTTCCAAATATTCCCCAACATTACTAAATCACTAAAACGTAATAACCACACACCTCCGTAAGGTACACTGGTTTTCAATAATCAACAGACTAGTATTTTCTCACACAGGTACATATTTCGGGTTAATTTGTGTTAACTCTGCAAGCTGCAGGACTGACAGCTTGGAATAAATCATTACCCGTTTGTAGGCGAGCGATAAACTGCAGAGGTCTCCAAATCAATAATACAATTCAGGGTTACCTGGTGGAGACATCGGCAGCTACACCTAGCGCTGATTGCTTCTGAGAAATGTTGATCATCACTTCACTGTGAATACACGTGCAATTGTGTGGATATCCTGCTAGCTTCTAGTTCTGAATAACTAGCTCATTTAATGAGATTGTCAAATTAGCGAAGACAGAAAAATCTATCAAAATTTTGAAGCTATTGTGAAAATGTAATAGCCATTAAAAGTAGTTAGTGATTTCCCTTTAAGACCCTATGCAACCGCAGAACTATCTCAGTTGGCTGGATCAATGCATCGCATTATTAATATAAGAAAGTTCGATGCTCTGATTTCTTTTAAGATGAATAAATAAGAAAAAGTTCAAATTGTCAGTTCTAAGTTTTAAATAGCATTTTTTCTTAATTTTTCAACCACCACGGTATTAAAAATATCATAAATATGCTAAAGGAATAACAGGAAAAACTCAGAATTGAAAGCGCACACATCTGGGGAAAGTTTGAACAGAATCAGCAGGTGGCTGAATCTAAATCATTAAGACTAGGCAACTGGCTTGAAATGTGTCGAAACGTTTTGAATAGAGGTCAATATGCTAGATATTAGGACGTATCTGAGACAGAGAATTTTCTCAGATCGTTTCAGCGTCTTTTTCCACTGTTCGTTTATATTTCACACTTTCCTTTTTAATTTCGGTTTTTACGTCTTGTCGACATAGTGATCGCTAAAGCCGGATGATTAATTCATTACTCACAGATCTGTGGAGGGAATCGAGTATAACTTAAGCCAAGAAAGTTTGCAAATATTATTGAATTAAATCTAGGTCGCAAGCAAGATCTCGGATTCACTACCCAGTAACGCAATTATTCAAATATCTGTTCATTTGAAATTCTGTGAGTTTAACGCAACTTAATCTCCTGATAACTAATGTCGAACCTTCTTTCATACAGTTGTACCACTTCATTATTCGTGTGATGCTGGTGGAAACTATCTCCATAAACGAAACAAAATAATAATATAAAAACTCTCTTATCTGCCCTGCACTTCCTCTCTGTAGAATAACTGAGCGGTAAAAAAGAAAATAAAAAAAGAAATGTAATCCCGCTTAACTTGTATAATAAGATCTGCAGAATTTGCTGTATGTGGTGGAACTGGTTAAAAAATTACCGAAAATCTCTAATACATATTATTTACACAACCCTAATTGTTTATCGAACAGGATTCATCTGATATTGGATTCAGATAGTAGAAAACCCAATTGTTGGTACAAGTCTGGAATAGACACGATACGGTTTCCATTAGCCTCTTATAACTGGCTGTATATTACGAGTAAAAATGCTATTCGTCTGTGTTGTGTTCTGCAGAGTGGAATCTTCTTTGTCAAAGTGATGTAAGTAAAGATGGCGAAAGGTTGTTTGCGCTAAGGTAGATAAATCGCATTATACGAGTAACAGTCGAACCGGTATGATTAAAGACTCTCTTCAGGGAGATATTAAAATATATTATATTTCTGGTAGTGGATCTAACGTCTTGAAATAAATTTTAGAACATATTGCTGGTAAATGCATACATTTGTGCACCACAAATAGACAGAGGACAGAAATTTTGTTTATTTTTTTATTCTCTTCAACTGTACGTAGCTATCGTGTGTCGATCTATACAGATGTCGAGTTGTTTGCCATTGATTGTCACAGAGGCTTAAACCTCTTCTGATTGCTTACAATAAAAAAAGTAGTGTAGACCGTGTTGTGAGAAGTTTTCTAATTTCTGTGGATGTTACTTTAATCGGCGAAAGAGCTTGATCTGGATTTTAGCTGGCCAGTTTATTGTTGGTTCGTTGCATAACGTCATTCTGTGAGATGAATGATTTGGCCCCTGAGTGAAGCCTGTACGAAACATTTTCTAAAGAATGGAGTAATTGCCTTAACGCTTACAAATCAACTTTGACTACGATTTCATAAATTTTAAGAATAATTCGCTTTTTTCTGGACCTAAGAGCATTGTAGAAGCAAAATGGCAATCGCGGGGTCATTCTCGTCAAAATCAGTAAAATCTATTCTAAGTAACAGCAGCCTTTGTAACACGAATGATTTAATTAGTTGTTGTCATAGTTGGAATGAGTATAAACTATACCACGTTGCTGTCAAGTGAGCTATGCTGAAGTTACCTCATACGAAGACGTTGTTTGGGTAATTTCATAAACCATCTACACATACTAATGTCCTGCAGGTTGTGGTATATATTGACAGTGCTGGAGCCGCGTTTCGCCTACCATCTGCCGTTGTTTCTAGCTGTCGTTGGTGATTTTCTTTTAATTTTTTTTTTTTTTCGTATTCAAAGTCGATTATATATGGGGAAAACCAGCTAAAGTGATTCCTTCGTCGCAGTATTAATACACTTTTTTTTGTCTCGTTCGAAATGTTAGATACTGCACGAAGGAGAATAGTCTAAGATTTTCTATATTGATGTCATTCCATTTCGTGTGTCATCTACAAGTTTTGCAGCAAATACTATTGCATTGGTAGTGGACATGTAGAGACCGTGCATTCGTTACTACTTTCTGTGTATATTAGCTCTTTCTGCAGGGCGTGAGAAACATTCTTTTTCTATAGAATGTGAAGCAGCTAGCACTGAAATTTATGTGAAATTTGGACCAAGCCGCCGCAACGACCCATGTTCTTGCGTTGCGATTGACGCATTTGGTCACCGCCGCGGGGCCTCTGTTTCCTTACCGACAAGACTAAGCTCGCTTCTCAGAAGTGTACGTACAGTGATTGGAGTTGATACATCGTGTTTCTTATTTGTTTTGCACTCCAGCAAAAAACAGTCGACATTAATGGTTTACACGCGAAATCGAAAGAACTTGTAACATTCCAAGTACCCTCCGAAAATTTTATTATTTGAAACCGTAAGACCAGGACTGTTTTAAGTGTAGCCGTAACAAATATCTGCAAATCTTAGTGAAGGCAGAGGATTTTCAAAGGAACGATATGATAGCCGGACAGCGCAGGGACTAATAATTTACTGCAGTTGCCATTAAACATTCACATACGTCGTGAGCAAGGCACGAACTATTTATAAAACTGAATACTAGTTCCACCTAGCCGGCCAAGGACGATGAATTATTGAGAACCGTAAATCATATGCGTTGTATAGAGTTGCCGGAGCTCTGTTCTGAGCACGTTTCGCGCGAAACACGTTTTATGGACTTTAAGAAAACCTTTCAGTGTGTATAATGTATTCCGAAACATTCATATGATTTGATTCCTGCACGCGATAACGGAACAGATTACTATCGCTTACAATTGTTTCTTGGACTTCAGTACGGCTATGAAGCAGAACAGCTGAATGAAATGCTTCAAACGGTATTCCTACACAAACAAAAAATACATCGCATAAATTTATTCCTGGAGAAATAGATACGCCATTATTGGGCTGTAAGAGTTCTTCGAAAAATATAATTTACTCCCACGCAACAAATTACTTTGAAATTATACAAGAAGCTCTGAAACATTAAAGTGTTGTGAGGAAATCAACTACACCGGAAAAAATACCCATAAACGAAGCTGTGCACCCTCGTGGGATAATGAATCTGGCCACAATATGAAAATGATTACGCACAGATTCAAACCAACTAGAATAACAATAGAATAGAAAGATAGACTAGAGCTAGCACGCTGGTAATACGTATTTAGAAGTTTTCTTACAGGTTCGAGTTCGGTGGTTTTATCTAACAAAAGTAATGTTTTTCTAAAATTATCCGTACTGTATTAAAACTACTTACTTAGCCAAATAGTGTTACATATGCAAAACTGTAGATGTCTTTATGGAATGTTCTCAAAAGGCTCAATGAAAAAGAGAAGAGCATTAGTAAACATAGCATGATAAACAGATTTGATATATGCAAAACAATGTCGATTGAAATATAAACAATAAATGTGAGACTAAGGGAAAGCGAACTGGAAATTTCAATCCTGGTGTTGATGTATTGATGAGGAAAGCACAGAAATGCCAAATATCAATGAGGAACACAGCATTACCAATGTATTGGAAACGAAGTGACCAGAAATGCATAGAACTTGAAGATAGATAGGAGCAAATGAGAAAGCAGAGAAAGGAATGATTGCGGTCGGGTTGATAAAGAAAATACAAAAATCAAAAAGATTTTTTTCTAAATGAAAAGCAAAAGTACCAACGTCAAATATTAAGGTGTGAAACAGAAACAGTAGTTGAGAAGGAAAGTGTAAAACGAAAAACTTGGAGCATTATCGTTTGAAGAAAGGGATTAGTTATGCATCGAAATAATTAACACTGCTGTGTTATGTCCAGCATGGGCAGTTATCCGTTTGTTCAGACAAGCTTAACAAACAGATGATATATATCGTCAAATTTTCCTTATAGCGTAACTTTCGCAATCGTCAACACAAAACCAGATAGTTATGGAACCTAATATACCATTAATTTGACATCAAAATGCTTTAAATGTGCTATTAAGCAAGACAGAAAGAAAGCAGAATAAGCATTTGATAAGGAATAATGTGAATTTGGAAAATTGTTGGTTTAGGATCAGCAATAGAAAAATTTATCTAGAACAATAAGAATAAGTTTATGATGAATATGGATTTCTAAAAAGTTTTTGTTTAGGTAAAAGACATAAATTTCTAAACTAGAAAAATGTTTTATAAATTGCATGAGAATTAGCTGGCTGTAAATGAATATGGTAACACACAGACTTAATTGAATGCATCAAGCATCACCATACTTGATATGCTGAAGTATGACTCACGTCCAAACCTTGGACAGTTATAACGTTGTCTGGGAAGATTCTTAATTTCAACCTCATAACTTACGCGCTACGCAAATGAACAATCATCGATAGACTATTAATAATATGCTAAGATTGGTTATTGTATCCATAACGCTGTAACGTCACGCTTCCAGCCTTCGTTGCCAAACCAACAATGGTCAGAAATGCTACTACCAACTCGAGATAGTGGACTTTATTTAATGCTAACCATCTTCTTCCCTTCATACTTAAACAAAACCGATAAATTAGGTATTATTTTACAGATTAAGTTCTCCGCTTTGGTAACAGCATTAATTAAGGAAGGAATTTTTTAAAATTCAACCCATAAATGGCAAATTACCAATAATCAAGGTAGCAGTTATGCAGTAATTTAGATTCAAGCCGCTAGGCTGCGCTGGCGCCGCTAAGGAGTGATTGCATACTGCTAGATAGCAGCACGACGTATCACAGAGATATTCATACACTGTCTGGATTTTCTAGAGTAACAAGCTCTTCTGATATTTTTCTTTCTGTTAGGGAAACATTTTACAATTTCTAATTATTTTGTAAGACGTTGTAAGTACTATTTGTACTGTAGTTGACAAATTTATTTAGTTAAACAGCCGGGAAGAAATGAATTGCCAAAATACTGAAAGAATTGCGTTTAAATTGACATATTAATTATTAGTTGTATTTATATTCATTCTTTCTATTGTTGTCGTTAAATTTATAGCCCATAGATATGTAACATAAAAGCTTTAATTTTGTGCAGAAATGTTAGTGGATGTTTTTACTAGACTAAAATTGAACTGGTGAGTAGAAAAAGAAGAAATTTCATTATCTAACCTCTCGGATAGGAAAAAACAAAACAAAAAAAACTGTATGTTGAGCATGCTATTAGTTTTTCAGAACACAGGCTGATGTTTGTTTTCAACGGATTTAAACTTCATCAGTTTCGAAGATATAAAGCTTTAATTTCAGTAGACTGTTATCATTTTGCCACTAATTACATTTTTGTTGCTATAAACGTTGGAAATTTCAATTGGAATATTATCCTTTTTCACTGATTCCTATTTTAGATAAAAATGAGTACAATGTAGATGTTGTTTGACTTTACAATGCTTATTCATGAACATAATGATATCATTATGAGCTTTGTATTTTTAATAAAAATTACGTTTCACTTAGCCTGAAGCGTATATAGGCGCTTCAGACTTCATCATTTTCTTGTTAGCTGCGTTTGATGTTGGTTGTTGAAGAAAATTTTCATAAAATGAAAGTTTTTCTCGGGTTGATGGCGACTGTTCCGGTGTACACTTTGTCTTCACTAAAAATATTCTAGTTTTGGTTCATATTTGATAAGAAAAATAAATATCTTTAAATGAATATAAGCATCTTTGGTTTTAACGCCGTAAGAAAAAGCAATAGTGCATAATCAGTTGGTACAATATTCCACCGAAGAATATTTTTGAGCTTAATTTTAAAAATAAAGTTTGACTGATATAATCCTGCTTTTTTGTTCAACAAACAGACCTACCTTCGAGCTACAAAATTACTATCTTATCATGTAAACATTTTCCTGCTCATCTGGTCAGTTTTTCCTGGGTCAGAATGACAACTGGCATTTGATGTTACAGCAAAGGGTAAGAGTAATTTAAAGTTTTATATATATATATTTTCGTTGAGGCCAACTTGGACCACGTTAAGTCCTGTTGCAATTGGCAGCGACCTTCATTTTTTTATGGGCCCAGAAGTTAAAAAGTATGAAGTCTTTTTTTTCATGAGCACAATATTACTGAAAACATTACTTCATGTTGATGAAAGTGGTTCCACGTATATCGCAATCTATGCTGCCAGATTCAAGATTAAAACTAATATTACGTAAGTTGTTAAGATTTAGTTTGTTGTGCTATCACTGACGCAATATTACCGAATTTATTTTAGACGCATGTAAGTAGCTCCAATTGTGCCGCGATGTAAACCACAATCGAAATACGTATATACAACATAACAAAATCAGTGTTATACGCATTATTTAATAACAACTGTCTTTAGCCAAGCAAATTGGAATAAGGGATTTGTCAGAACACGATTTAGACGGGCTTAGGAGCTAGTTAATTATGATAGGGATTCACCAACACATAATTATAATTACACTCTCCCATTGACATGATAACGAAACTACGCCAAGCCTAGTCCAGTCTTTGGGAGTGTAGATTGCATCGTAATTACAGACTAAAATGATTAATGGATCCTCTGAACACCAGCTGGTGGTGGGGCGACATCCGCTAACTCTTCGAAGAGGAGGAAAATAACGTACAGAGAGAGAGACAAAAGATAAGATCATCGCAAGAAACAATTATCGGTATCAGTTGAAATGGGATTAATAAATTTGAAGACTAGGGTCACCGATTGTAAAATTTTACTAGACGAATTGAATAAATATTTATTGAAATGAAGGATAACTTTGAGTTTAAAATAAAGACTCAAGTAAAAGAAATAACGATATTTGCTGTTGATACTGCAATATTTGCCGCTATTCTTATATATATATATATAAATATATATAGACGTTTTCCTATATTTCACTTTTCAGCCGCCACTGCCTAGCACAGATCACTGGTCTATGTGTGTGGAAGTAGCATGGAGATTCCTGTCGTGCATTTTAGTATTTTAGCCAAAGAGAAGTGTCTCCGTATATTTCACCCTGCTGCCGCCACAACTACATAGCAAAGACCATTGGTGTTTGTGTGTGGTAGTGGTATCGTGTCTCCTATCTTGTACTATGGTGGTTAGATGTCGGTAGCTATGAAGGTGGGTCAGATATGGTGGTTGAAAGTGGTCAACCTGCGGCACTTTCAGATTTCTACCAAAAACGTATGTGTCATGGTAGATCACTTTTCAGCCAAAAATATCTACCGCAGATCACTGGTGTTTGTGTGTGGTAGTAGCACAGAGTCACCCGCCGATCACAACGTTGGCCGAATTTAGGTAACTGTGGGAGTGTGGGAAATATGGTGATTGAAAGTGGTCGATCAAGGATATTTTCGTATTTCGACCAAAGACATGTGCCTCCGTATATTTTACTTTGCTGCCTGACCTACATAGCGGAGATGACTGGCGTTTGTGTGTGGTAATAGCATCAAGTCTCCCATCGTGCACTATGGTGGTTAGATGTCGGTAGCTGTCAATCCACATTCTTTACAAACACGAAGAAAGTCTTGGGTACCAGCTAGTATTAATATATAAAGAATTACTGAATAATACAAATAAAATGTTGTCGCGCACGAACAGAACCAACATCCAAGTCATGGCGTGCAATAAACAACAGTAAGAATGAAGTTAATGTCATGATCGCAGCAGATAGCAGTGGATGTGAGAATTTTGGTGATTTGCTATAAAACCACATTCGGTGGTTCACGTAAGAATTATTAAAACGTAGACTGGAAGTAGGAAAAGTTAACTCCATCGCGAGGAGACAGCTACATTTGCCAAGCATTAACCCAGATTTAAAAAGAATTTTGTAAAACTTTACAAGCAAGAATTTTCTAAAATTTTATAAAGAAAATAAAGAAAATGATGCTACACCATTTGAAGGACAAGAAATACGAAAAAAATATGCCATAATGAAGGTTGCTGAGTTTACATCATATCCCTGTTCGTGATTTAACAACTGTTTGTGGACGTTGGATGAAAATAACGTTTACCAATGTTTCAATTATTCTTGACGAAGCCTCTGCGTGTTTCGATATTCTTTTTCCCGTATGATCTGTCTCTTGACTAGTAGACTATGATGCAGTATCTGTTCTTATCTTGAGCTAATCTCTTCATCTCAACATTCCCATTAAAACTTATTTCCTCAATTATCTGATATATTCTAATCTTCATTTTCCTCTATAGTCCTTTTCTTCAGTTGCTCTCTCTTCTAACAAATTAATAAATCTCGTATCTTTTACAATATTACCCACCATCCTGTCTCTTTTTTTCTCTGAAAGTCTTCCACAATTTTTTTTTCCTCGCTCAACATTTTCAAAACACGTTCATTGTACACTTCATCTGCCATAGCACAAAATATTTTAAAGACTTCAGTTTTTCTTCTTTTTTCTATTCCTACTAACTAACCATCCCCAAAACGAAAAAAAACCATAAATTATGAGTGTGTTACATCAGACTAGATGTTTTCTCAGTGTTGTATGTTGATAAAATTCTGTCGGCAAACTATTCGAGTGAGTCTGTTGGTGAAACACGACGTTTCGGTAGTCATACACTCTGCCGCCATTTTCAGTCACTATGACCGCCAGTACTTAGTGATTCACCAACGGACTCACTCGACTAGTTACCCGAGAGAATTTTACAAATTAGTGTTTTAGTTTTGCAGGATCAGATTGTATACGACATACGTATTTATTTCGCTTCTAAACATAAATAATGTCCACGAAAGTTGATTTAATGTTCGCCAAAGTTAGTTTAATAAAATATAAATGTATGCTGCTATCGTATTAGAGAATAATATGCAACTTTTTTTTTTATTATTTCTTGCTATTATTGAAACTAGAGTTTCGGTACTCAACAAAATGCTTCAGTACGTGCTGCATAGCAAATCTATTTTACAGGCAACAAAACGTGGGAGGATCTTATCTCTCCGACTGCAGCTAGTACTCAAGCACTACACCGCAGGCGATAATCGATTCGCCCCTGTATCGACACTCCAACGTGTTTGGCGGACGGTGAACCATTCCACTTCACATCTCCCGGTCCGTCTCGTTCTCGATGCCAAGTGCATCGACTGAAGTATATATCCAATCCCGCGACTGCAAACACATAAAGCCCCCACCATATCACTTTAATTTGGATTCGAATTCTGGACGATCACGAAAATATACCGAGCGTGGTGGTGTGACGGCTAGCGTTCTGGCCTCGCATTCGGGAGGACGGCGGTTCGAATCCCCGTCCGGGCATCCAGATTTGGGTTTTCCATGGTTTCCCAAATCACTCCAGGCAAATGCTGGGATGCTTCCTTCAAAAGGTCATGGCCGAATTCCTTCCCATTCCTTGCCCCCCATCCTTTCCCATCTCTAAAGACCTCGCTGTTAGAGAGACGTTAAGCAAATTTAAAAAAAAAAAAAAAAAAAAAAAATATTTTTACAGATCTCCTTTGTAATACATTTTGGACAGTGTCAGTGAAGGTAGAAGAAGATCAATCAGAGGCTAACTAGTCTATTTTTAACTAAATCTTTACTTCCTTTCGACATAGAAGGTGATTAAAATGATTTAACTAGAGACAAACTAATGTTACGTCTGCGAATAGGGTCATCTGCGTGCTAACGCGTTTTAGATTATTTTTCCGTTTATGTAAGTGTCGCTGTGAAGCAGAAACGTGTCATAAGTTCCGCCATTCTACTAGCTGATTGCGATAAATGAACCAAACAAAATCGTAGTAAGAAACCCAATAAACGAATGTCGAGATTATATATAATCCGTGAATCGTTAGGATCCTGGGCCCGTTAAACCTCCCATGATTGATCGATAGCTGCCAATATATATATACCTTACACGGGATTAGGTAGTTGGAGCACCGTTGGTAGAAGAATTGTTCATCACGGGGTCTTAGCCAGCAAGGAAGGAGAGGTACTTGTGCACGATTTATATAAACCAGGCGATGTACTTAAGCCCTGGGTTAAATCGTAAACCTCTGCAGTGTGTAGGACCTATGGACTGAGGGCATACGACATTGTTCATAATAATTCGTCTGTTGGATCGGGATGTTAATATTAGTGGCCACGATGGGGTCTTTCTGAAGAATAGAAATGTAAATGCCGCCATTGGGTTTCACCGATTTCCCTCCTTCATCCACCATTCATTTACAACACAATCAACATACCAAACTATACACGATCATAAGAGTTATCCAGACCAAACAGGAGCAGAAGGTTACCTAAAGGAAGGTAACTGAAAACAATACTCCTACTGACGGGAGTTTTAATCAATTTAATGAAGCTGGTAGCAAGGAGCGATTTTTGGCTTCTTAATAGGGAATCCACTCAGTAGTTTTTATCTCCTAGTTCCAGCCTGGGTGAGATCCGCAGCAGTTGATGTACATTGTACAGCTGTCGCAGTGTGCACTCAGTTCCCGGGTCGACTGTGCCCTTGCCATACATACAACTAGGATTTCCTTTGCAGGACGCTGAAGTAAGTCCGAACCTCTGGCACTGGAAACGGCACATTGGATATGGAACATCGGGTGTACTACATTGTTGTTGTTAAAATATGCTTCGATATTATTAGAACGTCAGCCATTTACCCTTTTAGAGATTTCTCCGCTTCCCACACCTTAACGAGTTGCTCTGTCTCCAAGTTTATGTTACTATTTAAGGAGAATTCGCGTTTCACGGCAAATCCCCGAGTTCCTCACAGTTAGAGAGAAAGGGAGCCTGCTTACTAGAAGATGTTTCTAGCAGCAGCGTCTCGTTCCTAAATTTCTTAATTGGATCGTGGTTCTTGCACGACTGTCTAAACTTTTTGAAATATAGAATGGAGATACTGTTTCAAAGGTATTCTATTCTGGACATAATTATGAAATCATTCTTAATTTGAACCATTTTCCAGTTACTCTCAGTATTTTCAGCTAACACCCTAATTACCCTTGCTCTTTTCTTTACACATGGTTGTTGGAAGACTCATGCGGTTTAGCCGAGTCACAAGTGGGTTTCGAATTTATTGTGTTTGAGATTTTAGTCCCACGAGTCTAGTGGAAATTTGGTGGAGTCCCAGAACCGCGTCACATAGCTAAACACAACAATGGAGCGGCCGGTGCCCCAGAGATAACACACTCGGAAGTGGTTCACTTCACCATCCATTCACCTCCTCGTCAAGTTGCTCACCTGGAGGTTGTACCCTTCACACGATCTGGGGGTTAAAGCCAAGATCCCGCTCTCCAATGCACCGTCATGCCCTACGGTGGTTGTTGAAACATGCAAGAAGTTTACGGTGTTGGAAACTTGCGGCGCCCACAAGTTTCCAGCTCTGGTGCCGCTGGTGTGCCTGACCCGTAGCTGGCACTTGCGTTCCCGCCCCCTGCGGAGTCTTGTTTCAGCTTCACCAATTTGTTAGATTTGTTAAGTGTTGAGTTAATAGATTTTCACACTGATAGCGAATCATATCTACAATACAATACATTACAATAGGGATCTTGTCGACACAGGTTTGCCCGATATTAATGTTGATAAACTTTTAAGAAATTAAATCATAACCTTAGAACTCTTTCTCACTTTATTGTGAGAATGACGCAAATTCTCGTGAAGTAAGAGTACTTTTAATTTACATGACGTCTTGATTTTAAAAAAATTCCACATACAGTATACCATGTAAAAAAACACGCGAAAGTTTTCTACTTGAACTCATCATATTTTACCATGACGAGTAGAAGAGATGATAACTGTTTCTTGATTTGAGGTCGAAATTTACGTGTAATATCTTAACTGTCAGAAATTGAAATTATTTTAAATTCCATACTGAATTTCCAAGCTCTTGTTGACTGCATGAGTTTTGATAAATTGCGTTCTTTTTTGTACTGTGCATATTAATTCGCATGCGTTCTTTGTTTACATAAACCTTTCTGTTATTATTTTTGGCAGTTTTTTCATCTTGTAAACTAGAAACATATCAAACGCCCGAAAACAAACATTCCCGAAGATCTAACCCTCACAGATCGACACAAAAAATCAGACCCTAATCTGTTCGTTTGGACAAAAACCACGTACATAATTCTACTAAGGTAAAGCCCGTTACACGAGCAGCGTGCATAACAACTGACAAATGTTTAGTTCATATCGATAGCAAACTCATAAGTTGAAATAAAAAATGTCTTCATACTTAATAAAATACAGCTCTGTCCTTCGTTTTTTCGCTACAAGCAACTGGACGTAATCAGAATACACAATGATTAAAGCAGACTCGTAGTGAGAAAATGAACATCGCACCTCTGCCTGCCATTATAATGCTTTTTATTTCTGTCCTCCGTTTTGGTAGTATTTGTAATTATTTCAGCAAAATCCATCAAGAATGAAGGAAACTTTTATTGTTATTAAAAGGCTTTTAAGGAAAGTATAATTTAAAAAGCGAATAACAATTATTTATTTGTTATATTTCGTGTAACTTTCTCTGAGTTTATAACTAACTTTTCTGTTTCTTATTTTGTCAAAAAATTCTTGTTATGTTTTGGCCTGGTTCTAATAATTGTTTCAGATAATATATCGTAAACATCAGATATTCTTCTCCATACAGGAATTTGTACATTTAATCGTCGTAAGTAATTAAACAACAACATGTAAAAGTAAATGAACATCGCTTAGGTTTTTTTTATCTTTGCCATCCATATTTGTTCAAAATTGCTTCCTCAACAGACAATTGCGTTTTTTGCTGAGATTGCAGTTACACTTTCTTTTCTTATAACGTGTAAAGAAAATCAAACAAAATGACTTGGTTAACCAAGCCTCGCTGTGGTGTCAGCTATAGTAACTACTACTTGGAGTGACTTCACTCTCTTAATGTTACAGAACTATTGGTTTCACGACCAGTATGAAGGCAGAACGAATTTCATTAAAATAGAAAGGAAAAAAGAATTGACTAATCCGCCATCTGGTGCTGTGTAATTGAACTTTTGTAATAAGGAAATATATGTCACTTTCTCAATTTTGAGAAATAAAAACATAATGAACTCTTAAACATCAATTTTCCAGAAGATGAGGAAGACCCAAATATCCCCCCAATCAGTGATTTTAATCGGAATCATTACATCCGTTTTCGGAGATATATATATACAGCTGTGGAGGAGGCTCTGAAAGATTGTTGAAAAGTAAAGGATACATGTGTCGCCGAAAACGTTTTGTACAGTGAGAAGTACGAAAAAATTTGGCAGTTTGGAGCAGTGCTCACCTGTAGGTGATGGTGTCTGAGTAGAGCAGGCAGGGGGATCCCAGCGACAGGCTTGCCACCCACACCACCACGATCGTGACCTGAGCGCTGGCCTTGGACATTCGTGGCTTGAGGGGCCGCACGATCGCCAGGTACCTGCAACAGAGTGAGCACACACTCGACACAATTATTCTGCAGAGAGGCGTCTGCGGGGTTGTGAGAGGACGTCACCAGTCCTGTAGTAACCAGCACTGCTTGGTGAATAACAGAAACCTCTTAGCATTCAACGGTCGTTTCACATCGACTCTTGCAGCTTGTATACAACACATCCACAAACCTTAAAGCAGTGCTGACAAATTTGACTTTCGTTACATCCTTTGATCTATTAACATCCATTTTCCGAATTCATATGATTTTTTTTTCTGCGTAAGCAATATTATGAATGAGCGCGAAGAGGGGAGAAAACATTTTCACTTGTTTACTTGAGTTTTTTTTCCAAATTTAAGGAATGATTATAGAAACGGGAGAATCAATATTTATACTCCTCTTTATAACACGCGATATGATTACTTTATTGTATTCATACTTCTACAGTTACATAATTTTTTATGAGTTTACTTATATGGAAATTACTGAGATCTTAAGAACTAGAGATTGAAGGCTTTCACGGCGTATGAAATGCGCATTTCAACAACATACGGCGGGAAACCCGTGAAGACTACATTTCATCTTAAGAACTAGTTTTATAGGAATCAACCAATATTCTGAAATTTTAAATTGTGTCTTTATGGCTAATAGAGATTGAGGTGATTAAAGTCTTATGAAGGAACGGGAGGAAATTGGCCAAAGCACTGAAACAGCATCCGCCACGAATGATTTCTGGAAACCATGAAGAATCGAAACTGAAATGTTACTATTTACTTACCAATCTAGGTTGTAGGCTACTGATTTAATTTAATAACGCAGCAAAACGTGAAAAATAGTATTTGGCTTTTATTTAAATGCGAAGTGTACTATCAAGTTCGTCTTTATTCCATGTCGAAATAAATTTTTTATTTTGATTATGATACATTGGACTTTAGCTAACGACATTAAGAAGGTGCCACACAGAATTGCGAGCTACAGAAAACTTTTTTCATATAAATCGGCGAACAATACAGATTTCTGTATTAATTAATGCTATTGTGGTTCAGCGTGAGGGATGGAAAGGCGGAATGCTGGAAGGAAGCTATAAAAACTGGAACTGACCAACGCACAGAAGAGTAATGTTCGGATCAAGTAGAGGTCATTGTGTAACTTAGAAACCAAACCCTGAGAGTTCTGAGCAGGCATTTGTACCTACAACAGAAAAGGAGACACAAAGGTTGCATTCTGGAAGACGCAAAGTTCACGTTTTACTCTTGTGTTGGGTGTCTATCGAAATCGACTACAGTATGTTGTGGTATAACTTCTAATAAACTTAACAGGATTTTCGCCAAAGGTCATGTGAGAAAAGCGTTTCGTCCATCAACAAGTGTAATATTTCTATCTACAAAACGAAACACAGACTTGAATTGTTTAGAATGTGTCATATGTGGCGTTAACCACTTAGAGATCAGTGGAGGGCCGCCTGGCCTATGAATCCAGGAGATCGTCCGAGGGACACAAATGGCCGGTTCCCGCTACCCGTTACGGCGAGGGCTGGACGGCGGTAGGAACAGGGCCATTAGGAGTCGAACTAAGAATACGGTTTTCTTGCTGCGTATGTGAAACGGTTGCAAGAGAGTGGCCGAGAGACACTCTGTACCCAGTAGCGGGACGCGAAGGTGTTGTGATCTCCACGGGCGCCGCTGCGCTGAGGAGGATCCGTTTCCACGACCCGGGGGCTGCAGCCTCGCGTGACCTGGACTGCACCCACCAGCCACTACACCTGCAGGCATGGAGCTCTTCTGATTTCATTCCGATGTCGGTATCGACGTCGCGACGTCTCCATAGGCGGGTATTGAATCTAAAATAGCGGACCGGACAGGTATTACCAAAAAAAAAAGTTAGAAATAATATTTATAAGTTCAGAAACGACATCCAATATTTTTTGGTGAAATACTATTGATTTGTGTTTTTAAATCAATAAATAAATTCTGATTTTTAGCCTATACTTCACGTCAGACGAAACACCAATCACCTGACGTCATACGTTAGGAAACAAGCGATACGGCGCTGTGTTAACTTGTGTTTTTTTTTTTTTTTTTTTTTTTTTTTTTTTTTTTTTTTTTTTTTTTTTTTTTTTTTACTGTTTCTAAGTTTATTTGATTTTTTTGTCACAGACCTGTTATAATACTGAGTTATTAGGGATGTGGTAACGATCTTCCAAGTAGACGTTGTTGTAGATTCTTTAAACCATTGTTATCATGAATCGAGAAGTTACTAAAGCCGACAGTCGAAATGTCCCGAGAGTGAATACAGTATAATAATGGTTTGGAATTTCTTTGCAGCTAATTTGGATTGTAGTGCTTCTGAGTTTCGAAGTGTGAAAACACCTGTATAAGAACAGAGTGTTCGCCGGGAAACGCTGTCCACCTACTGTCTTGCCGATGGTATCTCAGTGCGAATGGTCGGCCACCGCTGAACGGCAAAGTGAATCACCGGTGAAATTAAACAACAGTCAAATGACGCAGTATAATGCGAGCATTTTCACTGTTAAGACCGCTTTCATTGCGGTTTGGCTGGCTTGTGACTTTAGTCTCTTTCAAAGCAGTAGTGTGTGTGAACGTTTCTTTGCGGTTTAACTGTTTCCTGACTTTCTTACCGATCAGTATCGTGTGTGAGCGTGAGTTGAAATATGTCACGTTATAGTTTTGAACAAAGAATATTCCTGTATGGTACGTATGTGAAGAAACAGTTCTTTGAAAGGTGTCGCAGTAAATTGCTCGTACGTCGCAAATATCGTGGCGCTTTGCTGCCAGCTAAAACAACGATTCTGCGTTTAGTTAAAAAAGTAAGAGAAACGTGAAATCAGCCGTGGCTTGTGGCGCCAGATCACCCCGATTAAAACCCTTGTGACTTCTATCTTTGGGCAAAGCTTAAAGGAAAGGTGTATGAATGAAATCCTCACACGTTTGAAGGACTTGAAAACAAAATATATCCACAAAATAATGTTCATGGAGAGAGTTGAAATCCAGCGTGTGCCTCCAAACAAGTTTAAAAGACGTCAAATGTGTATTAGGCAAGAGGGACGACACTTAAGCGTAATTATTGGTATGTAGTTCCGTGGTTGACGGCAGAACTATGCCGCGAGCAGTTTCTTCATTGTAGTGCTAGCAGCGGGTAGCGTTTCCCGGCGAACACCCTGTATTTCAACTATTTGCCTAATAAATTGAATTTTTAAATAAAAGAAAACAACCTTCATCTAGTGAAAACAAGCTAATCATTGTTATGAATGTCATGTCATTTTTTTATGTGTTGGTACATACCTATGAGACTTAAAGTTTTGGTTTCATATATTTTTAGATCGGCAAGACAATCCTGCGGTGACGATGCCATAGGATATGCACAAAATTCGTTCGAAATCTTCTGCATTGAATTGTCGTCTTACTAATTGCAACCACGTGTTTCGTATTTCTGCTTTTCGTGGTACATCAATAAATAATTTGTTTGGAGATGATACAGAAGTATTGGTACATTTAGGTACTACGTACCAACGATACGTCTTGCGTTCCATTACGACTATAACTTCACGTAACGCTTAAAATCGCTTAATACTGTTGGAATAACAAATCTCAGGTGTAGTTGATTTACACACGTATAACGTCACGCACGACGAGATCACGTGACATACTGTTTACGTAGGAATTAAAACAGTTTAACATTTACACACGGTTTTATGTACTTTAATGCTTTATTTAAGTAAAGTACTATTTTTCTTGGCTGAAACATTGCATGAACTCCAAGATGAAAGTTTCCAGTAGGAACAATCCCATAAGAAAACTGGCTGGATCGCAGTGGGGCAGCCAACCTGAAACAATGCGAACTTCTGCCTTAGTATGCAGAGTATGCCTGTCCTCTATGGCACAGTTCAACTCATGCCAAACAAGTAGACATTGCACTTAATGACACGTGCAGAATTATAACAGGCTGCTTAAAACCAACTCCAATCGAATGGCTCCACCGTCTCGCAGGAATAGCACCACCTTCTGTTCGAAGGGAAATAGCAATGAACAAGGAGAGGAGGAAAGTGAACCATGAAAAATCTCATCCACTATATGGGTATATCCCTCACAGGCAAAGACTTAAGTCCAGGAAAAGTTTCCTAAGAATATCTCAGGAACTTACAACGACAACTCAAAAAGCCAGGTTACAATTATGGGGAGCTAAGGCTCCCCTTCCGCATGGCTGGGGAAGAGTGTCTGAATCTTTGCCACCTGGTTATGACAAGGGATGGTTGACGTGGAAATCTTTGAATAGGCTGAGATCAGGAGTGGGCAGATGCAAAGTGAACCTAGCAAGATGGGGCTATGCTGAGATCAATGTTATCAAGTGCGACTGCGGTGAAGACCAGACTGTCCAGCACATGCTCCAGTGTCAAATGTGTCCAGAATCCTGTTCGGCAGCTGAACTGTATGAGGCCTCAGAAAATGCACTGGAAGTGGCCAAGTTCTGGTCCAGTATAATTTGATGATTGTGATTGTGTAACTGATGTTTCTGATACGAAGTAATAATAATAATTTTTCTTGGCTAAATATGTCCACAATGGTCAATTTTAAACACTTTCTGAAAATGTTTCCGGTCCTCTGTTGCCACCGCATCGTCCGGCAACTATCTCTTCCGCTCTTAGTGAAGTGGCACCCTACTGGTCTCGTCCTAGTGTTCCAATCATGCGACGTGTCCAATGTTTTGTGTCTCTTGCTCTACCGTCTTCACGGCTCTCAGGCCTTAACTGTTAATAATTACGACTTGTCAAGCTGGTCTTATAAACCTCGTAAAATTAAGGACAGTATGCCTGCAGAAGCAGTGTTTGTAATGCATCTCGACTTAAAATTAATCGTCGTGGGTTATAGGTTAATTATTCAGGTCTCGTTGTGGTATCTACGGCCCCCCCGGGTGCGCCAGACCCGTCATCCAGGCCTCCCCGAAGGGAGGCCCAGACCTCTGGGGGATGACGCCGGAGCAGTAAAGGAAATTCTAAATATATCGCGGGAAACACCAAAGCTGTAATGCCAACTGGATGATGCATACTCATTGTAAAAATAATACACCAACCAACGATTCTTTCCTTGAATTTCGGCTATTCTTTCTTTGAACATGATACATGGGCACATTTAATGTGGACTGCATACGAGAAAACTACATAAATAATTAATATTATGTAAAAATACCGACAGTTTCTTTGATTCTTAAAGTTACGATTACAATCTCGGGCGTTAGGAAGTAATATTATGTTTTCTGTTCATTGTGGGAAATGCATATCTGATGGGTTTTATGATGAAAACGAACTGTTTAAAGCCTTTAGTGTTGGAATTAAAATCAGTTTGGAAAAATAATTATGGGTACTGCATATTGCGACGCATTCTGCATTATATACTTGCTATAATTTAGCATTTATACATCTTACAATTAATTACGTTAATCAGTAATCCATTTCCGACACTTTTATAATGCATTGTTGAACGATTTTGTCTTATCATAAAAAAATTCATAGCTCCTATTGTTGCACTAAAACCTCGAGTTATTCTGATAAAACTTGGTACACATGTTTCTGACTAGGCTCGGACCAACATTTTGGGTATTAAAATACAGGAGTTGGAGGAGATGCAAAGAAGGGCTACTAGATAAATCTCTGAATTAACCATAGAACACAATCTGTAACCGATTCATTGGAGCAGGGTGAAGAGAGTCATGGGAGTGTACAAGGTATATATTGGCGATGAGACGTGGAAAAGTATTGGTGTAAAAATTAAAAATAATGCATGTAAGGGAAAAGATGACGACGACCACAAGCTGGCACTCGATTTCAGACACAAGGGTGTGGGAAGATTTTTTTTTCGTAGGTAAGGGGGTCATGTATTGTTACTAAGAGAATTGATGAATAATTTACCAAAAACGTTGAAACAAGTTAAAAGTTGAAATTTGTAGAGGGGAAATGTAGGTGGGTACAAGAAAAAGGGGGGGGGGAAATGGGTGTTTAGGGAAATATAACCGGAGCGTGCACTTCATCGTAATTAAATTAAATTAAATATATATAGAAAATGCTGATATGGATCTTGATTCACAGGTGCAGAAAATAGAAATCTGTTTTGAAATTTAACTTTCTTAACAAATAATCCTGAAAACTGTTGAATCGATGTTGACAAAATTTTAACATTAATTAATCTTTTATTCTGAATTAGCAAACTTGTAAACTCAGGATATAACTTAGATTTGGCCGCATGTCTTATAATGCTACGTGACGTGCCGCCGTAGCAGGAAATAAAAAAGTGTATGTAACAAGGGCGTATCCAAGATCAGAACTAGGGGAGGGGGGTGCTAGATTTGATCTAGAAGTGGGGGGGGGGACAACTGATATTGGTTTCGAGGAAGTGGGGTGGGGGACTGAAACATGACGATTTCTTACGAAACGAAACTCAAATCTATCCAGAAAACTATTTTTATTATTGATTAACATTGTAATCCAACCACTTATTCTACAATGTAGTTAATCAAGATCATAACTCACTTATAGTTTTTTACGTAAACATTAATCGTCTCGGATTCTCAGAAATTTTTCAATAACTTTGTTGGTCAATATCTTTCGGTGATCTTTCACGAAATTTCGATGCACATTCATCAGGCATAATCCAGTCAATCTTTCCTCTCCCATAGTGCTCCTGAATCAGTTCATCACTCGCCGTAGCGTACTGGAGGATTGTTCAACTGTCACTGTAGTACACGGAATAATGCTAGGAATTGCTAATGGTTTTTTTCATGGCGGGGAAAAAAATATTAGATTCGTTAAACAGGTCCACGACTTCCATATCCTTAAATTCGTCTTCCGGTAAATTCTTGTTTATCCACAAATTGTACCAAACGTCGAGTTCTCCAGTGATTTCATCCTACTCGTAAACATTTTTGAACAGTTCTACGTTCTTGTGTAAATCTGCTAAACTGGGTACGCCCATGGGTGGCAACTTGATTTTTTTTCCTAGGGCGGAGGGGGGAGGGGGCAGCAGCTCCCCCCTCCCTGCCCCTCGCTGGATAAGTCCATGGTACATACTCATAAAAAAAATTTTAGTGGCAAGTTTTACTGATTTCTGTAAGATCGTAAAGAGACATCTTTAATGCGGACATAAACACTTCACGTTTCTTCTCCCAATGGTCTTTGTCACTGTATAGTTTTGTTCATGAAAACAACAAGGATTTGAAATTGTAAAATCTTCTCTAACACAAAAAAAACACCTCTCCCTCTCGACCTGTTGACATGAATGTCAAACTCATTCTAAACAGTTTTGTTATATTTAGGAAAGACTGGGGAGAATTCGATACGCGTCTTTCAAATTGTGCGATTAAAATTACTGTATGGACAAATCAACCTCGACCATACCGGGCAACGCCGGGGTACTCTACTAGTCCTGTATACTCGTGTACTGTGGATGTAATTCGAACGCGTGATGGTTACCATTATCAACCATTTTCCGTGTCCTGAACGCCCTGCAGACGTCCTTTCAGAGTCGTGAAAGGGATCTGAAAGCCGAGTCCGGTGACAGGGATGGTTTTCTGCAATTAGTTGGCGTTCACGTCAGGTTAATTAGCGCTCTTGATGAAGCGCCTCGGCAGCTCCATGAGCAGGGCTCCCGGTAAAAGGCTATTTTGGAACCTGACTGGCGTCCGAAGTAAGTGAATGTTCCATACGTGTTCCAGCAGCGCGCCACACATCCAGCGCATATTAAACAGCGCGGTCCATTGGCACAGACTTTTAACTGCCAGAATACTATTACAGCTTCATGCCATCCATGTTTGCTGATGTGAATGGGGGCACGTGGAATCAGTCCATACATGTTATCAAGAACAGCGTTTGGTTATCAATATCGCGAAATCAACTTGTTGCTGAACATCAGCACGTATTTTCATTCTAAAATAAAAAATAGTCATGATATAACGAACATCTACATACGTCAGTAAGAATCAATTAATTTGGTCAAAGACTAATATTAATAAGTGGAAACGAAGATACGCCCAGAACCAAGTTTTGGCAACTGATTAAAAAAATCAGGATTGGGACTTTTTATTGAACAATTTACGTAAAACAGTAAAAAATATTTAAAGCAAAAATTCAAGTAATGCAAAAAAAGATAATTAAGTGCAATAGAAATTTAAATAAAAATGAGCTTATTAAAGAATACGTAATTTAGGAAATCTGTAAGGGAACTGGCTGTGTCTGAGCGTTTGAAATGACATCAACATCTTTCAAAAACTAGCTTAACAATCTAGATGGTGGTTTCAAATAATGAGAACTTAAGGTCTAGCTTAGAATATGCAAAACTATCGTATGACTTTATATAACGGAGCAAGAAATTATAATTATTTCGAGATGAGACAAATAGGCGCAGCAGATCACTCTACATTTGAGATGAATACGACTTTCAGGAAATATCCACAAAGGATCACACTACTTATTCTTTGGATTCTGTTTTATTTCGTTAATTCGAGTGATTATTTTTCATTTTTCTGAAATGTAGGACATTATAATAAACGGAATACGTGAATCAAACGTAATAATCATGCATGATATTTAATTTACTGTAAACATATTTTACGCTTTGAGAGATAGGCAACAAAGACGATTTTACTACTCTTTAAAACCTGTTTTCTTTTTAAATTTTTTTTTTCAGTTTTTTGAAATGTAGTAATTTGATATAAACGTATTACGTTAATCAAGCCACTAGATCGTAGATTAACACTTCATTAAGCGTAATAGAAATATTTAATTAACGGTACCCATGTTTGTACCTAACGTCGATATTAAGACCTGATAGAGAGTTGTCATTAATCGCATCACTACGTCATACATTAACACTTCCATAAGCTTAACGGAATTATTATTTTTTATTTGCTATAAACATCTTTGTGCCTAATATCGATATTGAAAGCTGAATACATTTTGCTGTTTTATTTCATATCAGCATTAAAAAATGTAATTTTGTAGTTAACAGTTACGGAAACGACATTTTGTTGTTGTTGTGATCACAGATATAATCCTAACAGAAGATTATGTTTAGTAATATAATTCTATTATTCTTCGTGGGTTAGGACAGTGATAATATAAAATAATCATCTCTACATATTAATATGGATAATTTTTCACGTAGCTTCAGTTTCTTATATTGCATTAAAATAAATCGAATCAAAGTTAATAACTAAATGAAGGGAATGTTTTAAAATGTTTTCTTCTCCACGCGAATATTTGGTACTGGTGGCTGCTGGATAGGGGGAAAATGGGGGTGTAGGGAAATTGCCACCGGAGCCTGTGCTCCATTGCATTTAAATTAAATTAAATTAAAGAGTAAAGCAGTTCTACAAATACCAGACTCCGCGAGCTTGAAGCAATGGGAAACTACAAAAATTGCAGAAGTGAAACATCTTTACATTTTATTTCAAGCGAAATGACTAGCAGTTTTTCCTCTCCTACATTTTCTCTTTATTTTTTTAATTTTTTTTTTATTTCGGTTGCTTATAATGCAAAGACCTTAAACGATTTTGATTAAGAATTATCCAAAAACTATGACAGCGGGAAGAGCTCAACCACTTTCAGTGTCTGAGGATGAGATTAAGAGTGTCCCTCAGTGAATTCTGCCGACGGAACTTGCTACTGTATTTCGCATACGCTGTGATCAATAAGCTTGAAACTCTGAGTCATAATTAATAACTTAATAATAATAATAATTTAATTTTATTATAAAATAATTGCGAGTATCAAAGCAGGGCATTTAATTATCTTCTACACGTCGGAATATTATAAAACCGGATAAATTCTTGGAGGAAAATTTAATTTCTGTGTAAGTTATCATCTTCATTACAGATTACTAGTAGCTGCTCTAAGAGTAATAACAAATCCTAATCTCCAGGTGACTGGTTCTTATAAGCGTGGTGAGTATTAGCGATGTCATGATCCGTGTACATTTTAGGTAGAAATTATTCCCGTTTAATGAAGTTTTAAAATAAATGAGACCAGATCATTGCTCCTTCTGTTGGACAAATCAATTCTAAACACTTTAAAATTTCGCATAAATCCGTTTAATCACGTTTCTGAACATCAGTCATAAATGCGCTGTCAGAAATTACCCTGAAAGCATTTGGAAAGAGTTTAGATAGTCCCAAAATGTAAATCGAATGATTGCTTGGTTACATTTCCTATGTGTAGTATGTCTCGTAAATGGGAGACAGTGAATAAAAGTACCTGGTCTAAATATTGATTGATAATGACGTGGAACTGGAAATTCAATGTACTGCATACTTATAAATCAAGAATCAAATCAGTTTATTTTACTGTTTGTTACAAATGATGTAGTGCCAATTCCCTTATGCTTGCTCTCCTAGATACACTAGTGCAGCCGGTACTGGCGTGTAATTTTTGTCGGGGAATGATAACCGAAACGGAGCTAAAAGGGTAAGACAGATTGTCCATTCTTTTGAATACATATTCATGGCTTTGTACGTTCTAAACTTGTGTTATTCGTGAGGGATCAATCGCTCATGCGGCCAAAGGGTTTCCTCCTCACAATAATGTCCGGTGAAGGTAGTAAACGGGCCCACCACAACTCCTTTGGAAGTTTTTGTTTATGGTTCCGTGCACTGAGTGAAACGGACATCAGTTTCAGTCATCTCTTTGTCTGTCACAGCTCTGTAGCTGGTAAACCTAAAAAGATCCATACCAAAATTTTGAAAAAGTACTAGTATCTTACAGAAGGGTTACACAGAAATTAAAGTTGTTAAAAAGAAAATTGTACCAAAGAGTACAAGGTGTCAATGTTTACAACTCATGAAGGCAAAATTATTTTTAATAAAAAACAAAAAAACGTGTCTCTGTCAAATTTATTAATTTGTATCATTTTTATATCCGAAAAACGTTATTACCTAGGAACTTGAAATTTAAACAACAAATACTAACATACTTAAATATACCTTGTTAGTTGAGATCTCCAGCAAGAGGCATTGACAGCGTTCGCCACAAATGAAAGCAACCTATAGAACTGTGTCCACTGGAGCAATCATCCAGCGATCGCTTTTGATTTGTCCGGGCTCACTAGCGGTCGCCTTGTACGCACTCCTTTTATCGTCGTTAGCTGTTCTTTGTCAGAGACAAGACTCTGGTGTAACTAAAGTCCGGTAATGATCTGTCGTTCCCAAACGCCTTCTGTCCGCGCTGCACAGTAACTCTTTTCCAATTTACACTTTACTCTTGGTAATGAAACTTTACGTCACGTTTGACTTATTATCATAATCACACCGCGAATTATTAGTGTTTAGTGTTAGCTTACCGGAAGCAACCATTGAAGTTTTTGATATGTCTGTCTCTTAGGTATGTGTAATTCATTTTACTATGCACTCAAGGAATTTTAAGCAAATGGGTAGTAGTAAACAATCATATGTCTGAGAAATTATTTTATTTTCGACATCTTGCTTAGTGGAATGAAACTACGTTTAGTAGGGTATCGAGGTGTAGGGAAATTCACTGGCCTCACACTTCGTTTCTATTTGCTGTAGTTTTTTCCCCTGTCCTATATTTCACTGTAATGGAGCGATCTTAAATTTTAAAAATAGAATGTTCGTTGGGACTCGCGTGTCTGACAGAGTTTTATAAAAATTACCCGCCAGATTTTATAAGAGGAGCGTAGGTGGAATCACTCTGTTTTCAAGTCGCTCTTGGCAAGCCGCTGTATTGTTACTGTTCATCGCAGCTCTAAGGCACTTATTTTATAATTCATAATGTTCAAGATTCTCCGTTAAAGGGGAAAGCATCTTACTGGTCCACAGAGAGAAAGATGAAAGTAGAATAAGAAATGAATGAAAATTCCAGTCCAACAGAAGTAAAAAAGTGTAAAAAGCAAGCTTAAAACAAGAACGACGGTAATCGAAAGAACTGCGCCAAGGGTTGTTAGCTACAGAAGAGAAAACAAGTTGAAGATTGAGATCAGTTTATTATTTTTCCCACCTGAGAAAAAAAAATAAATAAAAAAAAAAATTAAATTGCCTGGAGCTTAACAAAACACTGATAGGCTTCATTTTATTCTTTACATTAGTTTAAAATGGCTGCTTTAACCGTGAAACAATCGTGAACAGAAAATCGGCAATTATATAAAATTACATATAGCACTACAATCTTCTTGAATCATGTCCGATCATATTTTGGTAATTTAAGTAAAAAAAGAATTCGGCTTACTGTCTCTCCAGAAGTCTAATAAAGGTATACTAAACATGAGGACACGTGGTTAACAATGAGCAGTTAGATAACACTTGGTGAAAACTGTTTCGGATGTTGACGATTATGCATAGTTTCCCACAGCGACTCCGGGAACAGTAAATGTTTTACATTCGTATTTAGTTGCGATTTTTCAGCCGTCTAATAGAATACATCTGATATTTGAATTCTTTCTTCCTGGATAGAGTTTTTGTTCATTTCATATAATAATACCTCGTTTTATTCCAATACGCAATTACATTTCGTACTGACGGTGAGCAATGATCATAACGGTTTTCTAGATTCCAGTTTTACCTAACGGTGATGAATGTTCACTTATTAGTCGCAGACTCATTTTAAATTAACATCTCAAACTCTAACGTTTGTAAGCTTTTTAAAATAATTAAGTATTGTTTAATTTTTAAACTATATCATACACGGTAAGAAGTGTTTATACTACGTATAATCTTCCTGATGGAGCAGTCGATGGAGAGAATTGAAGAGGTAGACAAACGTCAGAATATAAGAAACAGATAATTTAAGATGTAGGTTGTAAGGGGTATGTTAAGATGAAGAGGAAGGGATGGAGGATTGCATAAAAAAACTTTTACCTTGTTAACATATTTATAAGCCTTTATATTATTATATCTTAATTTAATTGGCCGAGAAAACACGTTTGGTAAAGGTGAAATTGTCTAATAGTGCCACAATTTGGATATTTACTGTAAATGTTTAAATTAGCGTTAATTATTTTACCGTTATCCGTTCTTTTTTTCTTAAAAAAACAAAAAACACAAAACAAACAGTTACACAAATGTTACACCACTAATTATTTAATACAAACTCCAGTATTTAGGCCTATATACTATTAAAATTCAAGAGTCAAGACTACGGCTACCATTGAAAACTTATTAAACTTGATCTATTGCTATCATTTGAAAGAATTTTGGTGCATTTATATTCTGAGCAAGTGGTAAGAACTGCTTCCCTGCTACCTTATTACTATTTTGCAGAGAAATATTGGCAACGATATGAAGAAATTTGATTCGCTGGCGTGAAATGTCGACTGCCGCTGGGTCGATGAAATTGAGTACCACCGTTTGGTAGAAGCCAACTTCTTATAGCCACTGGAAAATACTACCCCCTGTAATTGAAGTTGAAAGGACAAACAATGAATATTGTCTCCAGTTTAAAGGTCATCTTTCTTCCTTATTACAAGCTGTGGCTCTGTCGCCAAACAGACGACACAGTGTGTTTTTGGCTGTGCGACTGTAATTTTTGCTGCTATTATCTTGAGCAGGTGAGTTTGCTATATTGCTTGTAAAGTTATCGTAGTATATTATGACGGTTACGTGATTAATGCAGTTTAACGGGAACTATGTCAAACTGGAAGGATTTTTTTTTTTTTTTTTTTTTTTTTTTTTTTTTTTTTACTTAACTAAAGCGTTAACATACGGGGTAATTAGAGTCACGAGCAAGGGGAAATCGGAGCTTACCTCTGATTATCCCATAATTTCTCCTACGCCAAAATTAGACTATCAACCACCCAAGAAATGCTCGTAAAAATAGCATTCGGAGATTTTGACTGTTTCACCCTTAAGAAAACTCTATGAAGAAAAGGAAAAACGAAAGAAAGAGAAGACATAAGCAATAACGGTGCACGGAAGAGAAGATCCGCATTTTCTGCTGCAAGAAAAGGAGGGGTAGACCATCTACGGGAATTGGAGGCCTAGGTCTACATGCAGTTTGTCACAATCTTCATCGATTTCAACTAGCGTGATGGTTCCTGTATAAAAATCGTTTGTCACCTTTGCTTCACGGAAGTAGAATCAAATGACACTCTCATGTCTTCTGAAGGCCGTAAAAGTGTGGCTCATCTGGACTGTGAAGATTGGGCTGATAAACCGTATTTCGTAAATTCTGTGCTAGGAAACAATAATGAATTACTAATGTACAAAAAGTAAATGATTAATCTGTAGATCCGCAGAGGTGGAAAGAATTGTATTAATTTTCAATTTTGTCAAGGAAACTAAGTTCTGTCAATATCTTGAATAATGTGTATATGGTTCCCGTTACCATATGGAGGGCTCCCATTATCCAGTTGAGAGCCATTCGAGTCAGACTTTTTTTTTTTTTTGTCTTCAGTGAAGTGTCCGTTTTAGTTTTGTTTTACGTAGCTCAAGCATTAGACATAAAAGAATCTAAGTTTAAAAATATATACAAAAAAATCATTTCTAAGGCACTCTTATTCCACTTTTTCCATTCCCTCATTCTCTCCTATATATGTATTTGTAATAATTTTAATCTCTTTTAATATTAAATACTAGCTGCCCCGGTGAACTCTGTTCCGCCTTAGAGGCAATAAATAAACGAATTTTTGATTCTATTAAGTTCAATTTTTTATTAGGATATACAAATACGTGGAAATTGCAGTCGTTTAAATTCAAATGGTACGTCTTCTTCTCCCTTATATTTTCCTTTTGAAATGGTTGCTTCGATCACATTGTTCAGTTATTTTTTCACTGCTAGCCGTGTGCCATTACAAAGAAGCGGTTGGTTGATATTTCACAACATTATGACCACCGATCCTACTTTTAAGTAAAGATTATCTGGCAGCAATCCTGCAAAATCCAGTGAGTTCAAAAATTCTGGTGGATAGTTGTCGACATCATCTTGGTTAGTTGCGCAATAAACTGATTTGTATGTCCTTAATTCACCGACAATTTGATTTTGAATTTTGAAATTATTTCATTTATATCTGTGTTTTTGTCTCTGTAATATAGCTCGTTCGATCAACCAAAAAATTATGCAGCCAGTCAAAACGTCTACGGGGATTTTGTCATTACCCATGCCAAAGAGATGTTTTGAAAACATTTCTTCAGATCAATCATTTTGCAATTCCAAAGATAATCACAAAGCGCCTTTGTTTTGTTTTATTGACTGGCAGTAATATTATTTTCGTTGATGACACGGAAACCCTTTTTCCCTTCGAACTTTATTTTGGGCAGGCATAGACTAATATTCATATAGTCTAATCAACTTGCAGGCATACCATAGATAATCCTAACGGATCTTTGTTTTGTTTTGATTGACTGGTTTGTATGGGAAAAGAAAAGTGTTGATTTTACTATTTTCCTCGCAATTTTTACGTTTTTTCTCTCCATAAGAACCTTCCTTGTGGATTAACGAAAATATGGGGGAAGAAATTAGCCGAATTGGTTGAGCCATTCTCGAGTTTTGCGCTTAGAAACACATATGGTAATTAATTTTCATTTATATAGACTTTAAAAGTAAGAAAGTATTATTACTCGCAGCCAATTCAATCATCGTGAATTCTACCTAAGCATACTTTAAAACGAATGGAACCCATCAACACAAGGCTTACCAGAACTTTGCATTCTTAAAATAATAGATAAGTGTGGTTCGATCGTCAGACGCTACCGCATATCGCTTCTCAACTAAAATACCAGTTATCGATTTTGATTTTTAGGTATCTTACTATTGCATGCTTTTAAACTGATGCATTCTATTTTCATAGTCGAAACTTTCCTGATAGGCGGCATGGGTCTAAATGTAAACACACTGAACAAATAAACACACAATTGGTTTTCGAGACAAGCGAAAATTTAAAAGCAACCAAGAAAATGCCACATACGGAGAAAGGAATGGTAACACGTACTTTAGTGGTATTATTTTCGCTGATCACAGGCAGGCATAGATCAATATCCATAGAGCCTAATCAACTTGAAGGCATACCAAAGATAATCCTAACGCGCCTTTGTCTTGTTTTGAATGAGTGACACGAAAAGAGTTGTTTTTACTATTTTCCTTCCAATTTTTACGTTCAACCATACTTAACCATAGACAAAATTACGTTTAGCTGTCATTTGCGTTTAATTATTCCAAGTCAGATGAGTTTTTGTTAATACACGTTTTATAGTGACTTGTATTCTCTTTGACGTTTTGTTATTCCAAGTCAGATGCGTTTTTGTTACACCACGTTTTATAGTGACTTGTCACGTCACATGGGAACGCGGTCGAACAGGATAAAACGTATCCTATGTCCGTCTCCTGGTTCTAAGCTACCTCCGTACCAATTTTCAGCCAAATCGGTACAACCGTTCTTGAGTTATAAATAGTGTCACTAACGCGACTTTCTTTTATATATATAGATTTAGAGTGAAGGTTTTGTTGAGTGCGCCGGCGTCGGCTATCACATTCTGTAACCAATTTATAATTCACAAATTTTTTACTGTTTTTTTAAATTATTTTCAGTACATTTGAATTATCCCTAATATTATTTGAAATCATTAAAATATTACTTTGTGTAATTTTAAGAATATTTACATTGTTATAACATTAATATAATATGAGCTGATTTTATCACTGACTTTCATCTATAACTTGTATTTTTCTGCAACAATCATAGCAGAGACAAACCGTGGTCTCGCCCGAATCCATCGACGGCTTCCATTTTTACAAACCAGTTATTTCTATGTAAAATAACGCTGATATCACAGTGATGAAAGTAGCCCACTGTTATCTAGAGCCGGGGCATAGCTATGGAAACAGTTTATACCACAGTATTTTTCGGAGAGTGGACTAAAATAATATTTCATCATCATTCTGGAGAAACGTCAATCGTTTTGTAAATTTATTATACTAACTGTCACTGGACAGTTTAAGGAATTAATCAAGTAATTATTTTTAATGGAAGTTCAAATCATTTAGCGACAGGAAGACAGAATCCTCGAGAAGTATTATTACTCGTAAGAGTCTGTTGCGTTACAATTCATTGATAACGCGGCGGAGAAATGTTTTACTTCTGCTGGGATCATTTCACTTATAAACACTTACGAAACACCAATTTGGCCCACCGGAGGTGTACGTCAATGGAAAACCTAGTTTGACTCAAACAATGTAACACTTACTGGTTTCTGTATTTCACTACATCATTTATAAGGTTTATAATTTCCCAGTTGCAGAGATAACGAGATGATCATCAAAAATAAGATATTTTTTGTACCTATGAAAACTAGAGAACGGCAACCACGAATAATATACCCAGGCCTTAATGAGTTGGCGTCACAGTTTCAAGTTGACAGCGTTAGCCTGATTGCAATTAAATGTTAAAAACGGACCACAATTGTGAGCTAATCCACATTGACTAGCAGAATTTCATCGAGGTTGGTGTCACAATAAGGTCATACGTTTCCGAGGTTACGAATACTAACGGAGATCTCTCACTCCTCCACTTTTGTGGTGTTCCAGTCGTCTACTCCGTGAGTCAATCTTTGCTGCAGAATGATAATGTCTGGAATCTCCACTGCAAGGTCACCGCCCCTCTCGCAACATAATCAGCTCGAAGCAAATGTCAAGCTGACAGCCTAACCTCTCATAAAGTCTTGCAATTAGTTGAATCATTTTTTTTTTTTTTTTTACTTATCGCTTTACGCCTTGTCGACGGATAAAGTTATTAGAGGCAAGGAAGGGGAAGGAATTCGGCCATGGCATTTTTGAAGGAAGCATCCCGGCATTCGCCTGGGGTGATTTCGGGAAACCATGGAAAACCCAAATCTGGATGCCCGGACGGGGATTCGAAACCGCGTCCTCCCGGATGCGAGGCCAGAACGTTAACCGTTCACCCACCACGCCCGGTAAATAAATAGAAACAGGGTCTGCGAATCCCAAAACCACTGTAGCCGTTCAAAGCAGCCTCGTACGTCGTATCGCAGGATACATGTGCTAGTATATCGACACCCCGCAGACTGTACAGAACCATGCGTTCCGTCATGCATTCGGCGTTCCTCCCGCCCACAACCCCCTGGTTCCAACAGAGAGAAGATGTAGGCATACCAGTTCGTAAGGACAAGTTGAAACTTCCTTCTATAGATCAGCACAAAGATAGCACAGTCTTAGTCCAAGTGAGTATAGTATCAAGTAGCCTGAGAAGTGATTTGGAAAGAAACAGAAAATCGGAATAGCATTTCGACTGGGAAAAACAATACAATTATTAACGGTCATTAACTCTTTTTCTACAAGTAGTTACATGAAGCGACTCAATGTATCGTTATGAAGAATTAAGAAAATTTCATAGTATTAATCTTTTAGAAAGAAATGTGTAACTAGAGATCGGCAGGGTTATTGTCCTAGAAGTGGAAGCAGAATTGACCTATAATAATGAACTGTACTGACATTATCAGTTTTGTAACAATAAGCAAAGAAAATATGTATGGTTGCATTCATATAGGAAAATGTAATGCTGAGCCGGAATAGCTGAGACCGTTCACAGGTGCTTGCTTTGATATGGTCTTTTTCGTGCCCGCAGGCTGCCTGTGGTAAACACGGAGCTGTTATGCGGGCGGCGCGACACAGGATAATTCGTCCACAGTGCAGGTTTCCCCACTCTCACACGCAGATAAACCACACCTCAAGGATTCCACGTAGAACATCTCAGTGCGGAAAGATGTCTCTTTGTTTTCTTCACGTAAGGTTGTGCTTTCTGTATGCACCAGTTTAACTCAAATTCTAGGAACTTTAACTGTTAAACGGACTATTGTTGGGATCATAGGCGCCTGACGCTTCCGCCCTGATTCGTCGTAACTACATGTCTATTTCCAGTACCATGGAAAGCAATTTTCTAAGGAAAAAAATTAATAAATAAAAAACTTTCTGACTGGATAGTACTCTGTCTGTGGTCCCCGGTGGTATTTTTTTATTTCATAACTTTGAAAATTTGACTTCTACTCTTTAAGGCGTTGTTTTATATTATTATTTTGATTTTTACCATTATTCGTATACTTACAGAAGTGGAAGTCCGTCTTCCCACAATGGACTGATTTCGGCATAGAAATTTTTGTAGACCAAGATTTTATTTATTCGACCAAGCAGATGACAGTTGGATGGGGCCAGATCCGTATTGTAGCAGAGTGGTTCCGGTACTTACAGTATTTATTATTACGTCTAATGAACATATTAATTCGCACGTGAAACCTCAGGTGTCAAATTATAAATAATTTTATATAGATTTTATATCTATACGTCTATGTCACAGAGGTCATGCAATGTCATGAAGGAGTCTCACATTTCCGTCATTATGTCGTTTTTCACGAAATGCACGATGCTACTTTTCAATGTTTCTGTATACGACTCTGCATTCACAGTGGCCTCGCGTTGAAGCAAATCCACCAACAAAACCTCTTGGGAGAGTCCTTTAATCACGTGTGTTCAAAATAGGGGGTGGGGAGTAGTCCGGCAAAATCTCACCAAATCTTATTTAAACGTCTATTTTTATCTCAGATTATCTTCCTTCAAAGAATATTCTGCCACCCTGGGCAGCAGAGCTAAAACAAGGACTTCAAAATATCGAGGTCAGTCTAACGTTAGGGGGACGGGATTCCACCATATCTACTTAATCAGACAAAAGGGGAGGGGAGTCAATTAAAAAAAAACCTCACGTAATTAATTCAGTTACGATCACTTTGTTCCAACACTGAGTCACATATAATGTCTTCTTTCCTGGGGATCGGGGATGTTTCTGTTTCATGAATACCCTCTTGGTTTCAGGAGCGACTCATTACACGTGTAGTGTAGTATACAGTGAACCTGGCCGAACCGAGCTAGTGGGTAAGGATTTCGGATCGGATAGAGACATTCGTGGTAGCATCATCTGGGTGGAATGACTTCGTAAACAAGTCATATGTACATTATTTACTGTTACGACACTGTTTGAACATGGGGTTGTACAAGATATACAAATTATATACATGAGGACTACCACTGAAGAAGAATGATTACATTATAAGGTTCTTTTGCGCTACCTTCCGACGACACTGTTATGGCATACTGGAATACTGGCAAATGATTCATTTATATTATAACTTCGTGAGTATGACTTTTATTGTGAAAACGAGCATGCGGCTTTGGGCAATTATCTGACCCCATTTAATCCCAGCTACAGACAATGTGTGGGAAACTAGTTCCCCATTTATAATACGACGATGGCTTTCAATTCTCAACCATACAACTCCATAATAGAGTCAACCTGTCAGGTGGTGTCCATCTTTTTCGTATGTGGTGGCCTCCCGACGGCTACGGCGTTCTCTCTGCTCCGACTGAATGATGAAGACAAGACACACTTCGATGCCTGTGACAGAGGTTTTAATACAACCTCCCACTACATTAGCAAAGTGGGGGCAAATGTCAGCCCAATGATGAGGCCTGTCCATATGGTCATCTGCCCTACTTTGCTCGACCATTGCCCACTTTTATAAGCTGTCAGCGCTCCAAATCCTCTGTCGGTGCCTCTGTCTGGTTTCTAAACATGCAAACTCACCATCCTCGTTTCATATTTAAGAAATACCGTTCACTACACATGTAATGATTTCTTCTTAAAAAGGTTGTCCATTTGTAGCTCACCTTGTCCAGGCATGATATCCATCGTTGCCATTTATGAGCGTTTATGTGATTCTTTGGCACCCACCTAGCAGTCACTTTACGAAAGTTCAGTCAGTCATGCTCCTCATCGTGCACTGCACCTCACGAAATGTAGAACACGTTCGCCACTGTGCGAAGGTGGATTCGCCGGTCATAACGAATTGCCTTTCCAATTACTATGAAATTCTGTTCGCTTGATGCCATCCGGCACGTCAAAATCCGCCATGGTCACACCGCCCTCTGCAAAGAACTTACGCCATATGGCGGTGTTACTGCGATCCATCCAATTTTCAGTACACACGCCCACCATTTCCGTGTGATTTTCAATCAGTTTTCGGCCTTTTGATCACTAAAAACGAACAGCACTTCTCTGCTCTTCCAGCGTAAATGAATAAAACACACGCTCTCTTTGCTGAGTAGTACACTCTCATTCCGCTAGAGGTACTCCTGATAAAAAACTGTCAACTACGGCGGAAACATCAAAGTATTTTCTGCTCTAGTTTAATAGCCCAAGTCACATCGTGAGTAAAGATGTTGTACGCTACTTGTTCATCCACCCTCGTACATAGTTTCATATCAGATGGGTTGCATTGCCGACAATTAGTATTTAATTTCATCTCGGGAGGAAGAGGTTTTCTTTACATATAAAGTGACGAGATATTGAAGAGTTTCCATTTTCGGACTGAAGTGCATTACTGAGCATAAGCTAGCGTTTCATAATTTATTTATTAGGTACTATTCGTACTACATTTAATTTTCTGTTTATGTCGTTTAGTAAATATAGATCACTGCAGGGATAGGCTAATGTTTCTAGTTTACTTCCCATTATATTCGTATATGTCAGAAGCACCAGTTAATCACATTGACTGTTTAGTTCGTGGAACTACCGGTGGTTGGCTTGGGTAGCGCTACGGTTTTAGTGACGGCAGTCTGTTCTTGGTGCAACTATTAAGATATGCAGAGGAGCAGGTAGGCACTTTTGTTTCAGAGTACTATTCTAAAGTATTCATTATTGGATAAATAACCTTTTATTTCGTGCTTAATCTTTGTTTGATTATTAACTATATGTCAGTGATAGAGTAGGATTATCTTTAAACTGTATTACGGGAACCTATCCTAAGTGCAATTAACTATTTATCTAACTTCTACGCTAAGTCTAAGAATGATTTTATTCCGTTTTCCGGGTAAATTTAACCAACAAAATCTGGACTTGTTTCATATGAAATGATGATGGCTTAAAACTATTGTCAAATGAACGACTGGTTTTCAATTAGAACCTGCATCTTGTAAACAGTGAAATATAGTTAAGTTCCGGTAGGATTTTTGTTTGTGAATACCATTTAAAAGTATTCATTATTGGACTAATTATCTTTCATTTCATGCTTAATCTTTGTTTCGATATGAATTAAATAATTAAATGGTCAATTTCACTGCCATGCAGAACTTGTTTTATTTTGAACTATATGGTGTTTCAGAAATTCTTATATGTACTTCAGTAACACGGCTTGTAAAACCCCAATCATACCAACATCAGACATCGATAACCAATCTTTCTGTATGGCTTCTTGTACGAGATAGATATAAAACCAGAAATATTGCCACATGCTCATCATTTTCTTTTATTGTCATCTTGGACATATCGTATAAAAGGATATTAATGTAGAGTACAATAGATTAGTGAAAAAATAATTTTACAATTTTATTATATTTCCAGTTTTGTTATTAGGCGCTCGATTGCGATTCTATTCGTTACAATACATGAAGGAGCAATGAAGGTGAACGAAACGGCAGAAATAATATTTAAACATAGATGTAAGGAAAACAAAGCTCCAATTTGCAAACAAGAATAATGGATAGTGTGCACATTTTCGTCATCAGTTTCATTACATGGAGGACTTCACTACCGGCGCAACATAGAATCTTTTGTAGTGTGTAAAAACTTCTAACGAACGGATTGCGACAGTGTATAATCACTTCAAATCAGTGATATTGGCATTTGGTTTTGGAAATGCATGAACAAACTGTAATACTAGAATAATTAATTGGGTATTAAAAGTTTCAATTTCATGCACAGTAGGTGGTTTACATTATTTACTATATCTTAGTGATTTATTTTACAAGGGTCAGAGGTTTGGTGAATCAGTGGTTAAGCGTCTGACTGGAGATCGGAAGGTCCCCGGTTCGAATCCCTTTCTCGGCGGGGATTTTCAAAGGCGCTTAACCCGACCTTCACGTCTGGCACAGCTTGCTGTGTAAAGTGAAGTACACCAGAACGCTTCCGTGGCTCGGATTCCACGTTAAGCTGTAGGTCCCCTGTACCCGGCAGGATTGTCGGATTAGGTTAAGCCGGCTACAATAGGGGCGGAAATGCGCAGCCAATAAAAATCCTATCTCCAGGTCATTACGACCACACGGAATTATTATTATTTTACAAGGTCTTATATGGTACCATGCCAAGTGCCTCATAATCATCTTATCAGGTATCAAGATAAAGAAGTACAGGGTGTCCAGAAAAGGATTCCCTGATTTCAAAATTAAATATCTCGAAAACAAAGATCGATAGAGGAATGCAGTAAACGGTATGTTTATCGTGACAGCTTTAAGAAGTGTATACAGCAGTTTGAAATAATAGTTACAAAAGCTGCTAACAGATGGCGCTGTAATCGCCATACGTAATGCCTAAATAGTGATCCGAAGCTCAGGGCGATCAGTTCCACCATTGAAACGTGAAAGGAGGTTAGCGTACCGAAGGAAGAGTTTAAAACCATGTACACCATTGAACAATGCGTTTTTCTGGTGCTAGAGTACCACAGGTACAGCGTACAGCGCCATCTGTTAGCATCTTTTGTAACTATTATTTCACACTGCTGTATACACTTCTTAAAGCTGTCACAATAAACATACCGTTTACTGCATTCCTCTATCGATCTTTGTTTTCGAGATATTTAATTTTGAAATCAGGGAGTCCTTTTCTGGACACCATTTATCTTCCATTTATCGACAAGCGACTGATCAACTAATAAGCTGTTGTTAGGAGTCAATCAAAATAAATTACTACGCCTTGGCCACCCTGACACAGCTATATTGTACTATCAATTGCGCTATCAAACAATGCTTTTTATAAGGGCTGTATTCTACCTACTCCTGGTCTTAACAAAATTCTCAATTCAGGAAAACTCCTTTTTATTCCCACAAACTACAGCGTATCTGGTTATATAGCATCACGAGAGATTTTTTTTTTTTAAATAAAACCATTAAATACATGGTTGACACTCGCCTTAAGAGACACGCGTATTCGCTTGAGAACACATGAAAATATTACATCGTTCTGAGAATTCTCAACGGTTAGTCGGATATTTGCTCTACATTCCTCTCACACGGCGCTACCAGGATTTTACAGAACCTTTGTTCTCGTTCACGGTAGATAATTCTTTTTTCCTCATTGCTGGAGCTCGCTCCCAGTGGCTTTTGAGCAGCTTAGTGTATAAGCGAAAACTTCCATCTTCATCCAAAAACCGGATGAGAAAGAAGGAAATGAAGGCTTTAAAACGTCTCCACTTTGTGGCGGAAAAGGCCGAGTTCACACAAGACAAGTGAACGCTAGCGGAAGCTGCCAGCAGTAAGATATTTGCAGTGTTCCTGCCAAACAGCAAACTGGGCAGCAGCAACACAAAAAAAGCAGAATTTATAGCAACTCTAAGCTTTGAAGGGCCGTAAATAAATAAATTTGAAGGCATAAGCTTTTCACATGAACTTAGACTGTTGGAAGTAGATTGCTTTCACCTCTCTTAGTGGTGTCATTTGAAGAACGGGGAATATTCTAACTTAGTCACTGTACAGTAGCATAAAGAATCTGTAACTATTATCGTAAAAAAAAAATAACGATTTTGATAGTTACAGACGTAGTCGTCGTGTATGATTCCATCTATGACATTTCTGTAAACCCCATAGCTCGCGTTATAATAAACTAGACGTAACAGAAAGGGTTTACAGCAAATCTCATAACAACTGTAACTTGTTGACAGGTTTAAACACTGCCAGCCAAATCTGTTGTACATATAACCTGTATAATAACGATTTAGATTAGAAGTTCCAAATTTAGAAATTTCGTTATTAGTTGGTAGACCGTGTTACTCACGTGGCACATTGTCAAAAACAATTCTGAGCTCCGAGAGTTAATACTGATACAATACAAAGCAGACTTTAGTGTTCAACGGGCTGAAATTCGAATTTAAAACTTCGACATCAATAAAGATCTGAAAACGCTGTAATATTATCACTAACACCCAATTATTTTTATTATTAACTTATTAATGTTATTATTATTAATATTTAATTGTGAAGCATTTATTAATTATAAGTATCCCGAGTAAGTGTATTAATGTTTGTAACTTGATTTGTAATTTTGTTGGGTTTCCACAGACTTTAGTTTGCTTAGTAATATTTGTTATATTTAAGTAACAATCTTTCCCCGGGACCACACGCTTGGCGCTTGTCACAAACTCCAAGCCTCTACAAACGCTTGGTTAATTTTGGGGAGCCAAACATCTTCATCCACACGTTTGCTAGTTCGTTGAATGTTGTGGAGAAGCAAGCATGACGGACGTCGAGGTTGTGTCGGCCAAAACTTTTGCCCTAACTTATTTTTAGAAAAAGAAAATTAAAAAACGAGAGATGACGAAGAAGATCGTGGGTGTAAAAAAATCTACAGAAACCGTACCAGGTAGTTATTATAATTTCATTCATGTAACTATGAATACTATGTAGTTTCACGTACGTATTTGATTTAATATAAATGTATTATTTTTATAATTGGAATTGTATAATAATTATTATTTTAACGGCGTTATAACGTCTGTATCAATTATTATTTTATTGTAGAGAATTTATGAAAGAAACATTTAATGAGCTGCTTTTTGAGCCAGCCGTACAATTTGATAACTTCTGCCGGATGAGCTATGCTGATTTTGAATATTTGCTGAATGAAAAAATCACCTATGATTTCTAAAGAAAATACAGACTTCAGAGAAGCTATATCAGGTAAATTAATAAATTTATACCTGAGCCATAGTGAATAGAATATTTTTTTTTCCTTAAATGTTACGAAATGTAACAATAAGAAATTCTATCTTTTTTTTTTTAATTTCCTTGACAGTTTTATTTAAAACTTCACTAAGACGACTCCAAACATAAGCTATTTTTTTTTTGGTCTTTATTCTTCGGATAAAAAAATGTAGGGTTCTACTTGTTAGATTCGAGAAATCGTAAAATATCCTCGTTGGACCAGCTATTCATTTTTCTTGCAGCACTTTTATTACAACAAAGAGAAACGCACGTTTTGTCCGCCTTAAGGGCACAAACAATACTAAGTTCGCAACACGTGTATGCGCTTCGCAAGCACTTGCCGCAAACGCCTTTGATTTGTGCAAAAAAACCGAGAAGTGCCTGCAAGCCTACACAAGCCAAGCCAAGCGCCCTATCCACATGTCCAATTTGTGAAGGTTTGTCAAGCGTGTGGTCCCGGCATTTCACACTGGCCAACACAGCTGCGCGGGTAGTGATTGTTGAATGGCGCAAGCTCAGGCTCTTTGAACACCAGCTAAAATAGTTTGCGAAATGTATGGGAAATTTGTTTCAGTGTAACATAAGTGTTAATGAACGGTATTAATGAAGTTCAATAATATTTAGATCAGAGCAATGAGTTTTTCATTTCCAGACTTAATTAAAATGGCTCTCAATTTATTTATCCGAGCTAACGGATTGCACGTGCTGAAAGAGGAGAAGTTAGGTCGTTCTCGTCTAAATAACACGCTGTAATACACTCGCAATTGGTAGACCATTTGCTGGGTTAATTGGTAGCTTACAATGGCGGAGACTGAAAACGAACAGGCGACCTCTATATCACGAAGTTGCAATATCTGTACTCAGGTCTCTACGTAGTTTTGAAGATAAACGTGTTTTCCCCAAGAATACGGACAAAAAAATTGCTTTTTTTTAAGAGGACTTCTTCGTGAGCGAAATCCGGAAATAATGGAAAACAGAGAAGCGTTCCAAGAAGTTTATAATCTTCTTATCTCTTTTCTCAGTTTAAAAATTTTAAAAGGAAGTTCCCACGCACCCTTGTTCGACATTATTCTCACATGCTCTTGGTATTTGGACAGGAGTGTACAGAATAACCTGAGTGCACATTTATTGGCGTTTTGTTGTTTGTATCCTAAGAGAACTTTACATTGCTCACCCACTTCTACTCCCAAAATACGCGGAACAACACAATAAATGTTATTTTATGCTGAAAAAGTGGAGATTGGCTCACGTCTCTACCCTGTGGCGTTTATCAAGACCTTCGTCGAGAAGGAGCAAAAGCAGGAATGAAAATACGAAAAGGAGTATTGTTTTAGTGAACATATTTTCCTTTACGCTGACTTGGCAGCGTAAGTATTCTACGCAGTTAGAAACATTTTAACTGTTGTGGCAGTGGTAAGACCCAGGCTTGGCATTTGGGAGGTACGTGGTTTCGAATCTCCGTCCGTTCATCTATACTTTCCATGGTTTCCCGAAATCACTCATGAAGAGTGGGTTCCGTCAAAAGGACGTGTACGAATTCTTTCCCGTTCCTTGTCCCCTATTCTCTTAATACGAATACTGACTCTGATAAATTTTTACATTAGCATGAGACAACAGTATACGTGATTTTAATACAAAACACACGAATCTTCCGATCATCCCTTCAGCCACTGATTGGTTGCCTTTCAACCGGATCCATTGTAAAAGTCACAGTGATGTTTCTATTGGTTTTTGGATGACTGCAGACTTCTTTAATAGTGTCTGTCAGGGCCGCATTTAAGCATATGCTACATAGGCTGTAGCCTAGGGGCCCGCAACACAAGGGGGGGGGGGCAGGACCACAAAGGGGGGCCCGCACAACAAGTAGTAGAGCTAAAAAAAAAAGTCACCCATAAATTTTTTGGGCCGAATTTCGAACTTAAGCATCCACAGTCCCCGGTCAGAGGGGCCCCAGCCTAGGCCACTGCCGACAGGGGGACCCGAACCACTTGTATAGTCTAGAGGCCCACAAAGCCTAAATGCGGACCTGATGCGTGTTATTACGGACCATGGAGGAAGATGTCAGATTTTAACTGTAGAGGATGCAAAACAGTGTGCGAACATGTCTCGAAGCTGCCAAATGTCGCACATTCGGCAACCGTATGTAGTGAGTAGTGAAGCAACTAACCTCGGAGATATTCGCAACAGATTGAGTTGTTCTAAGCCAGTTACTTTAAATCTTCGCTCAACATATGAATATTGGGATATAAATAAACTGTTTTTGTAGAGGGTTTGCAGTAATTGACTAGACTTCTGTTTTTATAAGCTTCCTTATTAAACACTTCGAGAGCTTCTGATTTGTTGATTAGATGAAGCGAATTTAATAATTTGTATCTGTTCAAACAATGTACAGAGACTCAAGTACGGACACCAGCAGAGTACCACGCAGTCAGCTCAACTATGAAGACGACACTGCAGTAATCGAACAAGTGTCTTATTGCCATCGTGAATGTCTCCACAACCTGCGACCTAAAACCCCTCAACTTTTTGTCTCTTTAATGTTGCCGGCCTCGGTAGTGTAGGGGCTAGAGAACTGACTCAAGGTGCCGAAGGTCGCTGGTTCGACTCCGGCTGAAGGCATCTCTTTTCACAGTTTCACAATTATAATTATGTAAATGTTAATGTCGTGTCTGTCCTTGGCGTCCATGTGTCTGTACTTAGTATCAACATTGTACCTAAGAAACTGATACACTGGAAGAGTCATGGTAATCACACTGACTGACTGTACGACCAATGTAGGCGAATGCCATAAAATTTTTTATATATCTTCAAAGGCAACTGCTGGACTAATATATATATATATATATATATATATATATATCACTTTTCATTCATTTTAGTTTTCCAAGTACAGTGTAAAAATAAAAATGTGTGCAATAATTTGGTTTAAAGTGCCTCTTTTCAAATCGCATTTAATTTTTCAGTAAGAGGATTTTTTTGAAAACAGTTGCTTCATCAAACTAAATCCAAGTAATCTTCCTAGACAGTCTTTTAATATCTGGCTGAATCTAATTTATTACTTGTCAGAACTTAAACATTCGTAGGAGAAGATAATGTTTGCCATTCTGCGGAGTATCACTGCAATTACAAGGGGAAATTTTTTTTTGTCGTGAAAACGTCTATTCGTTCGTTAAGTATGGTGATAGCTGGCCTAACTTTCCAGTGTTAGAAAATACTGTCAGATTTGAGGAAATTCATGAGCCATGTGTGCTCCCGGATGGAACCTGCCGACTGAAAACAAAGTGCGAATTGTACCAACTGTTGGAAACGTCCAACACCAGGATGCGACGTAGGCGGCTGAAGTTTTACGGGTACCCTCTGAGAGTGAACAGCAACAGACTTACCATGATGTTCTTCTCACTTATTACAACCTATGTAACAGGATGCATGTGGCTCAATGAGGTCTAGTGTGACTGTATGTTTCATTTGTTTCAAATTAGTGTTGTGTAAAGTTAGAAAGTAGTGTAGTGTGATAACTCTTTCATTAGAACGTTGATTCAAGTGTCATTGTAAAGAGCTCGCGAAGCACTACAAGGATTATAAACATATTACTCTGAATATAAAAATCTATATTAAACTGAAAATTACAAATAATTAAAGATTTCATCTCATATGCGTCATAAATGTGCTTGAATTATAGAAAACACAAATTAGAAGAAAGCTCGCTTCTAAAGGAACCCTAATATACCAAAAACGTCCAGGGCGTGGAAAAGATATCCAACATGCATTCACGTTAGTCCGATGACGTTACAGGCAAAACAAATGCTCCACGACGAACTCGAGCAGACATTCTTTACCCGTTGAATTAAGTCATACCTTCCAAATTATGAATCACGTGAGTTTTTAAATTTTAATCGTTTCTGTTAAATAATGTTCACTACACAATAAGGTTTGCTGTAATAATAATACGTTTATTGAGACACACACACTACACCTTTGTATCCACATGTTTTCAGTTCAACAGCCAGACAACGACTCACACATGTACAATTCCAAAGATACATCAAGCACCAGAACATTCCTCACAGATATAAATGTACAATACTCAACACGCCTCCTTACATTTATATCTGTACTTCTATTAATTCACATTCAACATCTCTCTAAACTTTTGAACTTAACTTTACACAATGCCTTCGTAAATATGTCAGCAATGTTTTCGTTACAGTCAATTTTCACAATGTCTATTACACCATTTGTATAACACTCATTTACAAAATGATAGTGTACTTCAATATACTTGGAGTTCTTTGAAAAATTACCATACTTCGCAATATTTACTGCTCCTGAGTTATCTTCATATACTTGGACAGGTCCTTTGATATTTAAATTAAAAGTTTTTAATACATCCAAAACATACTTTAGTTCAGTAACAGCTTCTGACAAGGCAATTTATTCAGCAAAAGTGGAAGATTTAACGACACTTCCTTGTTTTCTAGTTTTACAAAATATTGAATTTCCAAACAATCTAATTACATACCCCGACGTGGACTTTCGATCTACAATATCACCTGCCCAATCTGCATCAACATAGCAATCCAAAGTTTTTACATTTTCATTACTAACAGAAATTTAATTTCAAATTTTTCGTTAAATACAAATACTTTAATACTCTTAATACATACTTGTAATGAACTTTACAGTAACAATTCTGAAATCTACTTAAGTAATTAACACTGTAACTGATATCTGGTCTAGTTCCTGAACTGATGTACAAAAGAGCACCTATTAAGTTTCTGTATCTAATGTCTTGACATACTTCATTCACAGGTTCTAATTTTAAATTAACTTCCATTGGTGTATATTACAATTTTGAGTTTACAATTTTATACTTTGAGGCTAAGGAATTGATGTAATTTTCCTGACTCAAACTCATAACATTTTCTTCCAGATTGTAATCTATATTAATTCCTAAATAGGATTTTACTTGACCGAAGTCTTTCATCTTGAATTTCTTCGACAACAGATTCTTGATTTTATCTATTTTCCTTTTACTGTTCAAACAAATTAATAGATCATCAACAAATATTATTAAATAAATTACATCATCTCCATCGATCAAAGTATACAGACAATAATCAAATTCACATTTTGCAAAACCTAGATCACTCATAAATTCATCAAAACAATCATACCAAGCTCTAGGGCTTTCTCGTAAACCATACAATGCTTTATTCAATTTACAAACCCTATTAGTACCATCTTCATACCCTCTAGGCTGATTTATATAAACCTCTGATAAAACTTTACCATTAAGAAATGCAGTTTCAACATCCATTTGCTCTATAGCTAAACCATTTTGACAACAGTATGACAGTAAAAGTTTTAAGTGTCTGCATCTTAGCCACTGGTGAATATATATCATCCACAACTTCCTTTTGTTGAAAGACCCCTTACAACTAGTCTTGCTTTATAAGTGTTATCTGATTTTTTTGTATAAACCCACTTTACATCAAGAGCATTTACATTCTCTGGTTTCTTTACTAATTTCCATGTTTTGTTTTGATACAAACAGTCAATCTCCTTGTCCATTGCTTGTTTCCAATACACTGACTCTTTACAATTAATCGCCTCCTCGAAATTATTTGGACTATCAGCAAAAGAAAAGTTTACATAAATGATATTGCTACAGGACATAATCATTAAATCTATCTTGCATTTTACATTTTCTACCTGACCTAGTCAATTTACATTTATCACTGTTTAAAACCTCCTTTAACATCTCCTTCTTTCCTTTCCTCATCTACAGATTCATTTTCATCACTAGAATCACTCTCTGAATAATAACCCTTTAAGTGGATAAGTCTAACATTATTCTCTACAATATCAACATGTCTTGCAACAACAATTTTATTATTCACTAATACTCTGTATCCAACTTCACTATAACCTAATAAAATTCCCATATCAGCTTTACGATCCCATTTAGACTTTCTCAATTGTTCAGGTACTCTTACAAAAACTTTACTACCATATAGCTTCAGATGTTTAACATTTGGTTTCTTTCCTAGTAAAATTTCATAGGGAGTTTTCTTTTCAATAGTATTAGCTAAAGTTCTGTTTTTAAGATAAACTGCTGTACAAACTACTTCAGGCCAGAACCTCCTATCTACTTTTGCTTCAGCTAGCAAACACCGTGACATATCCATGATAGATCTATTATATCTTTCAGCCGTACCATTTAATTCATGTACATAGGGAGGGCAAACATTTAAAACAATTCCTTTTTCCTTTACAAATCGATAAACATCAGAATTTAAATATTCCTTTCCATTATCACATCTCAGTTTCTTAATAGTTTTACCTGTCAAATTTTTATTTCATTTACATATGCAACTAGTCAATCATAAACTTTTTGATTTGATAGGGTAAACACGAGCTGCTTTGCTATAATCATCTATAAAAGTTAGAAAGTATCTTTCACCATTCCAAACCAAGAGTTGAGTGAGGCCCATTTAAATCAGTGTGAATAATTTCTAAAATTCCTTCTGCTTTGCTTCTATTATTTTCAAAAGGTAAATTGCGCATTTTGTTTTCAATACAAACTTTACACTTCATATATTCCGATTCTAAACTTTTAGGTAAACCAACTGCTAATTGATCTTTACACAAAGTATTTAAATAGTTAAAATTTAGATGTCTTAATATGCGATGCCATATCTCCTTTTCAGTCATAGAATCACTGTTACTCACAATATTTACATTAACATCTTCCTTAAAAATGCTACTTGTCATTTTATACAGATTACCTTCCTTCATAGCAATTGCAATTAGCCTGTTATTTCCATCAAAAACTTTTGAAACATTTCCTACAGATACAATCTTGTGCTTGTCTGTTACTTTCATATAACTAATCAAGTTTCTACTCATGTCTTTAACATAAAATACATTTTTCCATATTAATTTGAATCAATTTACCATAAACTGAAAAATAACTAACTACATTTCCTATCTTAGTTGCTTTCAAAATTTTCCCATCAGCAATCTTTAACCTCTACAGGCTTTTCAAAAGTTACACACTCTGAAAAAATACTCTTCATTATTAACATGATCTGTACAACCACTATCCAATAACCAACCAATTTTAATATTTTCTTTGTTACCTGTGTTCATTTTATTTTGCACCATCAAGCTCCTAACCTCTGTTACAAAACTGCCTGTTTCACTTTCACTTTGGTGGTATACTTCACCATGCCGATACTGGCCGTTCTTGATCCCGTTGCACTTACACTTTCACTTTGTTGGCATTCTTGACTTCGCCGATACCGGTCGGTTTCTGGATCCCTTGTGCTTACTTCCGCTCCACGGTTGATAATTGTTGTTACCTCTGAAGTTTCCACTTTGATGGTTACTTCCTCTGCTGCTTCTTTGATACTGCCTGCCGTGATTCCATTTGCTCTTTCATTTTCTTCATTTCGACGACAACAATCTCTCTTGAAATGTACTCTTCTTCCGCAGCCCCAACACAATTGTTCCTGACGACTTGTACCAGATTTTCTCATACTTCGGAATGCCATTTGTTTTTACAGATTCACTTTCACCTTGTCTTTCAAGTCCATTAATCGAATTTTACTTTTAACAAATTCAACAGTTTGATCTTCTTCTTTCAAAACATCAACCAAGTCACCAATGTAGCACAAACAGTGCGGCAAAGTTCTTAACATGTAGTTTAATTTTTCTTTCTCAGTAACTTTAGCCCAGCAGATTTCAATTCGTTTACTGTCCTTTCAAAATCACTAAAGAATGTCGCTGTTTCATTGTAGTCTTTTAACTTCAATTTTTCCAGTTTGTTTCTACAAATTATTTGGAGTGCAGTCGATTCCTTGGCGTATAATTCGTCGAACTTAGTCCATTATTTCATATGCATTCATTTTAGCACTCACAAACTCAAGTTGCTTATTCGTAATAGCACTATAGATGTAGTTTACTGCCTTCAGATTTTCTTCTTCCCAAATTTCAGCATTATCCATACTTGTTTTCTCTCTTGAAGCCACTGTATAACATTTCTTCATCTTTAAATACATCATTATTCTTTTCTTCCAATTTCCATAGTCCTCGCCGTCAAAGCACGGTATTACAATGTCAGCCATTATTACTTGAAATCAAACTTTCTTGAATACACGAAAGCCACAGACCTTTTTTTTCAACGATTTAACCACTCAACCACTAAACCACGGACTGCTACCATGTTAAATAATGTTCACCACACAATAAGGTTTGCTGTAATAATAATACGTTTATTGAGACACACACACTACACCTTTGTATCCACATGTTTTCAGTTCAACAGCCAGACAACGACTCCGACTCACACATGTACAATTCCAAAGATACATCTCCAAAGATACATCAAGCACCAGAACATTCCTCACAGATATAAATGTACAATACTCAACAGTTCCTATTATTATAATAATTAATTCATTGAGATCGCTATCATGGCCCTATGGTAATTTCCGTACATATCTACTTACGATTCATACACATTTATATTTTAAAATCCTTTACTGTCTGAGGTATACCATTCATCACTGCTTTACTTAACTTGTTACTTGTACAGATGCCATATGCTTGAAATTAAATGCTAATTTATTATCGTGTTCCTCTTTTCCCTTCCACATACTGTTTCTAAATCTTTTCTCTATATTTATCAATTCCTAAACATCAGTGTATGGCATGTACATGTACTTAATTCTTTTTACCTGCCTTCTTTTCTCCAAATATTTCCAGCCAACTCTTTTATAATTTTGTCACGACGTTTTCACGAAAAATCTACTATGCGGATCCAAACTGTAGCTTCCTGCATCTTTTACCGAGCGTGGTGGTGTAACGGATAGCGTTCTGGCCTCGCATTCGGGAGGACGGCGGTTCGAATCCCCGTCCGGGCATCCAGATTTGGGTTTTTCCATGGTTTCCCCAAATCACTCCAGGCGAATGCCGGGATGTTTCCTTCAAAAGGCCATGGCCGAATTCCTTCCCATTCCTTGCCCACATCCTTTCCCGTCTCTAAAGACCACGTTGTTAAAAAGGGACGTTAAACTGTTACAAAAAAAAAAAAAAATCCTGCATCTTTTTTCTTATATTATGCTCTACCCTTCTTTCTTTTGCTAATTTCAATACAGTTATTCACCAACATTAAGTTGACAATTCTGAGTAGTGTGTGTGTGAAGTGACGAAATGTTTTTATCTTAGTACCCAAACGTTCTTACAGAGTTTGTGCCGAGTAACAAATGCCGCTAAAATTTCATTGATGACGATGATATATGGTAAAATACTGAACAATCCAGAAAAAATAACTAATTATTTTGATTACTTTTCCACATGATACTAGACAGGATCTCAATAGACAAAGGTGTCCATTAAAATTAGTGCAACAAGAAGAAATAATAATAATAATAAAAAAAACATTAGCGACGAGATTGAAGATAATGTCCTCTGCATTACCTTCTCCACTGTCTATATACGAAAGAAAAGGCAAAAGTTGTTTGGTGCTGCTGGGTTAGATATAGGGAAGGAAAACTGTCGAAATGATAAAAATGTGATGGAGACGTTACAGGACGGCGACGAAACCAACATCTGCCGGTGCACAAGGAAAACCTCCGTTACCTAACATTACGTTACCCGACATACAAGAGTTCCTATTTGTTTTTAATTTAGGATATGCTTTATGGTTGAACCATTCTGATTTTAGTTTCGAATGATTTCGGCACGACTTGGAGACCAAAAACGATTTGCCAAATGCTAAGTTATAATCATACCAATAACATACTGCTTTCGGTGAACCAGTTTTTACAAGTGCATAATAAGAATTATTAGATCTGTGCATGCAATGATTCCCAAAAATTAAAAACCCCTCAGTCACGAAATGCTTGAATTATGGACGTGTTTCAATGACGCAAATAGGAGAACATACAATGAGTGAACTTGTTCCTTCTGTAACTATGCAGAGAAGGTGTCTTAAACAGCACGGAGCAGTGCCTTGATACGGAATAATCTTCTCTAAGCTGTTAGTTCTTACGCGAACTTCCTTGCCTTCCTCTTCAGCATCGCTTTTCATCGCTGGGATTTGTACATTAAGTTATAAATAACATAAAATCAGTTTATAACAGCAGTTGCGATTTGCTGTTACAGTCGTTCATTCACATTAGTTGAACATCTTTTCCTAATTCGTTTCCATAACTATACGTGACCGGCCGTCACTGTACCACACATAGTCCCAGACTTAACTGATGTTAGCGTTTCGCTTTTCAAAAAAACGCTCGATGGAATGCAGCACCGTTTTGTCAGCTACTACTGTCTACTTGACCAGAATATATTCAGTTCATCAAATTTTGCCAAGGAATTTTCAGTTCGTTATGAAATTAAAAATAATTTATCTTTATTGTTTTGTTATTGAAAATTATTGATTACTTTTGTTAGAAAAAAAGAAAATGAACCACTTAATAAAATCTTTACACCGAGCGGGACGGTGTAACGGTTAGCGTTTCTCGCCTCGCATTCGGGAGGACGGCGGTTCGAATCCCCGTCCGGGCATCCAGATTTGGGTTTTCCATGGTTTCCCAAATCACTCCAGGCAAATGCCGGGACGCTTCCTTCAAAAAGCTATGGCCGAAATCCTTCCCATTCCTTGCCCCCATCCTTGGCCGCCATCCTTTCCCGTCCCTAAAAGACCTCGATGTTAAAAAGAGACGTAAAGCAGTTACAAAAAAAAAAAAAAAAAAAAAAAAAAAAAAAAAAAAAAAAAAAAAAATCTTTACGAGCAGTATTAAATTATATTGATATGGTAGTAAGATATAATGTTGTTTTAACCGTGGAGCTACAATGTGGTAGTAAGCAGGTCTATACAAACAAAAAGGACACATTAGTGAGGCTAAACCTGTCAAGATCCTGGCAATAGAGTGACACACCAAGCCCGGTAGGTAGGGATAAAACGATACGAGTAAATACAAGTACTTACTCGATACATTCCTTCCGATACCAAGTACTTTTTGTATCGATACTTTAAAAATAAGTGTCAAGTAGGTATCGGTCAAAAGTACTCGTATCGGTGTGTATACCAATATCACGAATATCATGTTTTCATTTAACACGTTAATTGATACATTAAACGCTCATCTATACTGTAAAGAATATTTTTTTGTCTGTCATTACATTTTTTAACATATTCTTTTTCTAAGTTTGTGTAGTTGGAAAACTTGTTTGTCTATGCCTGGCCGAAAAAAAAAAAAAAAAACAACCTCTCTGCCGTCCCGTCAGTCGCCATTTTATGTCCTGGTCGTCATTGACTCATTGTTTTGTTTTCGTTCTGCTTTCGTAATTCTAACCTAGGGCTACCGTCGTAGTTTTGTGTTTAGTTTTGCATTAGGTAAATTTGCTGATTGAAAATGGGGCCTCCAAAGTCTAATGTGTGGCAATATTTCAAGAAAAATGACGACAAATCGCAAGCTGCAAAAAATGCTTTAAAACGGTGCGGTTTTGTGGAAATACTTTTAATTTGCATAAGCATTTAAAAAGCCACCCCCATATCGCACCTGTTAATAGAAATAAGATTTCAATGGAAACTCGACATTTATTTATCTACAAAATTATTATTTGATATGTTTAGATGTTGATTGCGAATAGTGTTGTGTGGATACGTTAATCGATGTTTTTTGATATAATCATATTGTAAATATTGACTGGTATCGATTAAGTAAAAAACTTTTAACTTAACAGGCAAACACATAGAAAAACAAATATTTTTGAGGAGAACTACAAAAACTGACTTTTTTTTCATAAAATTAGTTTTATTTTGTCCTAGTCGGTATTAGTCCTGCAACTATCAGTAAGGTGAAAATGTAATAAACATCTTTCGTCAAATAAATATATACTTTTATATCAATAAAGACTATCAATTCTTATTACATACTGTTTTTACATTTATTCCAAATTTCACTACGAAATATCAATCGATACTAGTAAGTATCGATACTTTTCTATGGATACCGAATAAGTATCGATACTTTACGACCGATACTGTATGGAGTAAAAGTATCGATACCTCAGTGGTATCGTTTTATCCCTACCGGTAGGTGAACGATAACGCTCTGACCCTGTATTCAGGAAGATGCGGGTTCGAATCCCCGACCGGGCATCCATATTTGGTTTTACGTGGTTTCCCCAAATCACTCCAGGAGAATCCTGGGATGCTTCTTCCAAAAAGCCATGGCCTAATTCCTTCCCGTTCCTTGCCACAAGTCCTTTCCCGCTTCTAATGGCCTCAACATAGACGGGGCGTAAAGCCATAATAAAAAAATAAAAAAACAGATCAGCGACTGTTGCTTTCCGAAATGTTTTTGTAGGCTTTTTGATAGCTGTTGTGCAACACTGAGAACCCACATGTAATGTAACAGGATTTTACTGAATCACTCACCGAGCATGGGGGGTGAGCAGTAACGTTCTGGCCTCGCATTCGGGCGAATGCCGGGTTTGTTCTTTCAAAGGCGATGTCCGAATACTTTCCGTTCGTTGTCCCCAGTCCCTTTCCGCCTCTAATCAACTCGAAGTCGACAAGGCGTAAAGCCAGAAGCCTCAATGAGTCATTGTGTCTCCTCCAGATCTATTATCTAAATGCAAGAAAGGGGTTTAATAAAATAGTGTACTGGCTACTTTGTGAGCGGAAACATCATGGTGGACCCCGAAGGCAAATATGTAATTATTGCAAACGTGAAAGCTATTGACGGCAAAGCGTGAGCCATCCGCCCTCTTGTAATGCATAATTCAAATTTTAGACCTGCTTTGTGGAGGACCAGCAGATGGCATTCTCGTAACTCTGAATTCTCGCCCCTTTGTGTAGCGGCGCAGAGCGAACGGCTGTGTTACATATTCCGCAATGTGTCTCAGTGTTTCCGTGGTTTATATACGGTCCATTCAATTAGCCTTCAGAGAAAGCCAGTGGGTGTACGTCGCTGTAACGCTGCCTGATGGTGATGTTATGAAATTAATCAAAATTCACCACTGCTTTGTGTATTCAGATACGTAGGATGGCCTGTGGTTTGGGTCTCACGTTAAACTGTAAATCCAGCCATGACAAAGGCGGAATGAGCACTGTCGTTCCGCGTCCGAGCTATCCTTCTGGGTCTCCCTGCCAACACATGACATTTTATTCGTTTCAAAAGTTTATCTTTCATAGAAGCGACACTCTTTGTGAACAACAATGTATTCGTGTTTTCAGTTCAGAAATCTTCCCACCTCCACACTAACATACACCAGTTACGTTTCTTCATATCGAATTCATAAAGATTTAGAGTATTTTTCAAGTTTTTCTGAAACAATGGTTATTGAAATTAATATTGAATTAGTTTCTTCTTGCTTTCTCCGATTACTTTTCACAAAAGGTAAGGAGCCACTCTTTGGAAATGTAAGCTTTACTTTAAAAGTTAGGTATTAATTTGTCTTTGTTTTGTGTAGTTTCTCAAACTGAAATTGGTGACAATCATAGCATTCCCATGGATGTTTACAAGAAATCAACTAACTCCGTATCAGAACGGCCTAATAGCTACGACCGAGGCTTGAACATGGGTCCCTAGTATCTCTCTTTTACCAGTATGGCGGCGCTTTATAGGGCTTGCCCGAACTGGTGGGTATTCATATTGCTCGTAATACGTTCGTTCAATATCAAACAGGTTGGTGAACAGGCATCCAGAAAGAGGATTCGGGAAAGACGGCTCGAAGTCAGTATCTGAAATAATTTGCGAAATTTGACCGAGGACACAAGGATTTAAACGGGGAAAAACACAGAGAAAAAGATTTAGAAATACAACCTGCAAAACCGTGGTGACTGCTACAACGGCTGAGACAGCGAGAATGATTTATAAGACCATCTGCCCACTGCTGTGTACTTTTAGATTTCTCGAACAGCAGATACCTGATGAAAAGGGCAGAGATCGTTGTGGAAACGCTATCTTTTTATGACACCATCCGGCTGCAAACTCGTGAAGAATATTTTACATGCAAAGACTAATGGTATCATTGATAATAAATGAGATTTTGGGAACCATATTCTCTCTTTGAATTTTATTTATTTATTTATCAATCTTGTTCCATGGATCCGTACTGTGGAAGGATCCTCTGGGATGTGAAACATGTCATGGTTAATACACATTCATACAATATGAGTCGTAATCATTGTGAAAACAATTATATGGTACAAAGACAAATAAAGAGAATAAAAATAAATATTAAATTTCTAATACTGAGTTTTGCGAAAGGAATGGACTAGAAAGAGTTGCCAATAAGATAATCTCTCAGTTTTTATTTAAATATATCTTTATTATCAGTAAACTGTTTTATACAGACGCGACCAATACACCTTGGAACGAAATTTACTCACTGACTTCTATTGACGCAAAAGTCGCAAAACTGACCGATATGATTACTGAACTGTATAACAGGCACGCCCCACCTAAGAAAAAGAAAGTTAAACGAGCTCCAGCACCATGGCTAACTGAAGACATAAGACAACTTATGACCGAAAGAGATACCGCTCATAGACTTTACAGACGAAACCCCTCAGACGATAACTACCAACATTATAGAAAACTGCGCAATCGTACTAATCAAGGCATGAGAAACGCTAAACTTCGTTACGCCTCATAAGGTCATTACTGAAAGCACAACCCCTACTGTTTTGTGGAAGAACCTTCGCGCCTTTGGAATCGGCAAAAGAAATTACGTCTCAGACATTCATATGCCACTAGAAAAGCTTAACAGCCACTTCTCAACTCGGGCAGTCGAAATTGACCCCGCATTAAAAACACAAGTAATCCACCAAAATTCGATCGCAAAACAACACCCAACAATTTCACTTGTCACTAACGACTACAAAGCAGGTGAGGAAAGCTATTGCGCGGATAAAATCTAATGCAAAAGGGGTAGATGACATCGATATCAAAATGTTTAATAACATATTGGATGTAATCACCCCATTTATAAAAACATATCTTTAATTTTTCTATTCTTACTGGAACATATCCAAAAGTTTGGAAAATGGCCTTAATCAAACCATTACCAAAGAAAACCTCTCCTGTTGAACCGTCAGATTATCGACCAATAAGTTTATAACCTACCATTTCAAAGGCTCTTGAATATGTAGTTCATGACCAAACCACTAAGCACCTTAATGCGCACAACAAACTAGATAATTTTCAGTCCAGTTTTCGAAAAAACCACAGTACGCCCGACTGCACTAATAAAGGTAACAGACGACATAAGACTTGCTATGGACAGACGAAAAATAACAATAGTGATACTTCTTGATTTCAGCAAGGCATTTGACACTGTCGACCTTGACATACTCCTGTCCAAACTGAGAGGATTAAATTTTTCCAGCGGCAATGGTGACTGGTTCGAAGCGTACTTGAGGAACCGTCAGCATTGTGTTACAGATCCCAATGGAAACAGATCACCATGGGAAACTGCAAACAGTGGTGTCCCCCAGGGCTCAGTCCTGGGGCCACTTCTTTTTTCTATTTATATTAACGATGTGGCTAGTATCTTACGTTACTGTTATTACCATCTGTACGCTGACGACCTACAACTATACCTTAGTGCATCACCAAATGATATACTCACAGCAAATAAATTCAGACCTTAATAATCTTTGTGATTGGGCAAAGAGACTTGGATTAAAAATAAATCCCTCTAAATCTCAGGCTATTGTTATTGCAAATCCAAAACTGATAGGCAGCAACTTCACATCAAATCTCCCAAAAATAAAGCTTCAGGGAACAGTGTTAAACTACAGTGAATCTGTAAAAGATCTTGGAGTCCTAGTAGATAGTAATTTAAACTGGTCTGAAAATACTGTTTCAGTATGTCGCAAAGCCTTCTCTTCTTTTCATGCTCTGTATAAATGTAAGAAATTCTTCCCCACTCATTTGAAAAAGCAATTGGTGCAGGACTCTGGTGCTACCCCATCTCGATTACTGTGACGTTGCTCAGCAAATTTGAGTTCGGCAGACATAAGAAAACTTGAACTTGTTATGAACTCTTGTGTAAGGTTCATCTGTGACCTACGACTGTACGACCACGTCTCACCTTCATACGACCGCTTACAGTGGTTGCGCGTTTGGGATCGACGACGATTCCACACTCTATGTCTCCTTCACCGCCTCATACATCTGAAAACTCCCGCCTACCTTTGTTCCAAGATCTTATATCTAGGACTTTCTCATAATATTAACACCAGATCCCTGAACTCAAACATACTAACCATCCACTCCCACAGCTCGGAAATCCTAGGCAATTCCTTCTTCATTTCAGCGGCTAGACTGTGGAATGATCTTCACCTGAAAATTAGAACTACCACAAAAATCGGCCCATTTAAAACTCATTTGAAAAAGCATTACTTATTGGAGCACTAGCTAAAAGACCTCTCCTTCCATTAATAACTTAATTTTTTGATCTGAATAATATTGATGTATACAGTGTCCACCTCTTATTCTGCCTTCCCTAGTATTAGTTTGTCTTGTTTCTTCATTCTACTATTATTAAGTTTTGTACCATTTACTTCTTTAACTTCCACTAGCATTACCATTACCATTAAATTATTAACTAGTTAATAACGAATACTATTAAGATTTTAGTTAGTATTTTACTCATAAACATTATTAAGATGATTTTTTGTTAGTATTGCTCTTGAACCTAAATTATGCCAAATGTTATATAAGTGTTGTATATTGTTAATTTGAGTAAAGTGTATATTATTTATTGTAAATGATGTAAGAGAGGGCTTGATAGCCCTAATCTTGTCAGGCTAAATAAACCTTTAAATCAATAAATAAATAAATACTCTTGGGAAGTTTATTGAACAGATGTATCACAGAATAATTAACTCCTCTTTGTACTAATGACAGAGAATTTTGTGTTTTGTGCAAGTTATTGCTGTTTCTTGTATTGAAATTGTGTACCTGTGAATTAGATGTAAACAGGTTAAAATGTTCTATGAGAAAGCACATGAAAATTTAATTTAATTTAATTGCAATGGAGCACAGGCTCCGGTGGCAATTTCCCTATACACCCACCTTCCCCCTATCCTGCACCCACCTACATTTGTCCTCTACAAATTTTATATTTAAAATCTTTCAAAGTTTTCGGTAAATTATTCATCATTTCTCTTGGTAACTCATTCCAATCTCTGACACCCTTACCTAAAAAAGAGAATCTTCCCACACCCTTGTGCCTGAAATCGAGTGCTAGCTTGTGGTCATGGTCATCTTTACCGTTCCATGCACTACTTTTCATACCTATTGCGATATCTTTCCATGCCTCATCGCCAGTATATGCCCTGTACACTCCCATGACCCTCCTCATCCTTCTCCTGTCTTGCAATGAATCCCATTACAGCTCCTTTATCATATCCGTCAGTTATTTGGATTTTCGTAAGACTTCTAATCTTCAGAATTGGAAGTATCTGCTTAGATAGCTTATCCTTAAGTCCAGTGTTATCCCAGTATGACTTTTTAACCAACCGAAATTTGTGTTTGGTTTCTTAAATTGCATTGCTTTTCCCTATTTCTACAAATAAAACCTACTACCCTATGATTCTTTAAGGAATTTGATCTTAAGCAAGCCATTGTTACCCTTTTTCCATTTTCAATATGTATTACAGCTCCTTTTTTTTTTGCGATTCCTTCAGATACTATAGTTTATCTCGATTCTTGACATAAGTTGTAGAGACGATGAGAAAATGTAAAACCGCTTTACCAAAAAAAAAAAAAAAAAAAAACTGTAGAAAAATACGATTATTCCATATTTAATAAAACAGTTTCTTTAATCGAGAAAATACTGAGGAGCTTGCAGTTACATAACGATAGGGAAGCTCATTAACTGACAGACAGTGGTCTGCAAGGGAGGCGTGATTTGGAGGAAACATCAGTCCAGAATTTGAGGGTTGGGTCGAATTCCTGAGGATGAAGGAAACATACGGATTCTCTGAGTATCAGGTTACTTTTGCCGTTTTCCCTATAATACTGGAATCAAGGAAGGATAAGATTTTCAGCGAAAATCAGGTGAAAAGTTGCAGTGTTAACTCAATGAGAAAAGCAGCCAAGAGAGAATGTAATGATCTGACCGTTGCCAGGATTTGATTTGTGAAACAATAGGGCATTTCATATTACAGATTCACAAATTTCTCGGCAGAGTAGATGTTGAGAAGAAGCGAGTACGTAAGCGAGGAAATAGCGTATAAATTATTCAAATGAGTTACACAGCTTTCGTTCCCACGGCAATGAATTAATAGCCTCCAGTTTTTTTTAATCAGTACAAAAGGTTTTCTGAAACTGAAGAAAAATAATACTATCAGCTCCTTGGTGAGAGCAAGAACAATAGCAACCCACGCGTCTTAGACCGCGAACACAACACACACAGCAGAATATGTAACTCAAGTTCTCCGTAGAGATAATCAAAATGTCAACAAGAAAGACGCTCTAATCACTTTGTAAAAAGTACCGTTACCACTGCTTAGAAGAATCCGGAATATATTCTACAAGCTCTTAAAAATCTTGTAATAGATGCCAACATATATATTGGTACTTGGTGTGTAGAAAAGCTGGTGATTAACAAAACAACTTGATATTCCATAATTAGGATGCAACGCAATCTAAATTAAGAGTATATATCTTCAATAAAACAGTGTTAATACATCAGGAGTAACCGCAAAACAAAAACCTTTACTTGTTTTACACAAAACTTAATAGTTATATTATATGTAAGAATTTTGAGAATTTGTTGTTTAAATGCAGGGTATGATCCACTGGGCACAAGTTTCAAGTTCTGAGGTAATAGTATTTTTGCGATAGTTCTAGTAACTTAAATCGTATAAAACTGTCAGCTTCAACGCGTCTGTTTGCATCTTTATTTTTCAATGAAAAAAAAAAAATACGATTTTACAAAATTTTAAATGCGATATTCGGTTTTGAGTGAAAGAAACATTTAAAATGTGTAAGTTATAAGTCTGAAATGTATTACGTTTAAAGGCTTGGCTATGTTTCGGATACGCAACACTAAAGGAAGTGGAAAAGATGAAGTCGTGCCTATCCGAGGCAGTTTCGTCGTACGTGATTGTTTAAAGTAATGAAAGAAGTTAATTTGCACTTGTATAGATTAAATACTCGTAGCAGTTACTTAACATTAAACAATGCAGCACATGATAATGGTTCGAGAAACGTGACAAGTATGTCTAAATCTGTACAAAAACCTTTGAAATTAACGTTAGACGTTGTATGCACGTATTACCCATTACTGAAGTGTAAAATTCATGCCGTGTGGCTTAATTTTGATTCAGAAATTATTTGTTTTCCTCGATGTCCATTTGATTTTCTCGCTACAATAGTATCTGAATATCAAATTCGGAACAGACAGTCAGAAAATAACAGTGTACAGTATTTGAAACAAAGTGTTCGTTTGGTACTTGTGGTCCGTTATAGTCGACGTAATGGTTCTTCTTCTTCTTATTATTATTATTTTAATTTTAAATTGGTTTTCTGCCTTTTCAGGTCATACAGACAGCTGCAACTGTGTTGTTTTGTTTCTTCTTGTGCATGTATACTGAATCATCGTCCTTATCGGTTACTTTTCAGGACCACACAGTACGAACACAACTCGAATGTTTTTTAAGTAAGGGATTGGAATGAGTTACCAAGAGAAATGATGAATAATTTCCCGAAAACTTAGAAAGAATTTAAAGATAAAATTTGTAGAGGGCAAATGTAGGTGGCTGCAGGATAGGGGGAAGATGGGGGTGTAGGGAAATTGTCCCCGGAGCCTGTGCTCCATTGCAATTAAATAAAATAAAATAAATAAATTATGAATATTTAGTTTTGATTTAATGTTATTTTGATGACGCTGAAGCAGACTGCAGCACACTGAGAGCAAATTACCTTTCTAAAATCGTAAAGAACCACTATTCACCCTGATAACGGCAGCAATTTATCTCGGCTTGGACTGGACAAGAAACTGGAATATGTAGAAGCCAAATGGATCCACCACTAGAGATGGGCAGGTCCGAGATTTTAAAGGAGTCGGGTCCGGATGTACTGTACATCCATCCCTAGCGCAAGTGATACGGGTCTGTGGTACTGCATCCATTCGGACCTACCCACCTCTATCCACGACACAGTTTATAAAGATTTGATGGCGGGCGGGGACAGTCTCTAACAACTCTTGCGATGGCATTCCAAATTCGTTTGGGGGACTCAGGTCAGATGAACTTACTGGTCAGTGAAGGAACATAACGTCCGTGAAGTGTTCATCTAACTATTCACACAAAATTAAGGAGTCATTGAACGGGTATTCGTATTTTGGCGAAGCAAGAAGTCTACAGTGGAAATTTGGAGACTAACAAAAGGGAGCATATGGTCGCGTAGGATATATTGTTAAAGCTGCCCTGTGTGGATAGATGTTACCCATTCTAGGGGTTCCAGTTAAGTCCATGTAAAGAGTCTTGTAACGGAATGCTTCCTTCACCAGATCCGAGAGTACCTTATTGGTAATAGGATTCCAGCGAGTCATGATGTTTGCGCCTCACTCGTACATTGCCATCGGCACGCACAAACGTGAATCTTGATTATCGGTGCAGACAACATTTTCCCGGATTTCTGGGAACCAGTAGCGATGTACTGACGCTCATTATAATATTTGTACCCTCCGATTTACGGTCAGCAGATGTAGCTTTGTGGGTACGAAGTCTTCTGCACCCCATATTGAGGCTTTTTTGTTCTTTTTTACTTATGGCTTTACGCCTCGTCGACATCGGGGTCATTAGAGTCGGGATGGGACTCGGGACAAGGAACGAGAAGGTATTCGGATATGTGCTTTTTGAAGGAAGAATCCCGCCATTCGCCTCGAGTTATTTTGGGAAGCCATGGAAAACCCAAATGCCCGGACAGAGATTCGAACCGGCGTCCTCCCGAATGCAAAGCTAGAGCGTTAACAGCTCACCCACCACGCTCGGTGTCCCCCTATTGTGGAGATGGTCCTCGAAAATATGACTGCCCACTCATTGTTAAGAACCAATGTTGGCTTTCCGAGTGACTTGTTGCAATGTGGCTCATCCATCTGGTGGTAGATAATAGACGAATAACCCGCTCATGGACACGCACTTATCCACGATATTTGGCGTAGTGGGACGTTCTCATGATACATCCTTGACACATTGGCTGGCGAAAATCCAAGCGCCTGCACTACTTTCGCAATGGAACGAATCATCAGTCGGGCCCTAACAATCTTCAAATGGCAAAGTTCACTCGTTTCCATACTACAGAACTCAGCGTAGTGACATCAACCGCCGTTGGAGATTTTAGTTCTTCCAGGCAAGACTTAAGCCTATCTAAGATAACTGTTGTGTAATTGATACTTTAGTGTCAGTGTCGTCTCCAAATCATGTGGATATACTACAGATATTTGAAGCACATATGCCGTCTCAGTGACAAAAAGACTTCACTGGATGATTCACCATCGGTATTGGGTGCAAATACGGAGGCTCCTGTATTCAGTTGGTCGAGAGTGTGCATTATTTTCAAGAATTAGCCATTTCATGGTGAGAGTCATTTTAATCAATTTATCAGAGTTAAGGATATCAAGGTGAGTGTTCCTTACACACGTGTAGCGTGATATATGGAAATTTTTCAGCTAGTTTTACACAAATCTAATCTTTCGCAGAAACGTGATTACTTTGCTATACAGTATAATTTATTTGATAATTTTTAGGTTTATTGACGCAATGATGGTGTGATCATATTACGCATCAACCAGTTGCTGCTGCTTGAATTTTCCTAGTTTCGATTTTGACTTTGAGCGATGAGCGCATACTGTGTAGTACCTGAGTCATGTAGAGCCAATAGTGAAATTTTCAGCACCCAATGGCAGGGGTTGATTATGCCACGGGGGAAATGGAGTGAGCTCGATAGTTTGAGTACGCAGCTACCCAATGATTACCCTCTCCTCTTTCTACGAGCATGTGTAGATTTTCTTCAGATTATTATGTTGGACGGTGAATGTCTTATGTGGTCACTGCTTGCAGCAGTATGTTAGGATAATAAGACCATGTTTGATATACTAAAGGATACGCTTATACGGCCAACGAGCTGCTTGGAAGGATACAGTGACGCTCTTTTATAACTCTGTTTACCATAGTGCGATTGTTGGAAACAAATGAGCGACGGTGAAAATGCAGTGTTTGTGTTAATGAATTGAAAAGTTGGTGGAGACCACTACACGTAGCGATATCACCATTCAGAAGCGAGGAAACTTTCTATTAAAATTTGTTAATTATCGGTTTCTAGAAGCATAATAAATCTTAAAAACTAATTTATCGTTAAAATAGTTAATTAATTCGTATCGCAGGTTATAATGTAGCATCGAAATCATCGCAATTTATCCATTATTGGTGGTGCACTATTGAAGCTCGTGCGCGATCATTGAATGTTTGACATTTCATTGTAAGGAAAAAAATTAAGAGCTACATGTTGGAAACGAGGTAAAACCAAGGAAAATGGAAAGGAATATGTAAACGGCATTTTAAACAATTGTAGCTACCTTCCTCACAACCACAATTCGAGCTTCAGCCCCTTTACCTTTTATTATTAAAAAATAAAACCTACAGATAGGAGAGACAGCCGGTAAAGAACTAGTTTTCACTTCAACCGCGACACGTATTCTACTGGGGTAAACATACCGAAGGATTTATCTGTGACAGATTGTTTGAGTTGTCTAAGTAATTGGGGCAATTTGGTTTCTTTAGTTTCTGAAAAAATTAGCCACTTTCATACTGTAACCCATAGAACTTTATGGAAGATATGGAACTGCAATAGAAGGTTAATCGAATATGGGTGTCGGGGGGGAAGTGACTTTGCGAGGATAGTGTTTAACGCCTCTCATATAAGAGTACAATGATGGTACCAGTGACTGCACACTCTGAGACGTGTGGATAAGAGATGACCTTACCTGTCGAAGGAGATGCCTGTGAGTGTGAAGACGCTCGCCGCCACTGACACGTTGGCGATGAAGTTGTTCACCGTGCAGTAGTGTTTGCCGAAGTACCAGTCACTGCAACAGCCGGAGGGGAAACACAACTAGTTAATATACTATTAACGGTAAGTCTATGCAGGACTATATAAAAGATACCGCACGACAAAGTCAACCTAAACTTAATTTGCCCTTTGCTGCTCTTGTTCTTGTGTGACTCATAACAATAACTAGTGAAGAAGAACTGGGTATGAAAACAAAATATTCCACGATTGTTACTAAGCCAAACTAAATATTGCAAATGAAATCGGTGAAGAATACCATCATCAACTGCAGCAGTTTACCCGACTTTTAAATTTTGTTAAGTGATTCAAAAGATCACAATGAACTCAAGTGTACGCTACAATACTCAAAACCCGCGTAAGACCGTCGGCCGTTAACCCCGTATTCCACAAGAATAATAAGCCTGATTCTTTTCTGTCTTCATAAAAATGTTTCATATCCGTGTATTTACAGGGATATCCCCTAATCAGCTGTTAAGGCTGGAGGCAGATGTGCCATTCTACGGTAAAAAGTGTAATCAGAAAAAAACACTATCTAGCAGCTATAGCGTCAGTTTAAATCACTACTTACAACAGATATCGTGTTGCTGCTTCGATTAGTACAACGGTTAAAATTCACGAATTTTCTAGTTGATTTTATTGAGCAATTTTAGCAAACTGTAAAGGAGTCCGATAAACTACAGTATATTTATTGCTTGTTGGGAGACAGAGCGATTTATACGGGCTGAGAGTTTCAAGCAACCAGATAGATATATTTCAGTTTTTGAACGGAGCTGGGATTCAAGACTGCAAATTTGTTTCACTCCATGCGCACAGTATTCCCATTTGCCGGACAAAACCGAGAGAAAGGCAAATTATTCGTTTACTAGAGAATACCCGTTACAAGGGCAGCGTGCGTGGTTACTGGAAAGTTTTTAGAGTGCATATCAATAACCACCTCATAAAATATTTTACTGTTTTCGCAGCCGTCAAACTAATACGAATTGCTTACGAGATTAACGCTGCGTCGAAATGCTCCTCCTTCTTCTTGTTCCCGACGTTTCGTCCAGGACTTAGGTCGTCTACAGGGGACTAACCACCTGCTGAATCTGCTAGAGACTGGCGTGGCTGCTTGTTTTCGTATTTGTTCTGTGGAGGCTGTCGATTCTCTGGCAGTAACGATTATCCAGAGATATGATTTTACGAGTATTTAACACACATTTCCAAGCCTTCCATCATTGCTGAGGGTGTTTGGCTGTTGGAATATCTCAATAGCCTCTCATACGTTTCTTTGTGGATAATCTTCAGTTCTAGCTAACTCTGTTGTATTTTTCCACAGTATTTTGTGTTCTTCCTGCATCTGGTGTTCGGCAATAGCTGATTCGTGGGATGCCTCAGACGGGAGTGAATCTTATGTTCACGTATCCTCACGGCTACTGCTCGTTCGGTATCGCCTGTATATACCATACCTTGAGGCAATTAGAGGGTACTTCATAAATTCCACTGCTTTGTATGGGAGACCTTCGACCTTTGGCCGTTCGCAGTTTATTTTATTTTTTACTTTGTTTCCACTTCTAAATATTGTCAGAGAATCGACAGTCTCCACAGAACAAATACAAAAAAAAAAAAAACCAGCCACTCCAGTCTCTAGCAGATTCAGTAGGCGGCTAGTTCCCTGAAGATTACCTAAGCCTTGGTCGAAACGTCGGGAAGAAGAAGGAGGAGCATTTCGACGCAGCTTTAATCTCGTAAGAAACCACCTCATAAGTTGTTAAGAAATTAAGTTTTTACCTTGAAAATCCCGCTCTGCTCTCAGTTTTTATTTTTTGTTTATTGCCCCCCCCCCCTTTTCAACAACAGGCAATAGGAGGTAAATAGAATACATAATGATTAAAGCAGACTAGCAATGTGGACATGTGTCCGGAAACGCTTACATTCCATGTTAGAGCTCATTTTAGTTTCGTTAGTATGTACTGTACTTCCTCGATTCACTGCCATTTATGGGGGAATTTTAAGGCCCTTGTCTACGCAACCCCGGTACCAAACGTAGAGACTCGTCGTGCTCGTATTGCGGACGGCTGTGATACAATACGCCATTCTCCAGGGCTGCATCAGCGCATCAGGGATTCCATGCGACGGAGGGTGGATGCATGTATCCTCGCTAACGGAGGACATTTTGAACATTTCCTGTAACAAAGTGTTTGAAGTCACGCTGGTACGTTCTGTTGCTGTGTGTTTCCATTCCATGTTTAATGTGATTTGAAGAGAAGTAATAAAATGAGCTCTAACATGGAAAGTAAGCGTTTCCGGACACATGTCCACATAACATATTTTCTTTGTTTGTGTGTGAGGAATGTTTCCTGAAAGTTTCGCCGTACCTTTTTGTAACACCCTGTATATATATATATGGAATAATATATATTTATTTATTTATTTTTACTGCATTCCATTTTTGTACTACGAGCACTGGCTTTCAGAAATACCTTCAAAAATGAAGTAAATTTTTATTGTTATAAAAAATTCCTACGGAAAGCATAATTTCAAAAATATTATTTTTTGATGGTACTATATATTTCATGCTTTCATTTGCTTCTTGTAAAATTTCTCCTTGTTGTTAATAAACTGTTCTGTATCTTCTTTAAAATAGTCTTCGTTTTTGTTGTGGCCTAGTTATGTTACCTGCTGCAGAGAATGGATTGTAAACATCAGATCCTTTTCAAATTACATGTATATTTATGCATTTAATTATCATAAAAACAAAAAGCAAAATGTAAGTTTAAACGAACGTCGCATATACACAGACGGAAAAAAAAATCCCAACACCAAGAAAAAATTATTGTAGAGTAATGAAATTTGGACAATGCATTTGTCAAGTTAACATGTTTAATTGATTAAATTTTCAAGATCACAGGTTAATTTAAGCTCAAGAAAATGCATTTCAAATGTGAAATACTGTTAAATTAATAGCCGGTGTAACCTCCAGAATTTTGAATGCAAGCCTGCAAACGTGAATGCATTGTGTCATACAGGTTTCGAATGTCACTTTGTGGTATGGAGTTCCATGCTTGTTGTACTTGTGCTGTCAATACTGGGACGGTCAGTGCTGGCTGTGGATGATGCTGGAGTTGTCGTCCAATGATATCCCATACGTGTTCAATTGGAGACAGATCTGGTGATCTCGCAGGCCAAGGTAACATGTCGACACTCTGTAGAGCACGTTGCGAGACAACAGCGGTATGAGGGCGAGCGTTATCCTGTTGAAAAACTCCCCCTTGAATGCTGTTCATGAATGGCAGCATTACAGGTTGAATTACCAGACTGACGTACAAATTTGCAGTCAGTGTGTTTGGTATAACCACAAGAGTGCTCCTGCTGTCATAGGAAATTGCTCCCCAGACCATGACTCCAGGTGTAGGTCCAGTGTGTCTAGGCCGCAGACAGTTTGGTTGCAGGCGTTCCCCTGGCCTCCTTCTGACCAACACTCGGCCATCACTGGCACCAAGGCAGAACCTGCTTTCATCAGAAAACACAACAGATCTCCACTCCGTCCTCCAATGAGCTCTGGCTTGACACCACTGGAGTCGCAAACGGCGATGGCTTGTAGTCAGTGGAATGCACGCTACAGGGCTGGAGTCATGGTCTGGGGAGCAATTTCCTATGACAGCAGGAGCACTCTTGTGGTTATACCAAACACACTGACTGCAAATTTGTACGTCAGTCTGGTAATTCAACCTGTAGTGCTGCCATTCATGAACAGCATTCAAGGGGGAGTTTTTCAACAGGATAACGCTCGCCCTCATACCGCTGTTGTCTCGCAACGTGCTCTACAGAGTGTCGACATGTTACCTTGGCCTGCGAGATCACCAGATCTGTCTCCAATTGAACACGTATGGGATATCATTGGACGACAACTCCAGCATCATCCACAGCCAGCACTGACCGTCCCAGTATTGACAGCACAAGTACAACAAGCATGGAACTCCATACCACAAAGTGACATTCGAAACCTGTATGACACAATGCATTCACGTTTGCAGGCTTGCATTCAAAATTCTGGAGGTTACACCGGCTATTAATTTAACAGTATTTCACATTTGAAATGCATTTTCTTGAGCTTAAATTAACCTGTGATCTTGAAAATTTAATCAATTAAACATGTTAACTTGACAAATGCATTGTCCAAATTTCATTACTCTACAATAATTTTTTCTTGGTGTTGGGATTTTTTTTTCCGTCTGTGTATCTCTGCCCATTGCATTTATGTGCAGTTACTTCCTCAACAGACAATTTTCATTTAGCTGGCATCTTAGTTACATTTCATTTTACCAATATAAGTACAAATAATATCAAATGCGATTATTTATTTGAAGTTTCCTGGTTAGCCAAGCAGCACTGACGTAGCGGCCAGTGTGACTAATGTTTACGGCTTCATCGCCACTCGCCGAAGTTTGCCGGTCTATAGAGGTGAGGCCAGTCTCCAGGTTCGACGCATTTTATTATTAGTTTATAACAGATTTTGAATCATGAAGAGTTACTGAAAAGATTATGTTTAATACAGGTTTTTTGTTCGAGGAAAGTAATTACACTTAGAAACCCTTAAATTATTTAACTAAATAAGAATTTTTGCGGCCTTCTTGATATAAATTCCTATTCAAACTATTCTTGTTAATTTTAACACACAACCACATCTCTTAAAATTTTTCTTGGAATGATTACTAAACATGTGACACATAGTTTCTCTTGAGGACAATTTCTTTCCCTTTATCATCGAGAAGTATGAGGAAACTTAGATGGCGCAGGATGTGTGTGTGTGTACGGAACATCAAAGAACATCAATATAACTCAGAGACTGGTATTGACAAGGATAAAAGCAGAAGGGATAGTCAATACTTAATCACGTGTTCTCAAGACGAAAGCAAACACACATACCAAAAGGAATAATTAAATGGAGATTGCAAGAAGTAAGGCAACATTATATCATCCGTGCGCAACGGCTTAATAAAAAAAATTGTAAGTAACATGTTGAATACTACCAATCTACAAGTAAGGAACTTTCGCACTAAAGCCTATACTCTTTTAAATGGAGAATCTACAAACTATCACAACATCACAAATGCTTGCATAATAATTAGAAATCGCAAAGTATATCCTAACCACACAATATCTCTCGAAAACTCAACACGACTACCAGAGGACTAACGACATCTTAAATAGACAAAATTCATACTTCAGCAGCCTCTACAGATGTAAATTTCATCCTTAATTGCCTTTTCAAAAGACTGTAATTTAAACGTGTGGGAAAGTGGTGTATGTCGGTTTCTAAAATCAATAAAAATATTTCACTCTCTATAACATAGAAAATCGGCTTGGGTGGCAACACGGCCAAGAGTGTTGTGAGGAATTCAACTTGGCACAACGCTCAAGAATGAGCTAAAGATCTAATAACGAATATCGAGATTGTCATGTATCATGGAAACAAGCTTAAAACAACTCGGGGAGACTCGAAACAGAAAATCTTTTAAAACTCGACACTGAAGTTTTTCGCAATTACTTCCTCTGTTTTAAAGCTTATCCAAAAATTTGGAAAATGGATAAAACGATTAGAAATAGAAGAATTCGACTTTCTTTCAAAGGTAAATGAGTTCTGAAATGGTAATAGATTGAGATGCAACATTCAATTATAAATCGTGGGAATGTATGTGTCCAGTAACTAAGCAATTCGCAAGCTGAAACATAGTAAGGACCAAGTAAGTGAGATAAAATATGTTAATATTTTAAGCACCTTTCCTTAACTGCTCTACTAATGACAAATTTTTGTTCTAGTGCAACTAAAGTAAAACGATATGGAACATTTCTGACAGGAATCCAGTAAGCAATTAAAAACTGTAACTATGCCGGAAGCAGTTACAGCAAAATAATAGTAAACGATTTACAGAAACAAACTAACTCACGATTAAAAATACGTAAATAAATTATTTTAAGGCACTGGCGATGATTTAATAAATCTAAGCACGTATGCCAAAATAAAATTTTAGTTTAGTTGCACGAGATGAAAATAATCACAAGGGAACCCATTATTAATTACGTTTTGCCTGTTGGCCGACTGTAACATGTACAGTCTGACTTTATCAATTCACTACCCCCAGCGAATCGCCGCATGATTACAATCGAGTTGTCTTTTGAAATGGCGTGCGGGTGATAGGAGCAGGCGCCGTATAGTCTGCCCGCACGACGTGTTGTGGCGAGCGTGCAAGAGACACGGTGATAAGTTAATAACACACTGCGTACTCCGCTTTGACAATAATTTGTATCTCCGGTGATACAAGAGAAACAAACGAACAACAGCTGCGGTGATTAGTCGCAGCATGTTCAGCTTTCACGTCAGGAACAGGTAGAAACGAAAGCGCTCGTGGAAAATAGCTGATTATATGGACGAAATTTCTAGAATGAACTTAGTATAGACAGTTACCCTTTACATCATCCATCTTCGTGATATTAGATAGTTTATTGTCGTACTTCAAAAGTTTTCTTACATATATTGAGAAGTCCTAACGTTACACATATTTTGAGCAGTTTCTGTTATAAATCATCCTAGTGCATCTAACAGGAATTTTTAATAAAACTTTTACAGAGTGTCACTACAAAACGTATGAAACCTTTGGCAGGCAGAAACATAGTTAGCTAACTGATATCTGATCAGCTAAAAATTCTTGTCTTGTAAACAAATAATTGAAATTCCAAGAAACCGACATTTCTCTGCGGAGAAAAAGATGACTTGCTCCACCTCTGCAAGGACAACTCAGTTTTCAAGAACGAAGAAATAAAACTCATACAATTCTTTATTTTTTAAGATAGCTGTCAGCCATCAACAACCCAAGATTAATAAAGATTCATACTCACTACTTTCTCATCAAGTTTTTTACTAACACAGTACAACATCAGACGTTTATACCGGAATTCAGTTTTAAAAATGGCAGCATATTCCTAAAGACTAGCGTTTTCAGAAATAGGGGGACAAGGTGAATGTGATTTTTGCTAAGTAACACCTTTCTTATTGGCATTAGCAGTTTTAAATATAAAAGAAACGTCAATAATACATTGTTTCAGAACATTAGTATAATTATATCAGTTATTTTTGTAAGATCCGTCAACAGCGTCTTTTCTTTTGCAGTTATTTTCACAAAAATTCGTTGGTTACTTCAAAGGTCCAGTTTCCCGCAATTCCATATAACTTAATTTTATTTCTTATAGTCACACCTATATTGTTACTGGTCGAATAATTTTCCTATACAAATGTTTCACATATGAATAATAAATCGAGGCACAGAGATGGAAGAAAACCTCAAAGCTTTATGTTTCGATGCGGTAGTAGTAGATGAATTGAACATTGGAAATATCGCCATTTCGAAATTAATGGAGTATGGTTACCATCGAACACATTTTGATGGCATTTTGCACATAAAGGCAGTTATTGAGGCAGCTCATCCTTTCTCATTTTTTTAGAAGAGGGGGGGGGGAGGGGTTATTCACCTCTTCTCATTCAAGAGCTTTGGCCTGATAATTTAAAAAATGAATTTTATCTCATTCGTTATCCCCTCCGCCGCGGGCATTGATTTAACAGATCGTAATTGAAGAGTCCAATCTGTCTGCTGCAGCAAAGCTAATTAGAGCCGACGTGGCGATTAGAACGTCGTCATTTGTTTCCGAAAAAATTCTCACTAAAATTTCTTTCGTTGCAGGTGATGACTTAAACTTTATAAATAATTATTATGAAATAATAGTATCATTTTTGAGTAATGTAAATCTAACATTTTTGCATTCTATGAAAGTTTAACAAAACAAGCTATTACCTAGTAGTAAAATAAATACTGTTATACAGAGAACCTCATTTTCAAAGTAGCGAGATTGTTTACCGGTGTTGCTAGTGTTGTCATTCGTAGGAACAATAGGTGTTTGGTTTTGTTTTCACATTGGAATGGTCCGATATAGAAAATTGTATTGCTGTTTAGTATTACACAAATGCAAATTGAAAAAAAAAACTAGATGATCTCTCGGGATACCTTGAATGTTTTTATTTTCATATCGGTGTATTAAACTAGAGATATTATATACCTACAGTGACCTAGACGCCAACGTATGGTACTCATACTGCAAGCCGTATCAGGCATGGACGTTGCAGAAAGATTCAAGACCAGCTCATAAGGCCAAAAGCAACAATACTTTGCTTTGAAACAATTGACTAATTTCGTGAACACTGAGGATTGTCCGACTGACACTTGTGACTTTCCCCCTCTAGATAAAAAATTGTAGTCAGTATTGGACGATAAGGTGTGCCATACCACATATAGTAATAAATAATTTCCGTGAGCATTGAACGGACCTGTCATATTGAATTAGTACGTCATTATTATGTATATTTTGTCAAATGCTTAAAATCTGATAAAAATTCTGTTGCTGATGTTATCAGAAAAAATACTTAGAGCAATGTAAAAGTCAGAGAGAAACTAACTTCATCGAACTGGTTGACAGTACTATTCAGCGATAGTAACCAAAGCACTAATCAGACAAAAACGAGGCGATGTAAATTGCTGAAGTTGGTTGCAACAGTGGTGCAGTGCAGTTAAAAGGCAAACCCGTGTGCTCGTAATGACCTGGTGAAAGGGTTTATTATCGGCTGCACAGTCTGCCCCTGTCGTAACCGCCTAACTTGGACCTACATTTTAACGTGAAACCGAACCACGAAAGCGTTCTGGCGTACTTCGGAGTATGCTAGAGGTGACGGACGCGTTATAGGCCAATGAAAATCCCTCTTAGGGAGGGAGTCGAACCACGGACCTTTCGATCGCCAGTCAGACGCTATAGCTACTGAGCCACCAGAGGGTTCACTTGTCAAATTCACTGCGTTGCTAGAGTTACCGTACGTCTGAATGTTACATCGTTCCCACCAAATTATTGTGGCAATCTAAACAAATTGTCAGATAATTGTTTTGTTAATTTCTGTCTTGGCTCAATCAGTCCTACATTGATAAATAAAGAATACATCATCAGCTAAAATTATGTCAGTGGTATTAATATTAAAGAGGCTGAACCATATGGATAGTTGTGGTATTCCATCCTCAATGTATTGTGTAGTTGATCTTTTTTCGATGGTAACAAAATCAACTTTCAGATCATTCCCCGTAAGTTTCGACATTTTCTTACTAGCAAGATTTTTTGGTACAATTTTTCATCACCTAAATACAGTCAAAGACCGCAAACTCCAACTTTCCCGTGCTTCTTTCATAAACCGAGTCTTTGGATTAAATTCGTGATTCTTCATTCTAATCGTCGTCGTGTAGTTAAACCTATGTGTTTTTTCGTTTTCACCCCGTACTCAATATAGCTCAAGAGCTATATTAACCTTTAATGTTCTACTTTTGTTTGGTCTATCACTTTTTTTTTAACTGTTAACAGTGAGGTCTATAGAGACGCGAAAGGATGGGGGGGGGGGCAAGGAATGGGAAGGAATTCGGTCATGGCCTTTTGAAGCAAGCATGCCGGCATTTGCCTGGAGTGATTTGGGAAACCATGGAAAACCCAAATCTGGATGCCCGGACGGGGATTCGAACCGGCGTCCTCCCGAATGCGAGGTCAGAACGCTAATCGTTACACCACCATACTCGATCTCTTGTTTTTGTACTGCTACCATGTTTGTCATCTTGTTCTGAGTTTGGAAATATAGGGAAATCATACTTTTATTCACTGAATTAGTCGTATTATCCCCTACGTCGGTAGATATTTAATTGTTCGTTTCTAATGCTGTTATTGGCACATTCTTAGTTACTGCGTTTAAAGCTTATAGTATTGTTTCTGACTCTTGTCTCTTTCCTCTGACATTTAAATGGAAGTCTGATGTTAAAACTGCGTCTCGAAAGTTTCAGCCAACATTTCAGCTTTCGCTAACAATGACAAATCATGTCTGACTTGGCGTCTTCAACATTCGGATAAGTATTCAAGCTCCTCTACGCCTGAGGGGGAGACGGAAACATCTTCTGATATTTGTTTCCCTTGTTTCGGCTTTATCCTCGCAAGTGAATAGATGAGATTCGTTCCAGTCTTGAGGGCCAAAATTTTCAGTATCTATTATTTTTCAAATACACTAGACGACTCGTGCGAAAATTTCGCGAATAAAATGCGTTGAATAGTGAAGTTGAATATGATTTCACCAAAGCTTAGTCATCACTCTTCATACTCCTACTTCATTTATCGCTTTTGGTTAGAAATCCAGTGAGATAAATGACTCAAAACACAAAAAACCTAATTTAGAAATATTGACATTTTTGCCCTTTAAGGGTCGAATTACGAAAAATTCGTTTTTTAAAATATAATGTTACCACGGCGGAGACCTCAGTCTTTAATAATATACCTCATTTATCTATATCGGTTAGATATCAAGGGAGAAAAATAGCGCGTGACACAAAAATGCGTTGTAGAACCATTTATCCTTTTTCCCTTTAAGCGTCGATTTCCAAAAACGTCTTTCTTAAAATATGATTTTACCAAAGCTGAGACATTATTCTTCATAATCATACTTGATTTATCGATTTTCGATAGATATCCAGGGAGATAAATGGCTCGAGATACAAAAAACCCATTTTAGAAAAATTGACATTTTTGCCCTTTACGGGTCGAATTATGAAAAATTCCTTTCTCAAATTATAATGTTACCACGGCGGAGACCTTATTCTTTAATATGATATCTCATTTATCTATATCGGTTAGATATTAAGTGAGATAAATCGCTCGTGACACAAAAATGTGTTATAGAAAAATTTATACTTTTTCCCTTTAAGGGTTAAATTCCAAAAACATTCTTTCTTAAAATATGATGTTACAAAGCTGAGACATTACTTCTCACAATCCTACTTCATTTATCGACTTTGGTTAGATATCCAGGGAGATAAATGGCTCGAGATATAAAAAACCCATTTTAGAAAATTTGACATTTTTGCCCTTTAAGGGTCGAATTACGAAAAATTCCTTTCTTAAAATATAATGTTACCACGGCGGAGACCTTAGTCTTTAATATGATTCCGCATTTATCTATATCGGTTAGATATTAAGGGAGATAAATCGCTCGTGACACAAAAACGAATTGCAAAAATATTAATACTTTTGCCCTTTAAGGATCGAATTCCGAAACATTTCTGTCTTAATATATGACGTCACTAAAGCGGAGATCTTAACCTTTAAAATAATACTTCATTAAACGATTTCAGATAGGTATCCAGGGAGATAAATGACTCGTAACACAGAAAACAGCATTTTAGAAATATTAACATTTTCGCCCTTTAAGGGTCGAATTCCGAAAACTTCAGTTCTTAAAATATGATGTGACCAAAGTGAAGTCCATAAGCTTTAAAATGACACCTCATTCATTGATTTCGGTTACGTATGAAGGAAGATACAGGCTTGTGACAAAAAAATACCTTATAGAAATAATATATATGATTTGTATCAAATTTGGTTTTCTTCTACAACTGTAGTGATTGATACATTTGTTGCTGCTTACTATGTGACTTAGTTTCATTAATCTCTCCTGAGTTTTTGACAACATGGGTTGTGTTGGTTCAGTTGAGCACTAATCTGCTGTATATTCCGTTTTGGTATCTACTAACAAATATTTTGCTTTAATACCAATTTGTTTCGTAGCTAATCATTTCGTATTTTTTTTTATGGTTACTCTATCCATAACAGCGGGATTGAATGTTACATGCATTAGTTTCCTTTTGTCCACCAGCTATCCGTTTCTTCTCTCTGTCTACTGCATCAGGACTTTCTACTAGAGTTGCAGGCCTCGTGTTTGGAATTGAGATCACAACTTACTCACTGGTCGGTGAATGATGTAGACGTGTCGGTCTATCAGTGTAAACCTTGCATTTAGGCTGCGATTACGTTGGTATCTTGTTCCTTGGGACGCAGTTTGATTGTTTTTGTAATGTCACCATAGACTCAGTATTGACAGTTACAATTTCGCTGCAATATTTCCAGCCATTTGTTTAAGGAGTTTAAAATCATTTTTACACGCTTTATATTAGCTTGACATGTATGTATGAAAGTAACGAAATTTTTCAATTCAATTTTCATATCCAGATGTCAGAGTGGTTTGAAATTTTGCACACCTATAAAGAAACGGTAACAAAACAACATTTTCTTAGCAAAGTCCTGCTCTTCTCATTACTTTGACAGGAACAATATAAAAGGAACGGAATCCTTCAATTAAATTTTCATCCACTTCCAGATTTCCAATTTGTTTGAATTTTTGCACACATACTAAGGGTGACAATACAATAATTTCATAGCTATGTCCTGATATTATCTTTACTTTTACTGTAACAATAGAAAACCGTTTGAATGCAATATAATATTTCAGCGGTTCCCAACCTTTATTGGTACACGACCCACTTTTAAGTAAAAAAAAATCTCGACCCACCTAATATGAGAGTCTATCTAATATCAGGGTGGGAACTGTTGTATGACCTCGATACGCTACCGACTATCCTATCCTACAAAAAGGCAAATTTTCGTACAAAGGATATACTATCAACAAACACAAGAATTGATAATACATAAAACAGCATACATATTATTGACTGGGAGGTGGCTTCACAGACCATCACATCAAGTTGACTGTTGAAGTTCCACGATCAGCATATTAAAAAACAATTGGTCTGCTAAGTCGATTTTTGGTGGATACCACCTCCAGACCCGATTTTACTGGATGATTGGCAAATTTATCATTGTGTTTTACTGCACTCAAATGTATAAAAATATGGAAGACTGGGAGCAGTAAAACACAATGGTAAACTGGCCAGTCAACCACTAAAATGGTATTTGTAGGTGTTTTCCACCAAGATATGACTTGGTACATCAGTGGCATTTTAATTTGCAAATCTAGTTTTAACTAATCCTGGAATTTCAGCCGTCAACTCGATGAGCTGATGCTTTGTGCAGCCGCCTCCCGCTTTATTACAAAGATAAAGAAAAATACGTTTAATTAATACAAAAATACAACTTTACAATCAGTGAGATTTCTGGCACTGGTGTTTACTGATGAGGGCATCGATATCAGGGTTAACACTGGTTAATTTTAACCTTAAGTCACTTTCTACACATTTTTTTTTTTTTTTTTTGCTGTCGTCAGTCTTTAGACTGGTTTGATGCAATCCTCCATCCCTTCCTATCCTGTGCTAACCTCTTCATTTCTACATACCCCTTACAACCCACGTCCTCAATTATCTGCTTCATATATTCTAATCTCTGTCTACCTCTACAGTTCTTACCTTCAACTGTTCCCTCCACTAACAAATTAACCAATCCAGCATGTCTCAAAATATGACCTACCAGCCTGTCTCTTCTTCCTGTAAGCTTCTTCCATAAATTTCTTTTCTCACCCATCATTTCCAAAACTCGTTCATTTCTTACTTTGTCTGTCCACCTAATTTTCAGCATTCTTCTGTAGCACCACATTTCAAATGCTTCAAGTTTCTTTCTTTCCGGTATTCCTAAAGTCCATGTTTCGCTACCGTAAAGTGCTGTGCTCCACACATAGAGTTTTAAGAAATTCTTTCTAATTCCTAGATGAATATTTGAAACTAAAAGGTTTATCTTTTTCATGAAGGCTCTTTTTGCTAGTGCTATTCTGCTTTTAACATCATTCCTGCTTCGGCCATCGGTTGTAATTTTGCTTCCCAAGTAACAGAACTCACTCACTTCTCCTATTGCATCAGATCCTATTTTTATATTTAATCTGCTAGTATTGGTGTCATTTCTGCTACATTTCATCACTTTTGTTTTACTTTGATTTATATTCAGTTCAAAATCTTCCTTCAGTATTTTGTTCATGCCATTCAATAAGTTCTCAATATCCTCAGCCCTCTCTGCTAACAAGACAATGTCGTCAGCAAATCGTAGCATACTGATTTTTTCTCCCTGAAAACTTATGCCACATGGAAATTTTTGTTTGACTTTCTTCATTGCTTCTTCTACATAAAAGTTGAATATTAACGGGGATAGACTACAACCTTGTCTCACACCCTTTTTAACTGATGCATGTCTCTCGGGATTCTCTACTTTTATTACAGCCACTAGATTCTTATATAGTTTATAGAGTATTCTTCTATCTCGATACTTTAGACCTGACTTCTTTAAAATTTTGAACATCTTGTCCCACCTAACATTATCAAAAGCTTTTTCTAAATCAACAAATGCCATAAAAGTATCTTTGTTTTTCTTGATCCGCCCTTCAAGTATTAATCTCAAAGACAGAATTGCTTCCCTTGTACCGCGATTTTTCCTAAACCCAAACTGATCTTCACCTACTATCTCTTCTACTACCCTTTCCATCCTTCTGTATATTATTCTGGTCAGTAATTTTGAAGCATGTGATGTTAGACAAATGGTGCGATAATTCTCACATTTGTCGGCTTGTGCTTTCTTTGGAAGTGTGAAGATGATATTTTTATTAAAATCAGTTGGAATTTCTCCTGTTTCATAACTTTTCGATATCAGCTTGAATAATCTTTCGATTCCTTCCTCTCCTAGAGATTTAAGAAGTTCTGCAGGGATCTCATCAATTCCAACTGCCTTATTTGCTTTCAAGTCATTCAGAGCTTTATTAAATTCTGTCCTCAAAACAGGATCTCCCAAGTCATCAATGTCGACATCGCCTTCCTTTTCCAATACACTATTGTTCAAGTCATCTCCATCATACAGTTTCTCAATGTATTCCTTCCATCGGTTAGCTCTATCTTCTGAGCATAAAAGAGGTTTCCCATCGGCAGTTTTAATGTTCATACCTCTTTTCTTCATTTCTCCAAAATTCTGTTTGATCTTTCTATATGCAACATCTACTTTTCCTATGACCATTTCCTTTTCTACTTCTTCACACTTTTCTTGTAGCCATTTTTCTTTTGCTATTTTGCATTTCATATTTATTTGATTTCTAAATTGCCTGTACTGCTCTCTTCCTGCTTCATCCTGAGCATGTTTGTACCTTCTTCTCTGATCCATCAGCTGCAAAATTTCTTCTGTGATCCAAGGTTTTCGTGCAGCTTGTTCCCTAAAGCCTAAGGTTTCTTTGCCAGCTTTCATTATTTCGGTCTTTAATGCATTCCATTCGTCCTCGGTTGAGCTCCTTTCACAGTTAATTCTTAGACCTAAGTCTACCATTTCTGCAAATTTTTCTCTTGTGCTAGATTGTTTCAGTTTATTCACTTCCAGTCTGTTCTGCTTATACTGCTTTCTTAGTCGCTTGAATTTCAGCCTGCACTTCATTACTATCAAATTATGGTCCGAGTCTATGTCTGCTCCTGGGTACGCTTTACAGTCTAGTACTTGATTCCTGAATCTCTGTTTGACCATGATATAATCTAGCTGATATCTGCCTGTATCCCCAGGACGTTTCCAGGTGTATATTTTTCTTGCATGGTTCTTAAACAGTGTGTTCGCCACTACCAGCTTATATCTTTCACAAAATTCTAGCAACCTGCTTCCTCGCTCATTTCTTTCTCCTAGACCAAAACTTCCTACAGTATTCCCCTCTTTTCCTTCTCCCACTATTGCATTCCAATCACCCATGATTATTAGATTTTCCTCCCCTTTCACATATTGGATTAATTCTTCAATTTCAGCGTATATTTTTTCTATTTCTTCGTCATCTTCCTGTGACGTTGGCATATATACTTGTACTAATGTGGTTGGGACGGGCTTAGTTTCTAACCTCATCAAAATAATCCTGTCACTAAACTGTTCATAATAACTCATCCTGTTTCCCTACTTTCTTGTTCATTACAAATCCTACACCAGTGACTCCATTGACAGCTTGTGTGCTAATTATTCCTGTGTCTCCCAGACCAGAATATCCTGTGCGTCCTTCCATTTAATCTCACTTAATCCCAACAACATCTAACCTAAGTTGTTTCATCTCCCTTTTTAAGTTTTCTAACCTACATGACCTATTCAGACATCTAACATTCCACGCTCCGACTCGTAGAATGTTTCTATCCATTCTGATGACTCCTCCCTGAGCAGTCCCCACCCGGAGATCCGATTGGGGGACTATTTTACCTCCGGAATATTTTACCCAGGAAGAAAGCCATCATGATATATGTAATTTGAGAGGATTACATGTCCTCGGGATACCCTTTGGGTCTTTAATGCAGTGGTTTCCCGTTTCCGTTCTGCATCCCCTATGCCGTTGATCATTTCTGATTCCATCCGCCTTTAGGGAGCCGTTTTCCAACCTCAAGGGCAAGAGGGTGCCCTGAACCGCTCCCCGCTCTTCCGCCCTCCTTTCGGAGGCCGTTGGCAAGCAGTGGGTGACTCCTTATACCGGGAATCTTTCAGTCACCAGAGCCTCGTCCGTGCAAACAGGGTGCACCACGTGAAGGAGAGGTTGACATTTGGTTGGAAAAGACTAGTATAGTCTCTCCCAAACCCTTACACCCCTTTCTACACATAGTTTTCTGTAAAGTTTTTTTCAAAACAATAAAGTAGAAAAAACTCGCTCACACAAGTTTGTCTAGTTGAACGGCATCAAGAACTTCACAGACTCAGAGATTTCTGGATACTCTGCTCGTACATTCATTAAGAAGAAAATTAAGGATTTTTTTATTGAAAATTGTCTTTAAAGAAGAATCGCGAGATAGCTCTATTAACAAGTGTTCTTCAGCTGTTGAGAGTTTTGGATCTTTCAAATGTTCCTCTTCAAAAGAATTTCTTATCCAAAAGTAACCATCGTCAATTTTTTGGAAAGTACCTCCTAAAACAAACGTTAGAAAACAAATAGAATACATTTCACTTTTTAACACACAGCAAAATTTAAAATCATTCCGGGTACTTGAAATTTAACCGACCTTCGCTTATCCGACATTCCGTGTTATCCGATTCGTAATAAACACACACACACTGTAAATCCCAGTGAAGGTGAACTGCGAGATAGAGAAATAAGAGCATTGTTCCTTCCTAGAAATGTTACGCCTATTTATCAGCCAATGGACCAAGGTGTGTTGGAGGCTTTAAAAAAAATTAGCATAGAGAGCTTTTGTCATCTTTGATTGACACTATTGACCAAGGAGAAGATTTGATTGTCAAATTGCGTCAATTAAATGTGAAAGGCATGGTTTACATTTTGGCACAGTGTTGGGAAAATGTTGGGACAGGTACAACTGCAAAATCGTGGAAAAGTCTGTTACGTGAGGCGAGAGAGATATTCTGGTAAAGAACAAATCAGCACGGAAAACATGGACAGTATGTTGCCTCTGCTGAACCAAATCCCTGGATGTGTAGATGCAACTGATGAGGACCTTAATGAGTGGCTTGCCCTTGAAGACCTGTATGAAGTCACCGACGAAGACATTGTCAGCATAGTTAGCAACAGTGAAAAGAAAACAGAAGATGAAGAGGAAGAAAACATAGTTGATAAAGGTGGTGCCAAAATGACACACAATGAAGGATTCAAAGCCCTTGAAACAGCACTGAAATACATGTAGCAACAAGCAGAAACCTCCAGCACTGAAGTATTGAGAATGCGTGACATGGCGGCGAGAAAAAGACACTCGGCAGGCAAGCAAAAGTCTATTACAAACTTTTTTAAACAAAATTGAATATATATCAACCTCTTTTTATGCTTTTTTAATTGTATTTCACAACGAAAGTAATTACTGAACTGTATCAGCTTTATCAATAATAAGACATCAGCAACCATTTACGATATTTGTTTCTTCTTTCCCTATTAACCGACATTCCAGGTAGTCCGACATTCCCGCGGCCCATTTGCGTCGGATAAGCGAGACTACAGTATTTTGAAATAATGAGGCCTACAACTTATGTATGATTTACTTAAAAAATTTAAAATTTTCCTGAGGGCAGACGCCAAGGCTTCAAGGTGCTCTTTGATGATATTTGCCGTTTTGTTGTTGAATTTTATTTCGTTTGATTCAAGGAAGTCATATTAGACAGGAAAGGCATCAAAACTATTTTCTTCTACTTTGCAGGTCCATCGTTCGAGTTTTTTAATCATTGCATCGACTTTGTTCTGGACGTAAAACCTGTGGATATCCTTTCCTTGCATTTTCAGGTTAAATACATTAAATGCATTGAATATATCAGCAAAATAAGCAAGACGTTTTAGCCAGTTCTCATCACATTCACATTAAATAAAGTATTTTATGGATTTATGGTCACTTTCGTGTTCCAATTAGAACATTCTTAATTCGTCACGAAGTTCAAATAATCTCGATGCTACTTCTACCTCTCGACAGCTATCAGATTTCACAGTGAAGGAGAAGTTGTTTGTGTTCACTGCCTATTTCGCCACACAACACTCCAACCAATCTTGAATTTTTAGGCCGTGCTTTGACAAAATTAACAATTTTCACAGCATAGACCAGAGTTTTGTTTAGGCACTCATCCAAACCTTTTACTACCAGAGCCTGTCGATGAAGGCAGCAATGACTCCATTGCACCATAGGGGCCATTGAATTAACTTTGGCAGCTAAACCTGAATAAATGCTGGACAAAGCACGGGCACCATCAGTTGTCAAACCTACACATTTTAACCAAACAATTTCAGTTTCCTTTTTTAAAAAATAGTGTCAACACATTTAAAAATTTCCTCTCCCGTAGGTCTTGTAGACAAAGACTTGCAAAACAACATTTCTTCTTCCACAGAATCGTTAAACTCAAAACGAAAAAAGCTAATAAATTTGCCCGACCACCAACATCTGTGCTTTCATCAATTTGTTGTGAAAAATAATCACTTTGGTTCAGAGTTGAAACCATTGTTTCCTCGACCCAATAAATATTTCATCGATTCTCCTTTTTACAGTAGCGTTTGATAAAAGGATTTCACTTATTCTTTTTGACATTTTCCCATCAAACAGGGTATTAGATATTATTTCTTCTGCAGGTAAAATCAGTAACTCACCTACTGTGTGAGCAGCTCCCTGCTTTGCTATTAACAAGGACAACTGGTAAGACGCTATGGTAGTTTATTTTGTTGGCCTGACACTGACTTTTCCAATGTAGATTTTGTCGAAAGATAATGTCGTTTTTATATTTTGAAAGAGTTCAAGAGACTGTGTACTCATGATGCTTGGTTGACAAATACCTTGCAGGTTTTGATGGCTTCGTGCTTTCATTGGACAAATTTTCACAACAAATCAAGCTCTGAGGTATTGGCGCCTCTTCAGTACCCGAAAACACAAATCCGTATTTCAAATAATCCGGTTTATACTTTCGGAGATACGTCTTTTGCTTTTTCGCGCTGCGTGCATTGTATTTGCAAATATTTTGATGTGGCTCAGCAACAATTTCTAACTTATTATTACTAGCCGTGGAGGTTGAAGTTTCGTCACTATTTTGATACTCTCTTTTACGGCACGATCCAGTTCCCAACCAACTTTCCATAATCACATTAAATCTACTCTCAAATCAAAACAAAACACAAACGATAACTCACTCTCACAAGCAGAGAATGTTTCGATCAAATACTTTGGTTTCGATTGAATACTTTGGTTTCGGTTGAAGAATAAACAAGAAAATGACAATGAGAGAAGTAAAATTGCAGGTATATGCGTTCGCATCTCCGCTCTAGATCGGGGCGGGAGAGGGGATGTTCATGGGTTGCCATAACGATTGCGCGATTACTTCCCCTGCTATATCTCACAACGTGGTTATTGCTTAATACCGGCTGATTTTTTTAGAAAACTTTTTTTTCTCACAAAGTTTTAATTTAATAGCTTGCATGATTATTGCACTTGTAAAATATTGTGTTATATTTTTTAAATAGATGAAATAAAACATATATTTTTGTGGCAAAAACCTCGATTGTTCCGCGACCCAACAAAACACAAGACGCCACCCACCAGTGGGTCGCGATCCATTGGTTGAGAACCGCTGGAATATTTCATTTCAATGTTCACCCGTTTCCTGACTTTCGAATTGTTAGAAAATTTGCAAACGTATAAATAACAGGTGAAAATACAATAATTTGATAGTTGTGTCCTGCTGTTCTAATTACTTTGATAGTAACAATAGGAAAATAACAGAATCTGTCAATTCAATTTCACCCACTTTCAGATACACGAATTATTTGAAATTATGCACACATATAAAGAACCGGTAACAAATAAAAATCTCATAGCAACGTTCTGCTATTCTCGTATTGCTGTTAACGTATATTTGTTTCAGACCATTTGAATTATGATCCTCCCTCATGAACTGATGAACGGTGAGAACGGGTATTCTTGTAATCGTAGGCTTACGCGTCCAGAGTCAGTTGATTCTTGGCTGTCCGGGTGGCGCCGCGTCATGTTCATTGTAGCCGACGTTTCGACCCTCATTCTGCGATCATCCCTAGAAGAAGACCCCAGAATGAGGGTCGAAACGTCGCGTCGGTTACAATGAACATGACGCGGCGCCACCCGGACAGACAAGAATCAACAGGTATTCTTCCTATTTCAGTTCTCCTTCAGTATATGATAAGTATATTGTTAATTATAGTCCATTTGTTATGATTTTGATTGGTCTGTCTTTTGTGTATACAGTATGTACGAAATGGTATATTAATCTCCTTGAAAGAGTTATTTGATCACTACTACGTTTTACATCGTATTTTGTGAATATTACCGTAAGATTCTCTTCATAATGATGCTAAATTAAATAATTCGTTATTATAAAAGCTGTGACTAATTCGGTAACAACTGAAAAATTTTCTTTCTACTGTACTGGAGTTCACATTATTTAACAACCTTTTATTTCTGCTTGACCAGAGGCTCGATTATAGTGAACCTATTTCTGATAGGAGTTTCATATTTTCCTCCCTTCCTTGTAATACGGTTGATCAATGTTTCCACCAGCCCTGGTAGCGCTACGCCGTCATGTTCATCCCTCCCGCTACACTACACCGATACTTCAGAGTCAGTGTCACCTCCACTGTGGGTCCCAGACGCCGAAGTTTCCATGTTTGAGCCTATCGTTTTGCTGTTATGCGCCATGTCGTCAACTATCTCTCTTGTCTCATGGCATACATATTATTTTCTGCCATCACAAAACTGCCAGGAAGGCCCGTACAAAATGCAGTATCGTCAACGGTTGTTGGCACTCAAGTCCAAAACACATGCATTGATAATTATGGAAGAACTTAGTCACATGAAAGGATAAGTTCTATCTACGATAGAAGTGCGGAACTGTGGAAAAGATATAGAGGTTGTAATGAATTAATAAATACAGTGTTATTAGGGACCAAGTGTTCCCACGGTCTGTGTGAATGTTGGCGGTGCGTCATGTCAAACAGACAGGTATAGGTGAGTCAACAAAGCGTCCAGAGTTATACGTCCGGTGGGTGACTAAAACTTTCTGCCTGACTTTGACATTCAGTGGATTTATAGTCTCCATAAATAACTAAAGCTCGCTTTATATTTAGGCACTAATCGTAAAAGACCAGCCAAATACCGTTAACTGGTGCCGGCGACCGAAAAAGTACCTTAATACCGTCCTGGGTCCTGACCTCGCCAGCAGTGGAACGGTAAAATCTTCGTTTACGGCGGAACTTATGCAATCGATTCTACCCTGTAAACGACCTTGAGATATTGCTCTAACTGTTTAACATTAAAGACATTCAACGATTTGTAATTGTTTATCTTAGTAAAACAAACTTCATGTTTGCATAATTCCACAATGATCATGTTTTAATAAATTGTACACCCACTTTTCAGTTCTCCTATTAATTCCAATAATATTTCATGTGGTTAGCTAAAAATTCATTACCATTTTGATATTCAAACTTTATAATTTTGTTATTGTTGGAACAGTATGACACAGAATTTACTTTCCATAAAAGCAGACGCCACAAGGTCTGATACTTGTGATCTACTTAAACCAGTGTTCATACGGCTTGCTGATCTATTTCCTAGTTTTCAAATGACTGTTTACCGGTCCGCCGACTAAGCGGTTTATCGCAGCAATACTTTTAAGTTCTCGCCCTTGCCAGATGCTTATTTTGAACACTAATTTGGGTAGGTATGATTTTAACTGAAAGCTGTGTTCATTATCAGCTGTCTCTGCGCTCGTAAAACAAAGGAATGAAAAAAAAATTGTTAATCTTGTACTGGAAACATCGCGTTATTTAAATCCTGCAGAAAGATACCAAAGCGATACAAATTTTAATCACAGTTCCACTTTATGCCATATTTTCCACTTAAAAATCATATAAATTTTTTACGTTAGAGTGTACTGCACTGTTTACGGCATCGCAAATTAGAAACTACAACATGGTTTAGTTCCGGGAGAAATGTGAAATTTCTATAATTCAGGACAATCGAGAGCCATTTATAGAAAACGTCTGTTCTAAACTTTTCAGTCTGCCAGTAAAGGCCCCTGCCAGGCAGACCTCAAACACAACGCGCCTGCACGCCGGGATACATATACGACTCCAAACAGGCGCAGAGGCATCAAAACAAACCAGGAAAATAAATAGAATCATCTAGAGGCTAAGTGGGACCTTTTCTTACAGAGGTCGCTGTACTACCACACAACGGTATTCCTGCGCCAGGCCGCCTATATAAGCGTAGCCGGCAGCTCCTCCGACCAGTTCCAGCCTGACCACTGAACCAGCGTCAACTACAGAAGACCACCGGAAGTTCGCGAGAAGTAGAAGCCGTCACTCTACCCTGGATCAGGACCAGGCTAAAATTCTCGACGGTCATTTGATAACTGTCTCACCATTGTTTATAGTTTACCAGTTGTTTTGTGTAGTAATAAACCTCAAGGAACCGTTAAGTGTTGTTCACTTCAGTGGCGACAAGGTTGGGATAAGAACTCTCGACCATCATGGCTACGCCAGCAGCACCTACGGAATGGCAACAGTTCCTCCAAGGACTTCTACATCAGTTCACAGCAATATTCGCAGAATCTCAGAGACAACTGATTGCGGAAGTCAAGAATCTCCGCCACCCCACGGCCCCGCCTCCGTTCCCAGCATTCAACGACGACGTCGAGGAATGGGAGACCTACGAGAAGCGCATAAGACAACACTTCGCAATTCATCACATATCCAAAGAAGAAGACCAGCGTGCATATTTCCTTTCCTGGAACCAATCGAAGATGTATGTCTTGCTCACCAAACTTCAGCCACAAGACCCCGACACCCTCACCTTCACGACCATCTGTACGACACTGAATGCATACTACAGACGCCGGTACCATGTCGTCGCGGCCCGCGTCGAATTCTATCAATGCCGGAAGAAGCCCGATCAGACGTATCGCCAGTGGGCGGCCGAACTCCAAGGCCTTAGCAGAAAATGTAAGTTTCAAACTCGTTGTTCCCACGAATCCTACGCCGACGACATGGTGCGTGATCACATCATACAGGCTGCACCAGATGCCGCACTCCGGCATGACGCCCTCAAGTTAGAGGACCCATCCCTGGAGCAGGTCATCGAACTTGCCTACAAATTCGAAATATCTACGGCCGCAGATCGCCGCCTGGAGTCCTGGGCGGATGTGGCCGCAATCCGAACCGACGTAGAGGACACGGAGGACGTCGCCGCCATCCAGAGCTCCCAGTCGCGCTCTTCCCGACACCACAACCGGGGACCGCTTCCTCAGAAGGACATCGAACCGGCCCGTTCCGGCCGGGGTACCAAGTCTCGGCAGCAGCAGCGGATCCCGCAGCGCCGACGCCGCAGCTCGCTCCGCCTGCCCTCCTGCCCCGCCTGTTATTCAGCACATGAGAGGGAAAATTGTCCGGATCGTTGGGCTGAATGCTCACGTTGCGGCAAGGAGGGACACCTGGCGTCCGTCTGCCGCACCAACACCACCAATGCCAATCCCGGCTCTCGCCGCCCAAGGTCTTACCAAGACGGGTTGAGCGGCGCACCTATGGATATCAATCAGGTAGACACTTCCACAGCATCCAAACTTTTCATCGACGTGACGGTCAATGGCAAGCCTCTGTGCCTACAAGTCGACACAGGAGCAGCAGTCTCATTGCTTAATTACACTACTTATGTGCAAATAGGCTCGCCCCCCCTCTCGCCGGCCCCCAAGCGCCTCCTGACATACAACAAACAGGAAATAGCACTCCTGGGACAATTCACAGCAAACGTCATGTATAAGTCTGTACATCGTTCAGTCCCCTTTTTAGTAGTTAACAGTTCTCTCACAGCAGACTTATTTGGACTGGACGCTTTCCGCTTATTCGGATTTTCAATTGAGGATAACATACACCTCGTATCTCAGCATGTTCCTTTTCCTGAAGTGGACGCCCTTTGCACCGAGTTTCAGGACCTGTTCTCACCAGGCGTCGGCTGTGCAAAGGACTTCGAAGCATCACTCCAACTCCGGCCGGACGTACGGCCTCGATACTTCCGGGCACGCCAGGTACCCGTAGCGCTTCAACAACCACTTCAGGAAGAACTTCAACGCCTCCAAGACGAAGGGATCCTCCAGCCGGTGCGGTTCAGCCCCTGGGCCACGCCGTTGGTCATAGTTCAGAAGCCAGGACGCCGCTTACGTCTCTGTGGTGACTTTAAAACCACCGTCAACCCACATCTGCTGGTAGACGACTATCCACTTCCGAGACCGGACGACCTCTTCCGTAAACTAGCAGGAGGTACCTACTTTACAAAAATTGACCTGGCAGAAGCATACCTTCAAATCCCTTTGGATATCCAGTCCCGACAATACACAGTCATCAACACTCCCTCTGGCCTCTTCCAACTCAACCGGCTCATGTTCGGCTTGGCCAGTGCTCCAGCGATTTTTCAACATCTCGAACAACTTCTCCAGGATATTCCGGGATGCATCAATTATCTCGACGACATAGTCGTCACGGGACCCTCCGCTGCCGAACACATGACCAACCTCCGCCTACTCTTCCTCCGCCTCCGTGCAGCAGGTTTGAAATGCAACCTTTCCAAGTGTCAATTTTTTCAACAATCCATTCCTACCTGGGTCACATCATCGCTCAGGAAGGCATTTCCCCAGCATTTTCCTATGTGGACGCTATTTCCAACTTACCTCGGCCTCAGGATCTACATCAGTTGAAATCTTTTTTAGGCAAGATTTCATACTACAGAAAATTTATACCCTCAGCAGCACTAGTGGCAGCACCCCTGTACCACCTCTGTCGCAAGAATGTTCCGTTCCGTTGGACCCCAGCTTGCGAGACCGCATTCCACACCCTTAAACAGCAGCTCAAGTCCGCAGCATGCCTCATGCCATATACTCCAAACCTCCCCTTGATACTTGCCACAGATGCATCCGATTACGGTGTGGGGGCAGTTCTGTCTCATAAATTACCAGATGGCACGGAACGCCCCGTAGCTTACATCTCCAAAGCCCTATCGGCTGCCCAGCTTAAATATTCTCAAATCGAGAAAGAGGCGCTAGCTATTGTTTTTGCCTGCTCCAAATTCTATTCCCTTTTATATGGGATTTCTTTTCATCTCATTACCGACCACAAGCCACTCCTATCACTATTTGATCCGTCCACACGTCTGCCTACCAAAACATCCCACCGCATCCAGCGTTGGGCACTATTCCTGTCCCAGTTCAGATATACCATGCATTTCCGTACCACCTCCAGGCATGCCAATGCAGACGCCTTATCCAGACTACCGCAGGGACCAGACCTTGCCTTCGACAATTCGGAACTTCTTGTGTTCCAGATCGACGATGACATACAAGAAGCACTGAAGACATTTCCAGTTACGGCCTCAAAAGTCGCTGCAGCCACAGTGGAGGACCCCCTCCTCCGTGTCATCCGACACCACATCCAACACGGTTGGCAAACACGTTCCCCTCCACGCCATCATCAAGACCTCCATTTCTACTACTCCATCCGCCACCAGCTCTCAGTAGTAGAGGGAGTGCTTCTCCGCACAGAACCAAATTCCACCCCGAGGGTCGTCGTTCCGAGATCCCTACAGCCGACAATCCTCCAAACTCTCCACCAAGGACACTGGGGAATTGCCCGCACCAAATCCCTTGCCAGACGCCATGTATTCTGGATCGGCCTTACCACGGATGTCACGGAGATGGTGCGGCGCTGTACCATCTGTGCCCGACAACTGCCCCGCCCCCCTCAAAAGTTCCTTTCCTGGCCGGCACCGTCCGGACCCTGGGAACGCATTCACCTCGACTTCGCTGGCCCATTCCTAGGCCACCAGTGGCTCTTAGTGACGGATGCCTTTTCCCACTTCCCATATGTCGTCCGTTGCTCCACAATCACCACAGAGGTCACCATTTCAGCCCTCACGAAAATCTTTTCCATCGAAGGATTACCATACGCCATCATCACAGATAACGGACCGCAATTTCGAAGTCGGGAATTCCTATCCTTCTGTACCGCCAACAATATCCAACACCTCCTCACCCCGCCCTTCCACCCCCAATCTAACGGGGAGGCGGAACGGTTTCAGAACATTCAAAACCCAAATGACCAAATACACCACAAGTCACAAACTCGAAGAGGCATTGACACTCTTCCTCAGTTCCTATCGAACCACTCCAGTGGGGGCTAAAAGCCCGGCGGAATTGCTGCATGGCCGCCAACCTCGCACTCTCCTCCATCTCCTCTTACCCCCTCCCAAAGTACAGGTACCTTCGGGCCCATTCCGTTTCACCCCGGGCTCCCTAGTCTGGGCCCGCGGGTTTGGCTCCCGGGCCGGTTGGCTTCCGGGGGTCATCCAGCGGCCCCGGGGCCGCCAACTGTTCGACGTCAGCCTGGATGGCCGGATAGTGCGACGCCATCGAAACCAACTACGTCCCCGCTACCCCACGGCACCGTCCTCTTCCACCACGGCACGGCCATCCACTTCTTCCTCTCCTTCCCTGCCACCTCCACCACTCCTGCCGTCTAACCGTTGCTCAGGGACAGTTACAGCGCCACCAACGACGCCACAACCTGTCGGTCGCTCCGACACCCTTCAGCCGCAGCCTCTCGACCACCTGCGGGGACCATCTTCAGCGCCCCCCGTACAGCCCCCGGCCATCGACGCCGACGAACCGATGCCGTTAGCTCCACAGGTACCTCCATCACAACCTGCACCACGACGCAGGTCGGCACGCATCGCCAGGGGAACAGCTCCGTACTCCCCCGGAGGTAGCCTTCATAGTCTGCTCCAGGGCGCCGCGGCAGACGACCTCGCAGACGTCGCAGACATCGCTTCCCCCCCCCCCCCGGAGGGAGGTATGTTCAGTCTGCCAGTAAAGGCCCCTGCCAGGCAGACCTCACACACAACGCGCCTGCACGCCGGGATACATATACGACTCCAAACAGGCGCAGAGGCATCAAAACAAACCAGGAAAATAAATAGAATCATCTAGAGGCTAAGTGGGACCTTTTCTTACAGAGGTCGCTGTACTACCACACAACGGTATTCCTGCGCCAGGCCGCCTATATAAGCGTAGCCGGCAGCTCCTCCGACCAGTTCCAGCCTGACCGCTGAACCAGCGTCAACTACAGAAGACCACCGGAAGTTCGCGAGATCAGGACCAGGCTAAAATTCTCGACGGTCATTGATAACTGTCTCACCTTTGTTTATAGTTTACCAGTTGTTTTGTGTACAGAGTAATAAACCTCAAGGAACCGTTAAGTGTTGTTCACTTCATAAACAGTTATTTACGGATTTAAGTATATCTTGTGGAGTATTCATTCACTGAATTGTTATAAAGCCTTGTGTCGTGGCAATTGCCTGGTGACAAGGTTTTTATCGGCTACACATTTCTACCGCGTATGGGGGGCCTACTGTGTAACGTGGAATCCGAACCACAGAAGGATTCTAGCGTACTTCACGTTACACAACAACCTGCGCCAGAGGAACAATCAGCGACAAATCTGTTTTGATAGTTAAATTTTTTATGGTTTTGTTTATATTGTAATGAAACCTAATGTCAAAATTTACATGTGTTGAGTCCTACGCACTTACTACTTATGTTAACATTAAGATATTTTGTAGATGATTGCTTCTGAATTTTTGGAAGTAAACATGTTCCTTCTGAGTCTATGAATAAGTTTGCATGAAACATTTGCTATAACTGCTCCAGCCATCTGCTGTACTGAGCGCCTTTTAGTTATTCAGGTTGTAACGTGTACTCACGCTATTCGTGTTTGTATAGTTAAAAGTTCGTTGAAGCAATGGAGCAGCTACCCTTCCTAACACGATTTTTCTTAATCTTTCTTCCACCACTAATTACTCTTTTAATTAAAGGTTCGTTTTGCCGTGCGGTCGCCAGTCTTTCGGCTATGCTAATTGGTTAATTAAAGTCACAGAAGAAGAACACATATGCGTACTAGTTTTCGTAGATTTATTCCTCTGAGACTACACAGTCAACAAGCATGCCACCAGACAATAATACTAATGTTTCTTCGTCACCGAAGATAGCAGATTCAAGTACAGTCAAAAGGATAAATAAGCAGTGAGCACAATTCTCGAAACTAATTAACAAACAATCGCCATAGTCCGATTCTGCAGTAGTTTACTAAACACAGTTTATATTGAATCAGGTCACTCGGAAGAGCCTTCATAGTCCAACATATACTTTAGCACACATCCCACAGTGTTCTTTAGTACGGAACACACGCCAAGCGGCCGTACGATGTATTCACGGGATAAACACACTGCCGTAAACCTTCCGCTCCCGCCGGCTGTTCCGTACGTTACCACTGACAATCACTGACTCCCGACTCACCGCGCTCGGCGCTCGCCCACCGCCAAGGACCTTACATACCTTTCAGATTACATTATCCACTCCAAATATAACCGTAACGTTCATGGTTACGTTACAAGGTGTTTGTCGTTACTCTTATATTGGTAGGTCAACAGCGCCAGAAAATATTATTTTATTTTGTTCGGAATGGCTCCGCTATCTGGTTTACTTTAACACCGCAGTTGCTGGAAAAAAAAAATCTGTCATTTATAGACACAATTGAATTAATAGTTAATATAGTTTTCATCCATAGAAATTCGGCCATACTTAAATTTTCTCAGATAATAATAAATAACTGTGGAACACTGCTTCATTGTTCGAAAAGGTTTCTTCCGTTTATGAAAATATTATCTCGGTGTATATTTAGTTCATCTCGTGGCAGTTATACCAAATGTGAAAATGTATGTTTAATGTTTGTGACAGTTTATATAACTCAAAGGAGTGCCAAACTTGACTCTTGTTCCAGGGTTTCTTGTTAAATAAATACAACACTCTTTTTCTCATGATCACAAAATCCTACTGCCACAATGAGTCCCGACTGTCCCACAAAGTTAAACTGCCTTTGCGGTAGTCCAGAAATAACATAGTGAGCAACTCTACTGTGACAGCCGTTCAGAAACAAGCCTACCAGAAGCGTTACCAGTTATAGCATCATTACTGGTTTCCACTCAAGGGCCAAAAGACATGGGAAAGAATGTTGCAAATATCAGTGTAGCGGTAGCACCATTGGATAAACGTATAAAGCGCCGTGCAGTATCGGGGCTTTCATTTATGCTCTCGTTAGTCGCGTGAAAGGCTTTTTGACTCGAATATGGCCGCACGACATGAATTAACAAACTTCGAAGGGGGAATTGTAGACGCATGGGGCATTCCATTTTGGAAATTGTGAATTCAACTTTCCTCGTTCCACAGTGTCAAGAGTGTACCGTGAATATTTAATTTATGCAATTAGCTTCTGCCATAGGCGACGCAGTGGCAGACCACGTTATCCTAATGACCAAGACCAGTGATGTAGGTGTAGGGGTTTCAGTGTGGACGAACAGACAGACGTACAGCAGACCTGTCCGTGCGGACAGTGCAGCGAAATTTGCCGTTGATGGGATATGGCAGCAGAAGACCGACACGAGAGCCTTCGCTAGCAAAACGCCTCAGCTGCAGTGCCCCTCCGGAGCTCGTGAACATAACATGGATTCACTCGTGATATCGTCATCACTTAAGGCCAGCGAACTTCAAATTTATGCATCACACGAAGACACAGATTCATGTTAAAAAAAAGGTGCACCAAAAAAGGGAACAGAGTTGAGTTTTGATAAATTCAAATTAATGTTTCTTACTTTATTTCATTTTATTGTTTGAATAAATTGGTTTATTTCCGTGTTTTGAAGAAAATTAGTATTCACAGAGCTGCCTGCAGAAGCAAACAGAAGCTACTGATTGTCATTGATGTTGTGCTACAGAAACTGATGTAAGTAATGCGGAGGCAGATGCAAGAAAGGGCGACTTTACAAATTTTCTGGCCCTGAAAGCTCATCATAATCTCTCTCAATCAACAGTAAACGAGTTTCAGCCAAACTCACACAGTGACAGCTTATGTCATCAGTTAACATGGAGGATTTTTTTTATCCTCATTAGAACTATATTAGTTCCATTACACATAGGCCAAATCGGAGATTTTTGTAATTAGGTAAGGAAGAGAGGGACTGACCACCTTATCTCTTTACTTAACCCAGTAATCCTACTGGATAAAGGGGACCTACAGTTTAACATGGAATCCGAACCACGGAAGCGTTCTGGTGTACTTCATATTGCACAGCAAGCTATGCCAGGGGAGAAGGTTGAGTTAAGGCCTTATGAAAATCGTCGCCGAGCCGGGGATTCGAACTGTATATCTTTCGATCTTAAGTCAGACGCCTTAACCAGAAAGACACCAAACCATTTGCTAGGGGAAGATAAGATCAAAGGATTGGAATCCCACATCTTCCGATTGCGGGATTGGCTTCAATCCTGCGGGATACAGCACAGATTTTGAAGGGTTATCAAATTAAAACGTCTATTTATTGAATTAATAAGTCATCTTTGATGTTAATATAAATCAACAGTTAACAATATTTTTACTCGCAAAATAACATTTATTAAAAAATTTCTAGCCTTTCTTAAGTATGTTATTTTTTCTTTTAAAATCTAGTTAGCATGTAAACAAAAAATATGGTAAATATTCAGTTTTATATTTCATTAAATATCTACAGTAAATCATATCAGTTTGAGAACTATATGTTTATCTACTGATCAGTCAAACTATCACTTTATTTTCACGGTATTACATATATAGACAGCAGTCGAGAAAGCCCTTTTTTGCCTCCTCGCTCGCTGGAGAGGAAAAGCTTAACAACTTTCCTCAGACAATTATGTCTCGGAATTCTTTAATTAAGTGGATAATCCAGTGTTACGGTCACGCTTTGTGCCCTTTTTTGTATAAATCGTCGACAATGGCCAATTGTGTGCTGTGTATAAAGCATAACTCCAGGCACCACGACAAAAGTTTACAAACTTTTACCATGACGCTTGTTCCGTAAGTTGTCATACTGATAACATCACTTTCAAGATCAATATCGAACTTTGTAAATCGTTCTTTGTCAAAACTGTGTAACCTCCATACAATTAAAATTTATCCAATCGAAGACGAGCAAATTCCACTAATTAACTTTCTCGTAACTCTGCAGGTCTTATGACGACGTGGCCCTAAATATGTCGTCTTTTGACCCAAGTAAACAGAGTAGAGGTCACTTCGTTAAATATTATAATATTCAAGCGTCATAAAATAGCTCAATCAACGGGTCGCTAATTCTACAGAAATTAAAACACGCAGTTGTTAGTATGTACTGTCAACTGTTTTAATAACCAAACTAAAGCTCGCAGACACTCGATACAAAAAACACAATTACAATACGTCACTTCTCGAATAATTAATACATTCACATATTGCTACTGCGACACTCGCAGTCCAAAACCTACAGTGCGCCTTCCCATACACACATCTTCCTTCGTTTCTTTTCTCTGTATGTCCCACATCAAACAAAAGATTTTCTATCTTATCTATTCAAAGATGTACTTACACTACCCACTGACAATGTGTTTGGTAATCTGTGGATTTCTCGAGCTTCGTAATTACATTATACACATTATTACAATCAATATTTACATCATAATAAACTACACTTAACTAAATAATATTTACAAATTAATTAACTTCGTAGTTGGGGTGGTAGCATATGTTACAACTGGTGCAATGTTCCGTAGTAAAATTACCGTGTAATCTGAACCAGCCAAGATTAAAACGTTTTTTACTAACGGTAAACGTTCAAAATCGGTGATTTTTTTAGACGTCCACTCATGAAATTCTTTCTTGAGATATTTAAACTGAATAATCATGTCTACTTTTACGGTATTTGAAAAATTTGTGACCATATATCTTATAGTATTAGCAGACTTAGGAAGGTGAAACCCTTTATTTGAAAACAAATATCTCAAATCTGATGAATTATAGAAACAATTGATGGTTAAACATTTTTACAAACCATTATAGAAATCATTTATTCCGTAGATTTTTCCTCTTTGAAATAACGGTCAATAGTTTAAATCTTCTTTTCGTATTATTTCTGGTTCCTCGTCAGAAACAATTCCAATTGCATGTTAGTTTGCGTGTACCATCTGATAACTCATTTTTGCGTTAGGATAACTGTAATGGATACAGTAGAAACAAACGGAGTTCTTATAAAAACTTAAAAGTTAATCTACTTACAAACCGCGAAGGATGACATAAACACACATATGTTGCCGCGAATCAAATGCCAACATGAAGCTAACGAGTCAGTACAACCGGTACAGAGCGAATCAGGCTGGAAAGCGACGGCGGGGAGGCAAGGTCGCGCAAACTGATACACGATTTCGCTTCATTTTGCGATTTGGGAATACGCTTAATTTTGAGCAGGATCCGCCAGACTGCCGAATGATGAGGGATCCCGCATTGTTGGATTGAAACCCCTAATCATTAAGGTGCGTTTACACGCTCAAGCCATTTGCGCAAATTGGCTTGCGCTATCCAGTTTGTGCAAGTAAATCGTTACGTGTGAACGCTGATATGACGTTTGCGCAAGCCAAAAAGTTTGACTAGCGTAAAATCTGTCTCGACAGAAAATCGGCTTGAGGTTAGTGTGTTGGCCTGAGCGTCTAGACACTGCTCAAGCCTCAGCTCCAACTTAGTGCATGTGCATGGGTGATGGTGACGTTCGCCGACCTGTTCCCCCGACCTTATCAATTAGCGATTATCTATTCAGTAATCTTATTCACTTATTTTATTATTTAGTCATTCAGTTCGTGTTAATTGTTGTTTAGTTTGTTTATTGTATTATTCAAAAGTCCAAACAGAAACAATTTCTTGTTGAATTTATTGAACAATACAAATCGTTACCGTATTGGTGGAAAATTGAAAGCAGGGTTGGAAAAAAAAACATGGTTTTTGGCTTTTTAATTAAATTAATCATGATTTTTTCACTTTTTTAACGCCATAATTCAACTATTTTGTGTGCAAAATGAAACACATTTGTAGACGTCAGAGGAAAGGGTATTCATCTCTCTTTGTTTTGTATTATATATATATACGAATTATAACTCTTTGACACTATACACACATCTGGAAAGCTACATACGTTTGAATATCTCACTAAACTTGCTAAGGCTTTAATGGAGCAACTAAAATCCAAGTTTAATACTAGGGTTAGCAAGTTCGTAATAGATCACGCTTCCAATATGGCTAAAATGAGAAAAGAAATTAAAAATGAAAATACTATAACATATAGTTGTTCAGCACATTTTCCGAATTTAGTATAAAAACGATTTGGAAGTGGAAATCACCAATACAAAGGAGCATGTTGTGCAAATTATCAAATATTTTCGAAACAGTCATGCTGCAAACTGTTTAAAAAAGAAGGTGGAAAAGCTTTTGTGTTGCCACAAGACGTTCGTTGTAACACTGACTGATTGTTTTGAAGCACATATTTATGAGAGACAAAAGTTAATAAAGATTTTTGGAGAGAACAGAAATATATATTAGAGATTGTGATTCAGCTAAAAGTCGAAATCGCGGTAGTAAAAAGATCTGTTGAATAATTTCTGAGATACTGAAACCAGTATCAATCACAATGGATATTCTGCAAAAAATTAATGGGCCTCTGTCAGATGCAGTAAATGTTTATATATAATTCAAACCGCAGCCTTTGGAAGAATTAGTTTTTTGTCAAAATTTTCCATTTTGAACACAGAAAACTACAATTTTCGGGGTTCTTCGCTTCATAATTGTGCAAGCCAAACTGATTGTGTGAACGGCAGCATTTCATTCAGTTCATTTGCACAAATTGGCTTGCACAAGCCAGTTTGTGCAAATGGCTTGAGCGTGTAAACGCACCTTTAGGGCAAAATTTAAAACCAATTTTTTGTGGAGTAACCTTGTGTTGTTTGATGTTATATAATCAGAAGCGTTTATGAGCATGACAGAATTTATTATATATCAACTTTTCTTGTATGGTTGTGTTTCTCTAATGTTTATATTTGAAGGAAAACAGCTAAACATCTCAACATTACTGAAAACTGTTAATACTTTAATTAGAATGAACGGAACGCCGGTTACTTAAATTTTTCATCTTATGCTTTTAGTACATTAGATTCTGAAGTTGTGTTTAGCAATTACCTTTTCGATAATTGTATGTAACTTTGTAACTAAAAAGAAATGCTGTCATTGATGAACATACTATTATTTCCGTCATAACTGCACGATAAAAGTACAGTACTTTATATAATACATCTTTCAGCTTGCAATATTAATAAAAATTAGAAGTTGTGAATACTTTGAAAGAATATTATGTCGTTCATTTTGTCCGTTTATTTATGTAATTGCTCACGCGTGTGTTTTATGTTTTAATATATTTGTTTACAAGTTACCAGAAATTTGTGTGGCAGTTATACCGCAAAATTATACGTGAAAGCGTTTGTTTCTTACCGTTGTTTCATTATTGTTTCGTAAGCTATTATTATGGCCGATACCAGGCGCAAGGCGATGAGGTTTGATGTTTTCTATCACTGTGTGTGACTTGTGATGTTAGCGTATGTTAAGGTATCAAATTACAATCATATCAGCAGCAGGCTGAAGTCAATTTGAAAATCGTCCGGAAGGGCCTATTAGTAGTGGACATTGTCAGCATTTCCTCTCGTACCTACACACAATAATTAGTTTCCACCAAAATGTTTTTACGACCAGTCGAAGCCCCAAGGCGATTTAATCCAATAACTGCATTCTGTTTAAACAATCGTTCGTAATAGATTCGATACAATGAGAGAGTAATTAATAATCGGTTGTGTGGTTGAATGTGATGTCGTCTGTTTTTGATAGATTCATTCGTACCAGCGACAATGTATCATGATGATATAGCTTGAAGCAATTATTTAATGAAAAGGATACCTCGGTGATTTATGAAAGGGGACAAAGTCCGGTGGTTTCATTGAGGTTAATTACCAGAAGCAATTCATCTGAAATTACTATTTTGTGAATGAAATTGGAATGGAGTTACATTAAATGAGCCACAGGAGCCTGAATGAATAATCAAGTGTGTAAACAGTTTGTCGTGCCAATTTCTCGTGGTTTTTGATCATGCATAATGTATGTGAACAGGAATCTCCGGGGAGGGAGTAAATAGACACTATAAGATATTACACTATGGACCCATGTTTTTAATCAGTGTTGTAGTGTTTGCAATGTGATGTAGATTGATATCCTGGAAATACACGTTGTATCACAATTAAATCAAGTTAATTTAAAATCGTAAAATGGTGAAAAAAATTTAGTTCGAACAGGATAGTACGAATTACAATAGTCAGTAGCCGGATAAGCGGTTTGTTTGTTTGAAAATGAGGTCCAGCAATTCAGACGTTAATCCATCTTCACATTTTCACGTAGAGCTCACGAAGTGTGGATGTTCGTGCGAAAGTTTGTTCTGTTTTCCATCCGCAAAGTTTCTCTGTGGCTAACCGCAAGCTTGGGTATTTTCGTTTGATCAAATTCGAGAACTCGCCTGTTTTGATCATTGATTAAAACATTCTTCTTCGCAGTATCCCTATTCACTCTACGTTTTCGTTGTGACGAATAAAACTGAAAACATCACTGAAAAAGCTCTGATTAGGATCGTGATTGAATGTAACGGTCAAACTATCTTCAATGTCAAAAAAGATTGTTGTGAAATGAGCTCAGTAAAGACGAGACCGCTGGTAGAAAGTGTCGAGTCTAAGGCATAGCGCTCTGAAGGGGTGCCATATTTTTCCAAGCTAAATATGCAATAATTTTGCTGAGTGAAACTTTTTGAATATGGGAATCAGTTTTCAACACTCAAACATGTGTCTCCTGACAAAGACACAACGATGTAGTCGTCTATTTAATTTATAAAACTTCAGTTTATCTCATGATTAATACAGAATATTTTATTCTAATGCATTAAGCGTGCCGTTTTGGAAATAAAATTAAATCAGAGTTAGCCTTTTATTAAGTTCCAAGCTCAAGTTATTCGTCCTCCATCCTTTAATTGAGAAAATTTAAGCATTCTATAGCTGAAAATAACAAAAATTCCGAGCTCCTTATTGAAGCACCCTATTTCAACATCCTCATTAAGATTAGGACGGAGCCTTGGCCTTGAGACAGGAAGAAATCAGGATGTCTGGATTGTTTAGCGATGATGTCTGTGCCTATTATATTTTGAAAAAAACTTTTTTATTTTTTTATTTGGCATTTAACCTTTAGGTCTTACGGCCATACATGTGCTATTAATTTCCTCTAAACTTTTAGGCTATTATTTTTCACAAAAGTATATATGAAATGGTATATGTTGATACTTTCCGTGGCCAGTAAATGTTTTATGTTGAGAGCTAACTGGTTTCCCTCTTCTGAGAGTTCTTTCATAAAATTTGTGATGCTGTTCCAGTGTTTCTTGCATCAAAAAAAAAAAAAAAAAAAAAAAAAAACCATCTGGTTGACGTCGCATTCAATCTCATCTTCACAGTCGCATCGGGGTGATTCAATTGCTTTGATTCTATACAGATGGGCAGGAAAGAAGTCATGGTTAAACTTTAACCTGGCTATTGTAGTTATTAGTCCTCTTGATAGGGAGCCTTTTTGGTGGGTGGATGCAGGCGTAGTGGTGACTTCTGAGTTGTGATGTTTCCGACCATTCTCTGTTCCATTTTTTTTTTTTTTTTGCATTATTTCTTAAAGTGGTTTGTAATATCTAGCCCCAGTATATTCCGCACCCATCCTTATTGCACTCTTTGCTAGGCGGTCTGCCTCTTATACTTCACCTCTACTTTTAATCTACATATATTTTACAATATAACTATAACCAGGAAAAATTCTGTAGATTTAAGATATTATTTTAAAAATGAATAAGACGTATTTTTAGTAAGTTAGAGAGAAGGAGTCAACTTTTTTACCTGTATGTTTCGTATGCCTTGATATTTTAAGTTACGGCAAACTTCTGACTAACATAAATTAAACTGTTTCTAGAAAGCTAAAAAATTATTAAAACTTGCTTCTTAAAAATATTATATGTTTAACACTATATCCGAGCAATAGAATTAACTCTTATGCTGGAAACACACCTGTAATCACTCTTTGGAACCACTGTCAGCGTCGTCACTATCATGTCACTGGTATTACCTGCGGAAATTTTGAGCCTAATTTTTGCTTTGTTAATAAGTCAGACAGCGGACGTAACAAGGTTAGCAGGTTGTGAAATTGAAACCTATCTTGAAACGTTATTTGAAATGAGTATGGATACTTATTGTTTACCAGAGGACTTGAAAAATGAGATAGAAGTACCGGTTGATAAATGAGAGAGGGTTGGCAGTTACAGGCCAATCAGATTGACATTAGTGGTAGGAAAATTAATGGAGAGATTGATGTGCAGCCACATCAGAGATGTCTGCGAGTAATGTAAGTGGTTTTTCAAGTCAACAACACGGCTTTAGGCAAGGATATTCATGCGAATCTCAGTTATGCAAGATATTTCTGACGAAATGGGCAAGGGGAGCGAAATCGACAGTGTAGCACTAGATCTTTCAAAGGATTTCGGTAGATTGAACCAGAATATGGTGCTAAATACTGTAAAAACTATTGGAAGGATGAAAAAGTGATTTGCTTGGCAGAGGAATTCTTAAAAGATAGAAAGCAAAAAGTTAGGGTAGGAAATCCAGTATCAAAAGAAGTGGAAGTGCAAATGGGATTGCCACAGGGTAGCACATTTGGACCATTGTTATTCGTCATTCCACTGCAAGGTGATCATGATATGTAGGTGGGGGTTTAACATGGGATGAAGATAAACGCAAAGAAGAGTCGGCTTATTAGGTACACAGATAAAAATCTAAGGTCATTTGATAACAAACTAAACTGGGCAGTTCACATTGGTAAGGTAGTAACAGAAGGTTTCAAAATCCATCCCTTATTGGAGAGAGTGATGAAGGGACGTACTTGAGAAGCAAGGGATTTGGGTTACAAAACGATGGTCAGACCATTACTTGAATATGCTAGTGTAGTATTGGACTAACATTTTGGGTATCAAATACAGGAGTTGGAAGGGATGCAAAGAAGGGTTGTTTCTGTAAATTACTACAGAACACAATCTGTAAGTGATATGATGAAGGAGCTGAAATGGTATTCATTGGAAGACAAGGAGGAAGGTGAAGATAGTAAAGGGTGTGTACAAGGCGTATAAAGGTGATGAGATGTGGAAATATATTTGTGGGAAAATTAGGAGGGGAGCACGGAAGGAAAAAGATGACCATGACAACAACCTGTCACTCGATTTCAGGCACAAGGGTTGTGAGAAGTTTTGCTTTCGTAGATAAAGGGGTCGGCGATTGGCATGTATTAACAGGAGAAGTGATAAATAAATGAACAAAAACGCTAAAAGAGTTTAAAATTGAAAATAGTAGTGGGAAAAGGAAGGTTGAAAAGTGTGTGTGTAGGAAAATTGCTACTGGTGTCGGCGCTCCATCGCGATTAAATGTCATAAAAAATATTGAATAAGTGACCAAGTCTGTTTTCTTAGAAGCTGTGTATCTGATGCAAAATGCTGCCTTCGAGATGGCAAAGCGAAGCAAACTAATTTCTCCATGTCGTGCATATGCAAGTATAGACTCAAAAAATGAACAAGGGCGACAAGTTCACACGATTCGGATGAAGCTTTTCCTCACTGGTGAAACGAGTGAAGGCAACCTATTATTATCCAGAAAAAATGTTAAGTCCGGTTTCGGAGAAATTAAACGCATAATGGCCACAGTTTAAACGAGTGTTCTATAATACATTCAGCAGAATGATATTGCATATTGTCCATTCCCGTGTAAAGGTCCAAATATTATTATGGATATGTGTATAAATGTTGTAAGATGGATTCGTGAACATTCGAGAAAGCTGCTCCACTTGCACAGCCGTAAGCGGCCTCAGCTGCTGAGTCGCGAATTCCATACACATGCCGCAGAGCATTGCCCTGGCTAGCGTCAGTGACTTGATAGTATTTAAAGGGAGACGCCATATTGTCTCGGTCTCGGCAGTTCAGTTGACCAACGGACTGACACGATGTAGCAAGGTAATAGTTGCGAGTCGGTCTGCTGCCGCATGTCAGTTGGACTTAGTCTGTTCTAGTCTTGTAGTATTAGTATTTCATTCTGTTCCATAGCTCGTATGTAAGTTCCAGTATCATCATGCACTCCTAAATTCATAGTTTAACTTATAAGTTGAGTCTCTTGCATCACTGTTTTATAATGTGCGCGTTGGGTTTTAATTAGTTATGAACAGTCTTAACAGTTATCATTGTTACCAAGTCATGCCATATTTAAATCATTAACTCACGTCTGATGAAGACTTAATTCCATTATTGTCAATGCCATATTGGTAAATCTGGTAGCTACTGCGCGTGTTGTTCCTCCCTTCATAACTTAGTTGGAAATGCGGACGCATGTATTATGTTTCGTTATCTAAGAATAAATACTCTCATTCAATCCATTCTGCTGGTGTTCCACTAATCATTTATCAGTCGTTAGAGTAAGTTACCCAGCTGTTTCAGGTATAATGTATATGATGTGAGTATTATGTCCCCAAGGTAAGAAGTACATGTTTTATCTATTGCTAAGAGTAATGTTAGCCTTCATTGACTACTAATTAACGCAGTTGGCGAATCTGCTTCACTTAAACTCGCCTGGTGTCAGACTGGCAATTCAATATAATTCTATATTAATCTGCCCACTTGATAGTTGCTCTATTTAATAATGTCATAAAACGCCCACTACAACCACGGCTAATCCTTTACACCCGTTTACAGATTATGATCTCGTATCGGTGCACAGGATGAACTTTTAGCACGAAATGTTGCGTTTACCCGGCTTTGTCACTATCGGAGTAGTTTCTTCTGTCGAAAGTTTTTTATGGCTAGCTTTTTTGCTTATAACGTAACTGACAATACTGGTTTCAGTCAATAGCACTGAAAACTAAATTTGTTTTATGACATTCATTATAAGGTTTAAGCTTTCCAAAATTGCGGGCAGTATAGTCTGACTAATGCAAACAATCGACCTGTTTCGTCATTTTGTGTGGGGTAAATATAGAATGCGCATTCGCTACACTGACTGACAGATAACTGTCAGCGGATTATGCTCATGTCAGATATACTACATTAGTAAAACAGTTATTTACATTTCAATGTCGCCGTGTTCGTGATTGATAACCATTCTCTCCGTATTTCATACTTCGTAATACAGTCAGCGTAATTTATTACGTTTCATAGTCAGCATAATCTTTACTAGGAGGGAAGTAATACATGCTGCGAATTGTTTAAGCGTGTGATGACAAGTAGTTAATACGGGTATTGTTTTATGGACTAGTTGCCAGTAGCCAGGGATAAGCTAGCTTAGCGGCCGTCCATACTGGGGAGCACGTTAATCTGGGATAATGAGGCGCGTCTATTGTCTCCAGCGGGCGCCAACTGCAACTGCTATCTGTCCTCCACAACAGATGCCCTCAGAAACGCCTTCCAGCTCTAAAGTACCGTATTAATACCACCAAACACTCAATACCTCACATCATTTGCGATTGTTACCATGCTGTAACCATTCTTTTTGCGTCTAAATAGTCATTCAGATACACAATGAAGCTAATCAACTCGTACACGACAAATTAATCAAGCAATGCTCAGAAATTTTGTAATAGATAGCTGTCTAACTATTATGTACAGCTGAGATGTTACTCTTATTTAGACAGTCATTAACAATGGCAAGTGCCGCCAGTGGATGCAGAACATAAGAAGGAATGGCAGTTGTCAGAGTAAGTAACCTGTTCTGTTACACTTAGTCCGGTCTGCACACTGTTTGGTGTGCTTTTACGCGTGTATGTCATTTACCAATGAGCGGACAATGACGTTGGTAGCTCGTGTTCAGAGAATGTAAAATTAAGTGCCGTTTATCAGTACGGCGCTGAATGAACGGAGGAATTCCGTTAATATTGTATTAATGAATAATATCTTTGGATTAGCAGATAAACTGTCATCTCAAATTTGAAAATTTCACGAAAATGATATGGTTACTACCAGCGTTGGTATCAGATTACCTGCACTTCTATTAGGCATATGTCATTGCGAATATGTAATATAAAACAAAGGAGAGTTCAAAACACAAACACCACAGTTTACACTAACAGTCGTTTATCAATAGCACTTGATATAGTTGACAAGACAACAGTGTGTCAAAAAAAAAAAAAATCCACACCGAAATAAGAGGAGGCCGATTACGGCCTCCTACCTATCATTCAGGAAGACGGGGGTCAAACCTCGTTCAGCGATCCTGACTGGGGTTTTCCGTAGTTTTCCTCAATCATTCTAGGCAAATTTCGGGATTATACCCTACAAGGCCACGGCCAACCTTCCATCCCCCCTCCCTCCCTCCCCTTTAGATTTAAGTAGGCTGAAAAGAGTCCACGCGACTCTCCAACAGCCCGCCTCCCAGGGAGGAATGAAATGTAAAAATGTGTCAAATTTGTTTGGAGCGTGCTACGAAAAGCTAGCATCCCGGTAAAGCAATTACTTGAGCCCGCAGGACCGATTAAGATATTCATTTTTAAAAGACAACAGAGTAAATATCTAGTTACAAACGATTAGTATCCAATGCCTTAGAACGAAAATGTTGGTATCTGAACATATTCACATAGGCCCTAACAAGAAAAAAAAAACAAAGAATCCAAAAGTAAATAAATAAGTAGGTGAATTCGAATTTATTTGGTGAGTTTAGTGCAATATCATAGTTTCTGGTGCCACCATTGTTTATCTATTACTTTCACATTTGACTAACGGAAGTCATGGATCTATGGACTGGTTGACATGTGCATGAGTGCACTCACTGACAAACGCGTTAGAAAATTTAGAATAGATCGTCTCTGGGACGGCCGACACTCTGTGCTGGAAAATCCAAACAGTCCACAGGAAAACGACGAAGGAGATATCACCAGCCGTTCGCAGAGGATGCCTGAATCGGAATCAGCACAGAGGAAAACCAAGCCTGGCAGCATCCATCAGAAACAGTTAGGCAGATCGGAACTGATAAAGTAAGTGCAACTTTAGAACATGATATCTGAGAAAGGATGCAATTTTAGTCAAGTAGGTAGCTGATAAATAATAACAATAACAGTAGGTGGATACTTAAGTCTAAGACACTGATTTCCCTACGCTCTTGCTTACGCTTTATGCAAACTTCAACTAAAGCTTCTTCTACCGTTTTAGGTATTTTGTTCATAATCTCCATGGGTAAATGGTTCCATTTCCTGATATCATTGCCTCTAAACGGAAAATTTTATACCTAAAATAAAGTTCCATTCTACAAGCTATTCGAAGTTCTTCGGCCAGTAATCATCCAGTTCTCTTCACCAATGTATGCCTTACACATAATCATTATTTAAACACTTCATATTTCGCAATGAATCCAAAAGCAGCTATATTATCAAATAAGTTTAATCAGTTATTCTATCCTCTGGCCAATTTTCAGGACAAATTTAGCTGTTGCTCCTCGCCCCACTATAGCCAAGGTGCGTGTCCCATACCATCCTTATATATTGAATCAAGGGCCTGGCCATTAGTTGTATTTGATAGCAGACCAGTTTTTTTTTTTTTTTTTAAATGGCTTTTGGCATCTGAGGCCATACAGCCAACTCGATAGTAATTACGTCACTTTGTGCTTTAAGTATCTCCAGTGTGAATTTTTCCAGTTAGACACACCACAGGATGGACATTACATTCACAGACACAACACTTAAGCACCCATGCCCGCGGCCGGACTTGAACCGGCAACCTACGGCACGTAGAGCTAGCGCTCTAGCCCATACGCTACCGAGGCCGGCAGCATATTAGTTAATGCTTGCTCTGCTCACCTGTTGAGCATGTAGACGAAGTTGAAGATGCAGTTGAATGTTGACATGAGCAGGTCGGCGACGCTCAGGTTGACCAGGAAGTAGTTGGTGACGGTGCGCATTCGACGGTGGGCTGAAACACAACAGTTTCAGCTGAGTGCGTGCTACAGAAACTCGACAGATTTCTATCATACACAAAAATATTTTAAAATTATAATTGCTTCCAGTTTATTAGCAATAACCGCTGTTGTGAAATTTAGTTGCCGTAAACCTGGATTAATGATACAGTAACAGCTCGGCGATTAGTGCCATCCTTAACGCTTATGTCTCAACATTCCCCAAGCCAACTTCTGCGGTTTCTAGCAGCTGGCCATATTGCTATATTATGGGCTACGTAGCAACTGATTAAATCAACGGGATAAAATGTGGAATTTGTCCGGATTTTTACTGTCAAAGAACGGTGTCACAAACATTTGCAAAGTTAAGTAATCTCCTGAAGCTTTAAGCATCAGTCTCATCGTTGGAACCTCACTGAAAGTTGAGAGGACAACATTAACTAGGGCGCGCTTGCCAGTATTCTGTATGATACCTTACTGAAACGGCCGTGGTACCAAAGGAATGTTGCCATAAATAAGTCGGGATAAATGGTTTCTAGATACAGGAAGTATATCCAGTTAACTATACCAAGTACATATTCTTTTCTTCTCGATGCTAGGCCTGCTAGTTGTTGAACAGATTGGAGGTTCAGCATGCAACATATTATTATTATTAATTTTACTGCGATGGAGCACACCCTCCGGTGTCAATTCCCTGTCATCTAGTTACTCCCCTTCATACTATCTTTTTGCACAAAAATCTAAAAAAAATATCACTCAATTTAGAATTTTGTTTAATATTTTGACTTCTTAAACGGAATAACTGAATCAGAAGTATTAAGCATTACTAGTACTGGTGTTTCATTGACTGTAAAAATGATGCGTTTGGACAAACATGAATAACTCTTGATTGTATATATTTGTCTTTGGTTATAATTTCCCGGTTTTATCAATTGTGGTAAACATAGTTATACGGATTTCGTTACTGAAATCATAATATTTTAACTCTTCAACTAGAGTAACATAAGTGTAATATTTAAGGTAAGTAATTTTGTGCTTAATGTCGTCAGTAAGATACCGGGACGCCGAAATTTTAATGGTGAATAACGATAGACAATTCGAAACTAAAGAATAAATTTTGTGATATATCGCTTACCGATAGTTCTCGAGATATTGGAAGTATAAAATCAGTTATCTGTATAGTTCCTTGTGCCTTTAGCGAAGGTCATAATCTGTTCCAGGCCGCATTTCAACCTAACCACAATGGCTAGGGAGAAAAAAAAAAAAAACTTTACATTGAGATACAGCCAATGTATTATTGCGCGCTTTTTAGTCCTCTTGCAGTTCAAACTGAAGTTGTATTCTGTAAATAATTGTTATAATTTATGTTAACGTACTTTTAATCCTGAAATAGACAATGTTGTCATTACAAAAAGTGTATTTAGCGAAGCATTTCATCTGTTTAGGTGTATCTGCGTAGTTTGAGTTAGAAGCGGAAATATCAGTATAGATTGTGGTTAGGTCGAAATGCAATTTGGGCTAGAATGTTCTTGCATCAACATAAGACATTAGGAATTCAATTATTGTTAGCAATTAATAAGCTGATTTAATAAGTGTCATGTCAGTGATGACGTGTACTCCGGGAAACAAAACAAACGTTGCGCATTACCAGCCTATATATCCGTGTGGCTTTTGCGATGTTATTGTTTTTTGGTCCAGGCCGCATTTCAACCTAACCACTTCAGTTTTCACTTACGATGAAGAAAGATAACTCTAAATTTGGGTAGATGCATAGAAGTTATTATGAAATAAATAAATGTCACTACCCATGGCATAAGAATATACACATACCGAATAACGAAAATTTGCCAGCGATTTCAGATTCGTTATAGCAAATGCTATGCCGGTAGAATTATTTTTAGACGTGACCGTCTACTGTACCGCAGACGGTAACTTCTGTGTAGCCTTATGTCTAAGGTGCATTTATTTTTGCCTTAATATGATGCACTTTTTATCCGCCGGAAAAGTGTATTCCAAATTTTTGTCTAAAAGGTCAACTGATTCTAGATTCGTCCTTATTGGATAATGTTTGACGTCGCTTTAATTTCTTATATTTCATATATGTATAACAAAAAATAGTTTCGAACTATTGTATGAAAACCGAATCGAAGGTATAAGTGAGGGAGAGAAAAATATTTAAATGGAGTTTTTTGTTTTTTTTTGTTTGTTTCTTCAAGTTAATATTTAGTACTAAAATAAAAAAAAGGTAGTGTATTTCTATACACGCCAAGACCCGCGGGTGCGGAGCAGCGGGTAAAATGCTAGTACAAAATAAATTTTGTTATTACATCCATGATAAAAATCCTTAGAAATATATCTGAATATATCCTATGCAAATATTCTAGTAAACAGATGAGAAGGTAATTCCTTCTCATTTATAGAATCACAGTTACTAGATGAAAAAGGTAATTAATTTGTCAATACTGAAGTGTGCGATACCTCGAGGATAACTTCACGGTGGGTAATGACGTCATAAACAAATACACTGTCTACCAAAAAGTTGTTGTAGATCTGTGAAGGTGGGTAATTCAGAACGACAGTTAATTTACTTGGCCGCCATATGCTGTAGGCCGGCGTTAAACCATTTGATAAGGAGATGACACAATAAACAAAGATTTATTTATTTCGTATGGCAGAAATACAAAAACAATAACTTCATTAAATTACAATAAATGTAACTATTACTACAGACTGATGTCCAACGATTGCAGCCATTCAATTCCTTCTGTGGTTGCGTCATGAATATGATACATTGTACCACTGAATCTCCTAAGAGGGTATTTATTCCATGGCGATGTGGTGAATGATTTGCTCGTAGTTACCGCAGTCACAAGAAGGATTCTCTATCGTTCCCCACTTGTACACCCAGTAGTTGCATCTACCGTGGCCTGTTCTTACTCGGTTCAGTGCCGTCCAGGTTTTCCCAGGAAGGTTGAATCCAGGAGGCTGTCGTTTAGGGTCCTGGACTAGCGCATGTTTGTGGGGGTTGGAATTTGTCCAATCAGCGCGCCATGCTTCGCCTATGTTGAAATTATTTTGGACCAATTCTTGACCAAACTTCCTCGTTGAACATCTAGGTTTTAGTCTATTTGGAGCTTTGTGAGTGCAGTCCTGATGAATTGGAAGGTATGGATATCTTAAGCATTTCTGCCATTCATTTTTTAACGCCGCTTGTCTTCGGAGACTAGGTGGGGCGATGTTAGAGAGTACAGGCAGCCAGTCTGTAGGTGTAGATTTAACAGTTCCATATGTTGTTCTCATTGTGTCATTTAGTTGAACGTCGATCTTTTTGGTGTGACTGCTATTTAGCCATACTGGACTGCAGTATTCAGCAGTTGAGTATACCAGAGCAAGAGCTGTTGTTCTGAGTGCTGTAGCATGTGCTCCCCAACTCGTTCCAGAATGATTGTGAAGGATGTTATTTCGAGTTTTTACTTTTGCCGCTGTTTTATTGATATGCTCCTTATATTTCAATGACCGGTCAAGAACCACACCTAGATATTTTTGATGAGGATTGAACTTCAGTAATTGGTCTCTGAATTTTATTTGAGGTCTATAGTGGGCTTTTCTATTGTTTAGGTGAAAAGAGCAGACCTCTGTCTTATTTATATTCAGTTTCCGACGTCAAGTGTTGAAGTACTAATTCAGTTTGTGAAGGTCAGTTGTGAGAATTTCTTCAGATGTTTTGAAGTCACTAGATCATGCTGTCATGGCTATAAATTTCCTAGAAGTAGTGGATGGCGAGTCTACAGTGTAGATGTTGAAAAGTATTGGAGCAAGTAAAGATCCTTTGGTAGCCCGTTCTTTAATCTGTAAGATTTGCCTTTATTCCCATTTAGGTGAACCTCAATCATTCGATTGCATAGCAGCACGCGATAATCCTCAGGAATTTCAGGATCATTCCCTTCCTCCAGCCACTCCGCTTTGGTCGAAATCCTGTCTGTTAAGTTGGTATGTAGTCAAGGATTTTTTCTGAGATCCTGTTGTAGAAGGCTCTTTCAAGAGCTTGTAGCATAAAATCAGAAGGGCTATTGGTCTATAATCTTCTGGGCTGCAGCCGGTTTTGCCTGGTTTCAATATAGCTATTACCTTGGTTCTTTTAAGGATGTTAAGGACTTTACTGCATTTTAGGATATTGCTGAAAAATTTGGCAATCCAATCTAATGTACGCGGATCACAATGTTTTAGAAATTCTGGGTATATTCCATCTATCCCTGCAGCCTTGCCAGATTTGGTTTCTTTCAGTGTCATAGAAATCTCTGAGACTGCGAAATGTGCTGCAAATGGAGTGTTTCTGTCAGCTTGAAGTAATCTGAGCTTCAGTTCAAGATATTGGACTTTAATAAGGGCGTTTTTGCGGGCTGCCATTTATTGGGCACTCTAGCCAGGCCGTTGTCGTGAAGGTTAACAGACCCAAATCAACGATCGCATTCGTCCTGTATAGGCGGAAGAATGTTGTGGATTGTGTCAATGCTGCTCTTTCTGGGCGACTTCTAATTCTGATAAAAAGACATTGCAGAACCCTGAAACTTCTCATAGTTACCATCCGACAGGAGTTTCATGCAGTAAGAAGAGCATCGGTTTCTTCTGTAAAATTGAGTACCGACGTTAATATTTCGTAAGAGCAACTGAACAGAAGCACATCACGACAAAGCGATAAAGTCCGGCGACTAGGACGAAGTTTGGACCATCGCCAACTAGACACTGGAGCAGTGGAAGTTGGTTCTGTGGCGTGATGTGTCAAAGTTTACATCATTCCTGTCCGATGGACGTGTATGAGTGTGGCTTCTACCCTGGGAACTGCTTGTGTTGCCAACTAAGAAATTCGGTGTTGGTGGAGTTATGGTGTGGCGCTATTTCACGGCATTCGTCACAGGACCGCCGGTGTTTTAGCATGGTAGCGAGAGCACAGAGGCCTATTTTAAGATTTATTTATTTATCGTATGGCAATTCAGACACTTTTAAGAACATTGATAAAATATATACAATGCAACATTACAAGATTAAATACTTATATCTAGTTTATTAATATAGTTTATTGATTCCTGAGTTGCCAGCAGGAAGTACACAGGATCACCACTGTAAGATCTTATAGGACACTCTTCAATAATATGACCAATAGTCTGAATCTCTACGCATTCGCATAAGGGGGATGGTTGCTTGCCCCACGTGTATAGGGAGTGTGCGCATCTGCCATGCCGAGTTCTGATTCTGTTGAGTGTGGACCAAGTTTTACGAGGTAAATCAAAACCTGGTGGCTTTTGTGTAATGCAAGGTAAGCTGTTGCTTTGTTGTACAGTTCACTCCTGCATCCAAGCTTTGGTGATGTTAAAATCTGCACGAATAGCATCCCTTGCCGATTTCATTGGCGGTTTTCTAGAGTGAAGCCTGTGGATGTTGGCATCCTTAATATCTCGGTGGATCGGTAAGTTTCTGTTGTCCATTATTCTCTTGTACTCACGTGTAAGAGCATTTATCCGTCGCAGGTTAGGTGGTGGTATGTGGCTCAGTATCGAGAGCCATCTTATGGGAGTTGTCTTGATAACGCCTGAAATCATACGCATAGCGTAATTAAGTTGGGTGTCCACTTTTCTCACGTGCGGGCTACTCAACCAGACCGGGGCACAGTACTCGGTAGCCGAAAAGACAAGACCCAGAGCAGAGGAGCGGAGAGTGGAGGCCGATGCACCCCAGGAGGTACCACATAGTTTTTAACATTCTGGATAATGAAATGCTCCCAACACGAGATTTTTATGGAATGGACACCTGTCACTTTGAGAATGACGATGTCATATTTCAAGGACTACTGTTCTGTGGTATGTTGACACAACCACTGGCCAGCACAGAGACCCGACCACAATATTATAAAACATCTTTGGACGAATTGGATTATCGAGTGAGTATTCGTCTGGACCCGCTGAAATACAGTGCTGAGCTCATGGAATGGTTTAAAGAGGAATGGCGACAAATCCCATTGCAAGTCCTGCAAATACTCATATAGAGTATATCTGGCCGGTTGGTTATTATGATAGCCGAAATTCTAACGGATCGACAATCACCAAGTAAACATTGTGGACATGTGTCCAATAACTTTTTTGCAGATAGTGGGTTACAGAGTCTCCCACAATGAATATTATTAAATAATTAGTTAATATTCAGATTTTCTTTGCAATATTCAGTTATTTAAATTGTAAATATTGTAAAGAGTAGGGATAATTGATAGGTAAATAATTGTGTATTAAACCCGGGCAGCCAGAGTCATTATTATTATGTGCTTCAATTTCTGCAAAACTTGCTATTCAGTAATGTATTTAATATGGGAAGTTGGAACTGCCATTTTAAACGCTCAGAGACCGGGACAATGGCAAGTTTCGCCGGTAGACAGGCGCCTTAACTCACAAAGCAGAGGACGCACGCGGACCGTTAGTTGGAGGGTCCGACCTCGCACCCCCGCCCTGGTGTCTTGAAGATCGACCAGAATAGGCGCGAGCGGACAGCAAATACCAGCTACGTGATGATGGACATATATCAATGCACCAATCGTGAACGTTTATAGGGGTTCACAGTTGTTAATTCAAGGGTTTTGTTACATGTGCCGAGATGGGAAGCTACTTTTTCCGAGGAGAAGAGAAGACGCCATATTCTTCTTCACTTGCTGCCGAGACGAGCTACAGTGTAGACGTGTCAGGCGACACGCTCTTAGCCGTCGATCAGTGACTGTGTCTGATCATATTTTCTGGCTCTGGAGGAGCTGGAAGCTGAGCGATACATCTGCCATAGACTGGGAGATGTTATGCTAATGTGGACGTTTCTACAAACCCGGCATTCGTTGCTGCAGTGGCACTGAGCTTGTCACACTACACCAAGAAGATGCGATTATGGTAATGTACCGACGCATAGGGCCACAGTTCATTGGGTTTTAACGAGGCTTGCGAACCCTTAAGCGGTGAGATAAGACTCTGCTCTCATCCTAAATTCACTGAGCTAACTAATTTTCATGTTTAACTTCAAATTCCAAGCATCTTGCTGATTTTGTGTAAAATTCAAGACGATGCTTTTAACATTAAATGGCGCCCCTGGGATACTCTTTTTATGGTAAATGTTAACTTCAATTTTATGGCCTGTGTTGCCACGTTGATAATATGTTGACTTTGCTAATTATTGAAATATTTAATTCAGTTTTATGTTTGCTTTTCATCGGCGGATTGTAAAAGTCGGGTATTGCTTGTTTTTGTTGTCTTTGGAATATGTTTAACGTAACGTTAACTATTACCCGGCCTTGTATAAGCCAGAAGACTAAATAAATTGAGCATAATTTCTTGTGTAAAATATTCATGGTTCTAGTTCACCTTTTTAGCAACCATTTAATTAAAATCATATTCATAATAATTAAAGTATAAAGGAAGGAAAGGTAGGTGTTGGAGATAATCACCGCGTCCCCCCCCCCCCTTTTTATACAACGCATAGAGGAAAATGTATTCAACACATTGTTGTTGTTTTTTTATATCCAAACAGTTACGTTGTATCTATATTACTGGTCCAGGGATCACATCAACCTATCTACTTTCCACTTAATTACTGAAATACGATATCACTTCTTTTTATGTTTAATATGAATAACACGTGATCATATAAGTCATCATTGCACGCAGTAGAAAGTATTCCTATGGCTAGTATCCACTCCAGTGAAAACATTATTTTTACAAAAGGAACTATCCCGTTATTGACCTGGAGTGATTTCAGGAAACCGTGGAAAATCGTATACTGGATAGCCGGAAGAGGATTTGAACCTGTGTTCTCTCGAATGTCAGGCCTGAGGCTTACCAGGCTCTGATCTGGGCACATGAGCCGACAGGTAAATGAATGTCGGCCGGATATTGTTGCAGCTCACTTGACGTCAGACGCCCCACGCGCATTCACTTGATGAGATGGTGGGAGGTGTGAAGTGTAACCAGTGAGGGAAGCAACCTCGCCGCATTAACAACTTGTGTTGCAAGCTACAGTCGCAACCACCTGATTCGTTTGTATCTTTCAGTGGTCATAGTTTGCAGTAATCATTATCAGTTGCATTTTAGGTAACTTATATTCGTTCGATGTAAATGTTTTCGTAATATTCTTTGTCCTTAGGCGTTATTATTAGAGCAATCAAAGAATTTAGGCTAGCCGTTGGTGATTCAACATACTTTCCTATTGAATTAAAATTTAAAGCCAACCATAAAAACTGGTTATGTATTTCGATTAAATGTATATGTTAATTATCAAGAGGTTATGGAGCGAACAAGATGGAGCCAAATATGTGCAACAATACATTATTACAAAATCATGTTATGGGCGATATTCAATAACAATTATATTTAGATAAGCAGCTGAAAATGAATGAACTGCCAGAATACTGCGTCAGCCCTTCACTTTTTGAGGGCTTCCAAGTAGAGCAAGTAAGGAATACATAGCGATGAGTGATTATTATGATTATTTATAAAGCTTTCGGTAACTTCGCCATTCTACCTGTTAGTGTATTATTTATAAGGCATATCTATATTAATCATCAACGAAATAAGAAATACAAGTGTATTTGGACGACGTAAGACCCACAAAAACGCAATTAAAACTACTATTACAAGAATTCAACTGCGAGACTATACTGGAACCGCCGACCCTAATAAGAGGAATGTATTTACACTGCAGTGCCAAATTCATGGGATACCTCCTAATATTGTGTGGAACCCCAATTTGCCCGGCGAAGTGTGGGAATCCGACTTGGCCTTAACTCAACAAGTCGACGGAAGTCCTTTGAAGAGATATTCAACCATTCTTACTCTGCAGCCGGACTTTGTGCACTAACTGGCATTTCATATCCTAGATATGTTTGATTTATGTCTAGTTAAAAATGTGGCACTAGATATCTCCAAAACATTTGATAAGGTGAGAAACAGAACAGTTATGAATAAGATTTAAATTAGTGGAGTAAATTAGGAATTTATCATTCGATAGAGAAATTCCTAAGAGGTAGGAAGCAAGGTCGGAATTTTTGTATCCGGGAAGATGGAAAACAGGAGAGTCAAAGGGAAGTGCATGAAGCATTCTAATAAATGACTGTGTTGATTTGCAGTCACAAGTTAAGTTGTTCACAATTGACATAATTCTGTATATAGAGGAATGTCTGCAGCTACAGAGAAAACTGGGAAGTATGTTTTAAATTTTAGCTCAACATCAACGAAGGAAAATGCCGGAGAGATTTACCTTTTGTTGGATAAAAAGGGATAAAAGTAAAAGTTTTACATGATTGTACGTTTTATGTGGAATTGCTGGTTTTAGGGCTAAAATCTAAATACCTTGACGTATTATTATATTACAAGGTAACATATGGTGATGAGTGATTGTGTAAGCGAAGTAAAGGAACTAGGCTATAAAACTATGGCCAATATCTTGCTTTAAAATGGTTTGTACGTATGGTGCCCTGTAATAAGTATCAAGTACAGTAATTCGGATGGATGGGAAGGAGGGAAGATAGATTTATTAGTGAATATTATCTGAAAACATATTAGCAGAGTGTAGAGATAAAGAAGTTGGGTCGGGAATGATATAGGTAAGTAAAATTGGGAGTAGTATACGATTGGGAAGAGAGGACAACGCCCATTAATTAGCATTTGATTTCAGTCACAAGTTCGTGGTAATGAAGCAATTAATAAATAAACTACATCGGTCAGTAAAGGAAATCTGAGTAAAAATGCACATAACACTCAAGTAGGTTTATTGCGAAATTGTGATCGTGGAATAATCCACATCGAAATAGATAATGAACGAGACACACTAGCCTCTATACTACTTTTTACAGTTTAAACTACTTTCCCCAATTGGAGATTAAATATTTAAAAAGAAGGTACACAAGGAACATTCAATGTACATTACATTAAAAATACAATAGACTCTTAAATAATGTGTAATTTAATATTGGCAGTGATTAATTACAATTTTAAAACCGCCTCAATCAGTTAATGTTTACCATAATTTTATCCAGAATTAAAAATGTGCTATATTAGTATGCTTACAATTGTGAAATATGATATAGGACTTTAAAACACGCAATCATACTAAAATTAATCGAGCTGTCATTCGCTGCACGCACGTTACGCTTTGCAGGTCTCATTTTGAATTATAATGGAAAATGAACTGAAAGCTTAGAGGCAGCTTAAAATACAGAAAGAAATGTTACCACCAATTACTGTCAGAGGGCCCTTCAATAATTTTAATATTTACTACTCATTATTGTTTTGAATCAAACATTTTATCAGAATAACACACCGCCACAATCCATGATTTACTTTCCCCCCTCAATCGGTAATTTCAATTTCCTTCGAGCCAGGAGAGTACTTTTACAAAAATTCTCTCCTATTTGATTCCTGAGATAACAGCAACTAGTACGGAGTACTTATTGCCAGTGGAGAAATGTGTAATCAAACTGTGATGAGTCATTACGGTAAATGTAATTGGCACAAACTATTAGTTCGGGAAGCTTCATTTTAAGTCATTCCAAAAAAAAGAAGTTACTATACGTTTTTAAAATCTCGTATTTTATTTGTCTTTAATTGAAAGCGGGCCTTCAAATTCTGGTGTATCAACAGAGAGAATGAGTTGACAGAGATTTTACAACCCGGAGTTGGGTACACAGAAACAGGACCGGGGTATCCAGGACAAATATTGACGGACCCGGCGGTCGGCTGGCGAAACGCCACAGTAGATTAACTCAGACCGGGAAACTGACAGCTGCGGCATGCCAAAGAGAGAAAATTAAACGCAGTCTCACCGCGCGGCTCTGGCAGAAAGTAATTAGGCACACTTTACTCCATACAAAATATACTTTAACATACATGGAATGTTAAATATCATTTCTCGGAGATTTTTTTATTTTTAGAGGTTTACTTTACTTCCTCATAAAAAATGTATGATTACTAACAATTCTCAGACAAACTGGAAAGCTTAAATGTGGCTACCAAGTAATTGCGACCTGAAGAGTCAGCACTCTAGCCTGAACGCATTATAGCTGTTTTCTTTGTAAATACTGGGGTATTGTCCATCCACCTCTGTTAACAGTGTATAAGTGACCATATAAATTTAATTTCAGACATTTCGAGGGCTATTTGATAATCACAGTTGAAGAATTTAAAAGAAAAGGTATTTATTCAAGAATATCCTAGTCAAGCTGTTGGTAAATAAATCGTGTTGCGATGGATTTTTAAGAATTTTTTACATGACGCTTGTCTCCGATTTTAGAGCGTCTCTGCAACACTGAGTATGCAAATTCAGTAGAAAATCCATAGTGAAAAGAAATGCCATGAATATTAGACTCCGAGGAACAAAACTGCTAGTTGGAGAGCTGTCTAGAGGGCAGCTGCAAGGCATTCGCAATTACGTTAAGAAACTAGTAACAAGTTCCGTTCAGTGACATTAATTACAGATAAATTCATTTCCATGTACTGAGAGTATTAAATGCTGATGTTTTTTCCGATCGAAGTGTAGTTTCGCTGGAAACGTCGAAATTTAATGCATGGAAAAGGCACAACCCCGAGAAAATGGAAACTATTTATTAAAATGGAAACCATTTATTACAGCCGAGGAAGACTTCGATTTCAATGTACATTTTAATGATTTTTGTTTTTATGTGTCAAGTTTCAGAAATAATTAATAGTGATTTAAACGGAAATGATATTCTCATTTTTGGCCTAGTAGGTGCAGGAATTTTTTCGGTAGGTAGCTATTCCTTACTATTATACGAAATTACGATTTTTTTTGATTGAGGACCTCAAAGTTGCATGAAGGGAACTACGTCAACACACGTTTTAACAAACTCCTCTTACTCTCCGGAAACCTTTCCAGTTAAAGCCTTTCTCTGCGTTCATTACATAATATTGCTGGTGACAATATGGAAGTTTTAAAATGCCCTCTTTGTATGGATATTTGAAGGTAAAATTAAAGTCATTGCACGACAACCTGGCTTTGTTAAGGCGATGTCGTGCTGGAATTGTGGAGGTAACATTAATAATGATTTAAATACGTGAACAGCGTTTTTGCGACTATTTTCCGTCGTAATTTACAGCATATACTACTTCACCTGATGAAGACAACACAGAAAGCTATCAAAACTTTGTGCATAACAGGATTTATCCGGATGAACAGCCGCGTACAGACATCTAGACTGACGCTTTCGAGGAGTTTTACATAGTAGATAACCGCTGCATTTTCTTCTAAAAAATTAAAAGATGAAAAGTCCATATGAAATGTTAGTTCTAATTTAATTTTTTTCAATTTAATTGGCATATTTCCGCAGCCTTTTTTCTTTCTTACAATCGACAACTTTAAATTACTTATATTGTTCTGATGGGCCTTTGATTGTGTAAGAAGCATAGGTTCATGAGGGTACTTCACGAAAACAGTGAAACTGCAGGCGATACGGACTGCGGACTAGATGGCGGCCATCCCTCGCTGCGATCACATTGTGTGGTGTATCCTATCCACTGGTCCCACGCGCATCGCTGTCTTAGCAGCTTGCCCTACACCAGTCGCACGACAAACCCGTCATTTTGCCACGTTCAAATTCACTGACATACTGACTGATATTGTGCCCTCTGACGTCGGCGAACAATACAATGCATGTTTCCACTTCGATTGACGGCTATGCAGCGACTGAGTGTGGCCTAAAATAGATCTGTCTGGTCACACAAAAGATGGAGCTATTGGTCCTACATGCGAGCCATCTCCCTGCACTCTTAATAACGTATCATCGCTCCACTGATCCACACATCCTCAGATTATGCAGTGATTCCGGCCATTCCTTCAGGGTGCTGTAATTTTCAGAAAAAGTAGTATTTTTAATTAGGTTCGCTGTTTTTAATTAAAATGTAAGCCGTGCCTTTTGAAGCTCCATACACGATGTTATCAAGGTTACAACATGGAATAAAAACACCTTGGAAGCAAAAAAAAATTTAATACATTTAATATTTTGTTTACTTCGCACGAAGCAAAGAAGTAGAAAATTTTTATAATCTAAGTTGAAAAAAATGAGACTAATTAAATATTTAAAAATAAATACTCTTTTTGTTAGAAGCACACAGCAGTAGCTTCTAACGTTGTTCTTGATTAGTATTGCGATTATGCATTTAATTTGCGATTGTTTGATGTATGTCTTATTGGTAATCGAAAATTGCGCAAAACAAATGAATTTCATTTAAAAGTTTGGATCAAAGCTTAGAGTTGTCAAACTAACCGTAGGCACGAGTGAGTGTGCCCTTTGAAATGAAATGTATATCACGTCTTACAAATTTTTTCTATTATTACAATGGATCGTATTTTCAATAACCTATAATTATTGAAAGTAAAACCGAACTAAATTTTCCTTCATGAATAACATTGTTTGTATTGAGAGTGTTTCTTTTAAAAATATCTGCATCAACTTCGAACGTGCGGAAATAACCAGTTTAGATTCCGGCTGTCTTACTGTAATTATAGTTTTCTGGCTACCGACCTTTATTGTACGTTTTACCATTTTAGTTTGAGCTAAGCATCCAAAAGTGCTCCTTCAGACCAGTCAATACGTGTCAGGAAATCGAAGGTGGTAAGTGGGGATACATTATGTTTATTGTTGTGCAGAAGTAAAGAAATAAAAGCCTAAGAATCTCAGAGACAGCTATGAAAATTATTTTTGTCTTCTCTATAGATAATGAATGAGTTTTGGAGAGGCCAAATTACCAAGTATAAAACTGGATATAGTCTTCTCGGGAGACTAGCCGAGTAAGTTACTTACTCGGCTAGTCTCCCGAGAAGACTACATCTATTCTCAACGCCGAGAAAGACTTCGTTCCTATACCAAGTATAAAACTAGTCACCGTCACAAATTGAAATAACTGAATGGAAAAATGTGTTCACTAATCCTGAGGCAAGGTTAAAACTTTTCTCTGTGTTCTCTGAGGAATTAAGTAAATCTCCTTCAAAAGTGGATCTGACCACTTTAGCACAAGCATCTTCTGTCTTGAAGAACGCTATACTCAAGCACAAAAAGAAACTTTCGATGGTGCGGCGAGTACCTTAGCCAGGCGCATCAGTTCGTGGGATTACGGATTCGAATCCTGTCTCAAGTTACCAACTCTGTTGGTTCTACAGCCCTGTTCTCCCAATTCTGTTTGGGATTCTTTCTCATAGACTGCTTGTTGTTTTAGTGACCATGCTGGTTATTGATTCTCTTATAGATTTAATACAAGAAATGCCGTACAAGCTACTTGGCCACAGGCAGGTTTTGGAGGGTGTAACCCATCCATCGAAACTTTCCGACCGAGCGTGGTGGTGTAACGGCTAGCGTTCTGGCTTCGCATTCGGGAGGACGGCGGTTCGAATCCCCGTCCGGGCATGCAGATTTGGGTTTTCCATGGTTTCCCAATTCACTCCACACAAATGCTGGGATGCTTCCTTCAAAAGGCCATGGCCGAATTCCTTCCCATTCCTTGCCCCCCATCCTTTCTCGTCTCTAATGACCACGCTGTTAGAGAGACATTAAGCAGATTAAAAAAAAAAACTTTCCGGGAAATTGTAATTACAATGATTTCACGTTTCCTCCTAGGACTACTGTGTTTGTGTATGGCTGTGACAGTGTGTGTGTCTTTTGTGTTGTGAATGTGAGAACAACAAGTAAGGCAAACTAGGTGCCGTCCTATTCAACACTATTTTCATAGAAGACAAATAGGGATCGTCAAGATCGACAGTATTGTATGTTCTCATTTCATTCGCAATGCAGTGATTTAAAAGATAACAGCCAGCATTGTTAAATAAAACGGACTAATATTCCGAAATAAGATTCTTAGTATTGCATTTATCGTGCCACAGAAGTTCTTATTTTCTGCCGTTAACAGCGATACCTGTCAGTAACTTCCTTTTATTTGATAAACTTGCGTCGGTTTTAGGGTATCATAACCATAATGGCAAAGTAGGACCGTTATAATTTCTTTATGTACATCTGGTCGTACATCACGGGCTGTTAATTCCTGTCGCTATTTCTCCGAGTGTGATGAAATTTTACAGGAAAATTTATTTGATTGTTTGAAAAATACATCCGTAAAAAATATTTTTCGAAAATTTAAGCTACTTCCAATACCCCCCCTCCCAAAGGGCGAAAATTTTATTTTCAGTGAACCCCATTTAGTGTTTTACCTGTGCACAGATGTTAAAACTTACTTTACTTTTTGTGTCCGGGGCTAGTTTCTATGTTAAATTCATCTAAGGCCATTGGTCGTCGGAGGTAAAGGTGGAAGGTGATGTTTCATATTCGCTGTCTACATTATCATGTATAAAACCCCACGTTAATAAGCTGGTTTTTAATTTGGTCTTTCTGTCCTAATCTAGTTCAGCGTTCTCCACAGCTTTCAGTTTAGTTTTGAACCCCTGGGTTTTACGCTGTAGCTCGGTAGACTGATGATGGTTTATCCATCTGGGAGTTCTTTGTGATCTCATCCTTTTCCACTTCATGAAGTGAACCCCTCCTCTATAGAGATTATCCAATAGTATACATTTTATGCAGCCTGTAATTACCCTGCCTGCCTAATTGAGGCTTACATAAAAATGTCTGGGATATTTTTGTTTTCTTGTGTATTTTGCGAGATAAGAACTCTGACAGTCGTAAAAATAAGTTCCTTTTCTCTAACATTACGTCATTTGACTGAAAAATCCGAGATAGTAGAACACAATAACGTCTTTCAAGCAAAATTGTTTTAAATAAGGTTAGTTTACAAATTACTGGTTCGCAACCGGATGGTGTTATAAAAACAGGACGTTTCGACGGCGGTGTACTCTGTCTTCTTCATTGGTTGGCTGGCAGTGGACCTTGTGTACAGCCACCCGACGGAAACAGTGAGCCACCTCTGGTGTTTTCGAACAACAAATAATCGGTGTCAAAAACTATTCAACTATAAATCCGTAAACATTACAACTCGCTACATGTTGGCAAAATCTCTCTCCATATGTTTACAACGTTAATTTTAGATTTTCACATTATTCTGTTGCCAACAGAATCGTAAAAAATCCACCGTGTTTGCATCGTTTGTGATGTTAGTTTATTCGACACAAAACAGTGCCACTGATATGTACTTAAAATAGACGTTTTTATTATACCTTGCTATGTTTGTAACAGTGGGATCAAAGAGAGTGGTACAGGATAATATGTATTCAAATATACAGCCAGTGCTGTTTTGTGAGACTTTTATTCACGTATCTAATTTAAAAGATACCAGCTGCTAACGTCTTTAACAAAGTGTATCCGCCAATTGATTTTACAACCAAATAGCACAAAAATAACTGATCATGGTGTTTAATAAGCAATATCAACGGAAATTGTTTTGTATGAGATTAGTTGAAAAGTTCTTGTTTAGATGTGCACATAATGACATTGCGAACAAATTTAATTTTTGTGGTTTTATTTATGTAAGCGGTGAGTTATCTAAGCGGTTATTGCGTCTACCTCGAAAATTCAGGGTCCGCAGTCCAACCACGAATTTTTACGGGCAAAATTCATCTCTGGCAAAGCTTTGCTTAATTTCTGTGACGCACGGTAGAACATTGAAAATGTTAAACTGCAAATCCGACAACGTCAGAGGCGTAATCCACAGCAAGTAGAAATGCTCTCTTCAGGTATTAATGCCACATTAATTCTTATGTTTGAGTAAGGCACACGAAGAGAACCTTCACTAAATTTTATAACTGAAGAAAACAAAAAATAATATAAGTTCATATAACCTTATAGTATGGTTGCATGAATTGAATTTTGCAATACATTTTTATTTTTACCTGTACATAACTGCCACATTTAACACAAACATTTTCTCATTCATTAGAGTAGAACATAATTATCTTTTGAGGAGTGAACTGGTAATTCAACCTTTGCTAAACAAATTTTTTAAAAAAATATTTTATTAAATACACGGTTATTTGCGTAACTAATAGTCCTAAGCAACATCTAACCATGGACATATTCATTTATCGTTTCTGTTGTAAATCAAAGAAAAGTAAGCCAGCCATTAATCCTGTTTTCCTTATTGAGCCTTTTTTTATTATGATTATGGCTTTATTCGTCGTCGATATGCTGCGATATCTGAAGCCATTCTGTTAACGGTCAAATGATTCCTAAGACTAACTGTATGTGTGTCTGAGTGTATATAGTATTTCTAACAAATTCCAGAACATCACAGAATTCCATCGAGTTGATGGGAACTTGCTGACGAGACAGATCAGATACTGAAATATCTGTGCAATTAAAATAGTCCTAGTGAAGATATATTTTTCTATACCGGGCTCTGTTTATATTTTACACACTTTCCCACTTGACAGTAAATACGAATGTAAATTAAATATAAACTAAGATTTATAAGTTTTCTATTAATGATTCCAGATCTGTAAATGTAGTAAGACTAATACGATGATAAAAAGTACTTTGTTTTAAAAGTTGTCAAGTCACAACGAAAGTGGCAGGACTCTATAAAGATAAAAGATTTCCATAAAAGTAACCATATCTCTTACAAAACTCGTAAGACTAATACCATGATAGCCAGCATTTCCTATAAAAGTTACCAAGTATCAGCAAAAGTTGCCAGGACCCCATAAAATATACCAGATTTCTATAAAAGTTACCAGATCTGTTACAAAGGTGGTTAGACTAATACGTTAATATCTAGCACTTTCGTATAAATGTTGCCAGGTCTCAACGAAAGTTGCCAGGATTCTATCAAAGACATCAGAGTCCTATAAAAGAAACCAGATTTCTGTAAAAGTTACCAGATCTCTGTAAATGTAGTAAGACTAATACGATGATAAAAAACACTTTGCTATAAAAGTTGCCAAGTCACAACGATAGTTGCAGGAATGTATAAAGTTATCAGATATATCTAAAAGTTGCCGGATCTCTTACAAAACTGATAACCAGCATTTCCTATAAGAGTTGACAAGTCTCAACGAAAGTTGCCAGGACTCCATAGAAGATACCAGATTTCTATAAGAGTTACCATATCTCTATAAACCTTATAGGACTAATTCGATGATTACCTACACTTTCCCATAAAAGTTGCCAGGTCTGAACGAATGTTGCTAGGACTTTATAAAAGATACCAGATTGTTATAAAAGTTTACAGATCTCAATAGACATCGTAAGACTAATGCGATGATACGCAGCTCTTTTCTATAAAAGTTCCAAAGTTTCAACGAAAGTTCCCAGGACTCCATAAATGATACAAGTTTTCTATAAAAATTAATAGAATTAAATAAATGTAGTCAGACTAATAGGATGATTACCAGCACTTTTTTTATATATAAAAGATGCCAGGTCTCAACCAAAGTGTCCTGGACTCTATAGAAGATACCAGATTTATATGAAATTTACCAGATCTCTGTAAATGTATTAAGACAAATACGATGATAAAAAGCACTTTCCTATAAAATTGTCAGATCTCAGCGAGTGTTGCCAGCACTCTATAAACGAAACGAGATTTATGTAAAGTTACCAGGTCTTTGTAATTGTCGTAAGACTAATACGATGATAAAAAGCACTTTCCTATTAAAGTTCCCAGGTGTCACGAAAGTTCAGGGGACTATAAAAGATACCAGTTTTCTATAAAAGTAACAAGATCTCAATAAACGTCGTAAGACTAAAATGATTATACGCAGCACTTTCCTTTAAAAGTATCCAGGTCTCAACGAAAGTTCAGGACTCCATAGAAGATACCAGATTTCTACAAAAGTTACAAGATCTCTGCAAATGTAGTAAGACAAATACGATGATTACCAGCACTTTCTTATAAAAGATCCAGGTCTCAACGAAAGTCGCCAGGCTCAACTAAAGCGAGGTTTTATTTGTTCAGAGGATGCTGCATTAGATGAAGTCATTCTGTTAACAGTCAAATGATTTCGAAGAATAACTGTATGTGTGTCCGAGAGTATACGCGATAGTTGACTGATCACAGATTTTCTAACAAATTCCGGAGCATCATTCAACATTCCTCATCGAGTTGATGGGAACTTGCTGACGAGACAGATCAGATACTTAAATATCTGTGCAATTAAAATGGTTCTAGTGAAGATATATTTTTATGTTTTAGGCATATTTTATTGCCCACTTGACAATAAATTGGAATGTAAATTAAATATGAACTAGAGTTTATAAGTAGATGCGAGATGCTTTAACGCAAATTAACGCGACAACAGCGCATATCAAGTATGAGTGCGTTGACACGGCAAATGCCACACATTTAGTTCAGCAGTCACTTGTTTTATCACTATTAGTGAAGCAGTAGCTTATGTGTACATTTATAACGCATAATTATTAAGCTATTAGTGCACGAAGGTATAGAACCACGAAGTATGATGTGCAGTTTGCCTGAACAGTTCTGCAAAGACAAATTCCCGAAGTTTCAAGTGAATAACTGGAATAAATTCCTATTTGAGGGTCAGACAGAATCTTCTAATCTCACTGATGCACGAGATTCATGTCGCAGACAGCCTTGCAATAGCTTTCAACGTTGAATTCTTTTTTGAATCCTTGGACAGAGGTTACAGAAGTATACAGATCCAAAAGACGCAAGATGTAAACACTAGAATCCTGCGTTTGCAGGATAGTAACTATACTTTGTCCAAGCCTTCAAAAAATATTTTGGTCGATAGAAACTTTCCAACGACGATGAAGCACATGACCTCGTGCGTGGTTGGTAGTATAAAAGCCAAAAAGTAAAATATGAAGGAAAATATTGAAAACTATTTCAAGAATTTTTTTATTTTTTAGATACGTATTTATCCAGTTAAAATATTTTTAGATAAAATTTTATTGATACTTGATCTTCCCTTGTAATAAATCTTCTACTGAAATCTTGTGCTGGTAAACTTTAATTAATAATTTAGTTTCAGAAACATTAACAACCAAATTCTTTGTCATTATATTTGAAGCGTAGGTGTTTTTGGAATATTATATTAAAATAATTCCTATTATTCCATCGCAACCTCAGGTGAGTTGCGTGGTGCTGAATTGACACAATCGGCCACTGAGGCACTTTGTACCGGCAGCATGAGTCTCCCGATTCCATTTCTGGCGAGACGAGGGCACCACTTCACTCCAAGTCGGAGAACGCCTCCGATGTAATTAAAGGAGGAACTCTCAGGACCACAGCGGAGTCACGCTCGCAGAAGCTTAACACCGCTCTCAACAGCCAGGCAACAGATATTCTCCCGTGCGAAGAGATGAGAACCAAACTTATACGAATAATCTAAATCACATCCCTGAAACATGTGGCATGGCCATCCACAGATTTAGTTCCATTCACCACGTCGGAAGCAGACAGACGTTTTTACAAAACAGAAATATGAAACATTAACCACCCTCAGTTATCTGCTACTCGCATTTCTTGTCCGGAAATTATAATCACCTGAAGTCGTTTTAAATTCAGTGGGTACCATATGTCACTAATAACAATCTACTTACAATTCATCAACTTAACCGGAATACACAACGAACTTCGATGGGAACGAAAATTGTATATTACCTGCTCGTAATAAACAATCTTTGAACTGACCGAATTTAATACTGATCTATTTGACAGACACGACGTGTCTAAGTACAGAAAGCTTAAATGTACCATAGCACATTAGTTAAGTAAAGATAAAAGATAACTTATTAGCGACAGAGAAATGTTTCTTATTAAAGTGGCCAGATTTTAACATTGGCAAAGAATCGACGGAAGGGAAAAGGGGGAGGGGGGGTTCTTGATTAAAAAGTTGGTCTATATGGAGCTACAAAATTTTTTATAGAACCCAAAAATAGTATTGTATTTTTTTTTTAAATTTTAACATAAGTACAATTTACAAATATAATACATTAAAAATTGTGTATAGTATTATTTTATTCTTTGGCATATTTCTTATTTGGGTGAATTTTTTTCAGTAGATTGTTTAAAATGTCATGAAATTTTTCGCAAGACTTTGTTAATTATATTTCACACATAATATGACTTTCAAAGTCTCAACACCTAATTGTGACTTTTCTGGTGCCCACACTTTTTTTACCGTAGAAAAAACGCGTTCAGTAGCAGCAATAGTTCCTAGTATGGAACGCGCGTATTCTACAATTTTTAGTGCATTATTGTACGGAACATTTTTTGTTTCAAAATGATTAAATATTTCTGACCATTTGTTCTTTATTGTGACTTTTTCTAAAGGCCAAAATTTAACCTTTTCCTTGTCAATATATTTTTTTAAATATTGATACTTCATCAAAAAGATCATTTTCGGAAATATTACTATACGGAAAATTTTGAGTAATATGATAGAATGATTTTTGACATCATTCCAATTAAGTTCTTGTTCTAATGTAACCCAATGAATATGTTCAATATCATTATAATCTACCTTCCTCTCTTCTAAATAATCTATGCAGTTACTGTAGAACTTTTTAACGTGATTCACGATACAGCACGATTTATTGGACCCTGTTCTTCTAGCTTGATTATACTGTTACAGATAGTTAAACGAAGAAAATTATTTTCTGACCACTCTTGACACTGAAATTTTAAATTATTAACTTCATTTGCTATTTCGATCACCGAAATTTTGTCTCCTTCAATAAGTTTTATAGCGTTTTGAAAGACGCTTGATTGTGTACAAACTCTAGCCAAATTTTTGAAGATTCTTTTTATAAACACTATTCTAAAATTCTAGGACATTTATCCTGTGACTAGACGACCCGTGCGAAAGTTTCGCGAATAAAATGCGATGAATAGTGAGGTTGAATGCTTGTAATATAATGAAAAGTAGAACCGTACTTTTGTGGCAAATATATATTTAGAGTAATAAGTACGCATCAAAATACTTGCATCATATTACGAAACAGTTAGAAAAATTTAAAACACTCTTTATTTACGACAAACTGTCACTGACCTTGACAGAATACAACCAACCTGAACAAAATGCACGCAACATATCAACATCTCTGTGATATTTGTTGCTGTGCGAATAAAATGTTTACATTGGAATAACAGAGCAAAACGAAAGTGTTTCCGTAACAGTAAAAAAATATCCGGAAAGATACTTATTGAATAAAAAAAGTTTATTGACATCTCTGTGATATCTGCTACTGGAATCTAGGGACTTGGCTCTGAACTGTCTCATACGCGCTACCACTTTAAGCACCAAATTCCGAAAAATTCTTTCGACGTTTATGATTTTACCTAACTGGAGACCTTAATCTTTAAAAAAATATGATATTTATCGATTTTGGCTAGGTATTGAAAAAGATAAATCGCTTGTAATAATAATTTTAAAAAAAACACGCTGTACAAATAATATTAATACTTCTGTCCCTTAAGGGTCGAATTCCAAAAATTTCCTTTTATAAAATATGGTGTGACCTAAGCAGCTAACTTGGTCTTTAAAATGATAGAAAAATTGACATTTTTGCCCTTTAAGGGTCGAATTACGAAAAATTTCTTTGTTAAAATATAATGTTGCCACGGCGGAGACCTTAGTGCTTAATATTATACCTCATTTATCTATTTCGGTTAGATATCAAGGGAGATAAATCGCTCGTGACAGAAAGATTCGTTGTAGAAAAATTTATAGTTTTTCCCTTTAAAGGTTGAATTCCAAAAACATTCTTAAAATATCATGTCACAAAGCTGAGACATTACTCCTCATAATACTACTTCATTTATCGATTTTGGTTAGATATCCAGGGAGATAAATGGCTCGATACACAAAAAACGCATTTTAGAAAAATTGACATGCTTGCCCTTTAAGTGTGGAATTACGAAAAATTACTTTCTTAAAATATAATGTTTCCACGGCGGAGACCTTAGTGTTTAATATGATACCTCATTTATCTATATCGGTTACATATCAAGGGAGATAAATAGCTCGTGACACAAAAAGGCGTTATACAAAAATTTATACTTTATTTCTTTAAGGGTTAAATTCCAAAAACATTCTTTCTTAAAATATGATGTCACAAAGCTGAGACATTACTTCTTATAATCCTACTTCATTTATCGATTTTGGTTAGATATCCAGGGAGATAAATGGCTCGAGATACAAAAAACGCATTTTAGAAAAATTTACTTTTTTGACCTTTAAGGGTCGAGTTACGAAAAATTCCTTTCTTAAAATATAATGTTACCATGGCGGAGACTTTATTCTTTAATATGATACTTCATTTATCTATATCGGTTAGATATTAGGGGACATATATCGCTTGTGACACAATAACGCATTGCAAAAATATTGATACTTTTGCCCAGCGGTCGAAATTCAACCGTAATTCATTAAGTTGTTTAGTTTCTTTCATGAAAGAGTAAAAATCTAGTAATTCTCTGCATTACCTATAAAATTAAAACGATACACTCCACGCGTGACTGTATGCTACTTTTGAACTTCTAATCTAACCATAGCAAATGATGAAATGCATTTATCGATGGTTCATTTGAATTTAAAATATTCATTTTGACTTAAGGCCGGAAAACTGCTTTAGCTTTATGAAACATGAAGTAAATGCAGTCCTTTCACCGGAAGTGACTTCTGAATCGAAATGATTTTCATTGCGAAACCTGCATTGTAAATTCGAAACTTTAAAAATTTCGTGGAATGACATTCAGTGCGCATTTAAATGTATCTATCAAAATAATTTCGTCATTTTGTGTGTTCGCTATTTAAATTTGGTCTATTATCATTTTGAATTTCACGCAAATAAGTATTCCTTATTTCTTGTCTCTCTCTCTCTCTCTCTAATGAAATTAATGAAATTAAAAAATCAAAAAACACTTAACCAAAGTTTAACATTTTAAATAATCAAATGACCATATAGTATCTGGCAGAATCGCTACATTCCTTTTCGAAGTATTCGTTTCATAACTTCAAACATTAATCTCTACTTTATCCAAGTCTTTCGTTTTACCAAAGACCACAAAGTGTCTCAATGCAGGAAATTCACGTAAGAACGTTGGCTCCGAACCTATTGCGCCGACACACACGTTCGCAAATTAATTTTTTATTTGAATAATCTATTTGTAACATGTATTAACTATGCTTATTATATTTTTTCTTTACTGCTGACTAAGATCACAGACATCAGCAGATTCGCTTATCACTTTTTTTAAAAAAAAGTAAACAACGAATTTTTTATTTAATTTGATATATCTGTAACACATATTATCCACAGATTTTAGCTTTCTGCACTTCTTCTCCATATAAACATTAACTATGCCAAATCTTACACTTTTCAGTGCGCGATTTCTTTAAGTTCCTCCGTCTGTTGATCCGAAATTTTCGCTTAGCATATGAATATATAGGTTTGTAAAATATATTATATATAATTTTAGCTTTCTGTATTTCTTTAAGTTCCTCCGTTTGCCCAATAATCTGCCCGCTAGTTGCGTTATCTATCAGCCCTCGAAATGTTGCTTCTTGCTTCAATGTAAGTTCAGAGAATTAACCAAATACCACAAAGTACGCCATCTATCAGCTAAAAGGCCGCTATATGCGCTATCTACCAGCCATCAGGTGAAGCAATACCCAGAACTGGCAGCATCTGAGTGAAATACGTAGGCGAGCGAGTGTTTTATTTTACTTAATTTAATGTATTTGCAACGCATATTATATATAGATTTTAGCTTCCTTCACTTCTTCTCGATATAATCTTTAACTATGGCAATTCTCACACTTCTCCGTGCGCGCAATATTCTTAGAAATGTATCATAAGTTTTCGCTTAGCGTATTAATATATAGATGATAGACAGTAGGATTTCAAAGGATCGTACGTTTTCAAAATTCTTTCGACAGCTGGCAAAAGAGCTACCCAGCGGGTTTTACTGTTTTCAATTATTTTCTGGTATTCGAATTTAGTAGTTTCACAAAATTCTTTAAGCATTTCAACGCGCACAGTGTATATATAGCAATAAGAATATATTTTAATAACAATATTTTCCACATCTACATACAAGACAGCAGCTGTCTGAATGGCATTCTGTATTATGTGCGCTGCACAACCAACACCAATAATGTTAAAGTTTTTGTTTAATTTATAAAAAATATTATTTGTACCTCTACTCGCTTTTCCTCCAAAATTTGCGTTCGTGTTGTCTGCACAATATTCAATTAGTTTATGTTTTAATTTTTTCCCAAAATATTAATATTGGACCTGAGAATTATTTCAGGAGTTTCGCCGGGCAAAGAAACTAAATCTAAAATTCTAATTTTTATTCCATTTTCAGAATCAAAAATCTAATAATTGTTGGAAATAACTTTATATCCTTATGATTAGATGTCTCAGAATATATGGATTTAAAATTATTTTTTTTCTATATTTTTGTTTAACTCTGTAAATGTATTTGGGGAAAGACACATTACACACAATTGCCGCGGATTTTGTTCAGGCACAGGTAAAATTTTTGTTGAATAACTTTTCGACCACTTGCGATGTTCAGTCCATATATGTGAAGGAATGACTATGATTAATTGCGTGAAAAGTCATAAGTCCTTCTCCTAATGCTAATTTCAGCATTGTGAATCCTTCCAGTAATAATGGAGCTGATAATGCAGACCACAGTACCTCATTACCGAACAACAATGTAACTAGCAGAATACGTGATACTTTTTCCACATAAAGTACTGCATCTGCTAGCGCAGTGAAACTATATGAAAGCAGTGGCCGCTAAATTAATACTGAAGCTATGTAAAGGAATATTACTAAACGTAATTAATCAAAAGATTGCTTAATAATGAGAACTCGTATGTAACATAACAATTATATTTTCCATCAGTTTTACCTATTCCTAGTTCCAGTACAGTGAAAGTAAACATAAAGATATAGAAAAAATACCTATAGTGTAAATTACAGCTACAAAAACTGCTGATTCCGGAAATCTATATAAATATAAATTAAATGCTGTTCGTTGGTAACCGTATTACTTGGACTGATTTGGATAGTATTTATTTTAAAATGTTCATAGTAGTTAGTCTGCATAAGATTTTTGGAAAATTGTCAGTAAAATTAATTAAAACAGAAAGTACTCTTTCTATGGACCAATTTGGTTTTAGATAAAGAAAAATTGGAAAGTTGCCTGAAAGATAGTAAAATTCGCGAAAAAACTTAAATTACTTCGTTGCAATGAACCGATTTTGCTACTTTTTTTTTATATGTTCATAGTAGTCCGAATAAGGATTTTTGGAGAAAGAAAAACTGTAAAGGTTGTTCGGAAAATTTGAAAATTCTGGAAAAAAGTAATTTTTCTACCTAACGATGTGACTAATTCTTTTAAAATGTTTCTAATAGTCCTAATACATTATTTAGAGAAAGAAAAAAATGGAAAAGCTGCCTGTAAAATTCTGTAAAAACTAAAATTGCTTTTTTATGGAATTTTTGGATGAACTGAAGACTATTACTCACGACTGGAACGACGGACAAACTTAATTTTTTTTTCTCCTCATGCTCCTGGGATGGAAATAATTCAAATGAATGTTTTATATTTAAAAAAACTGGTAGATCTGGAGAAAAAACTGGAAAAACTCATTCCAGCCTAAATTTCCCTTGCTTGTACTTTTTGTTGTTCCGCGATCTGTCCAACAAATGTAGTTATTTTATTTCTATTCAATTGATATTAATTGAGGACATGGGCTTGATGATATCGAACAGGGTATTATCTCAATTAGGCACGAAAACCCCCAAACGTCCGATGCACGACGTATTTAATCAAGAGTTGAAACGCGAAAAACAATATGATTGTGATGCACTGTGAGAATCAGTTCGAATAAACGTTGCGCTGTTGAATCGGTAGCAAAAATATGCTTACGACACTCTCATGAAAGTTGTGAACTATAGAACTAGAGGGATTTTCTTCTTGCACGCTCATTGAATTTGGCAACGACTTACTCACAGTATAAAATTCAACTTGCGCTTGTTTCAGGAGAAATTGCAGCTACTTTGTTGGAAGGCGGTGAAACAGCTCACTCAGCATTCAAGTTGCCGTTAAATATGTAAATTAATAAAACTTCAACGTTCAACCATTTGTAGAACTGTGCGATGGGAAAAATGTATTGCAGCAATTGAAATTTATTGTTTTAGATGAATGTACGATGGCTCATAAAAAGTCTTTGGAGGCATTAGACCGAAGATGGAAGATCTAAGAAGCAATCAAACCGGTTTAGTGATGGAACGATCGAAGTGCAAACAAAACACCTTGAGATTCGTCGAGATATCAAATTTATTGTAAAAATAAATAAAATAAAATAAAAATAAAAAATAAAATAAAATGCCTGAGATGAAATTCTGAGTTAAATTTTGGAAAAAAATCTCATGGTTCCAAGTCGATCACTTTCCAGGCACATCAGCAGACATTTTCAGCATTTCAGCGGTGCACTGCCGACAGAATTCATCCGAAATGTAAAATTTCCCATCAGCCTACTTTGAATGTACACCTCAAATTGAATATCCATTGGCACAATCGTTAATAAAAACAATGATCACTCATTTTATTTACTATGTTTACACATTTTCAATAGATTTTCACAAATTCACTAATCGATCACAAAGAAATATATTGAAATTTGGACTGATAAACGTCTGTCGGGTGAGCTAATAGTACCTATTTAAACATAAGAAAATTTGAAGTATGTATGTTTATAATTATACCATAATTAATTACTTGTATACGGGCTCAACAAACAGAACCGCTGAACATGTTTCGTAGAATGAAGTGAAACGCCTTCGTGAAAAATAAATAAGAAATATTCAAATTCAGTTGTATTGCGTTCATATTAAGTATTCATACAAATTGATTCTATCGCAATTGAGGAAAAGGGCATCGACGTCCAGATGTCTCATTGATATATTTGTTGATACTTATTGATATATATCGTGGATAACTCACTCTGGCCACACATTCGAGAGGACGTGGGTTCGAATTCCCGTCCAATCAACCTGTAACAGCTCGTTTGGTGGCACTAGCTGTCTGTCAGGAATGGCTAGTGGTAATAGTCCACGACAATGGCTAAAAGGTAGACTTAGTGGTCTGTAGATTCTTCCACTAGCAGTTAGGATAGTAGATATCGCACAATCAGTTGACTAACTCTCTATATCCAAAGTTACTTGCAATGGAGAGGGGAGTGCTAATAAATGAAGCAAGTCTTCACTGCTAGACTAATTTATTATAAACTAATGCCACTTATCACAGCGTTAGCAGCTCCCCGTCAACAGAAGTCCATAGCGCGAATACTCGTCAGTCAATAGTTTAACACTTACAGTTATAGTTGGGCGTTGAGGACACTGAGGTCAGGCTGGGTTGGCGACTTGTGGTCACCGGTTCTATGTTCAGACTGGCATAGCGTCGACGTGTCCCAGTCTTGCTACTGACCTTATGCCAGTCTCTTATACCCATCTGTCACGTGTATTCGCTGTGTGACTTTATACGGTAAGCAACGACCCCAGAGTTCTATCCATATTCTAGAATACTTTTCCATGTGGCTTGAGAATTGTTCACGTTTTAGTGTAGCGTGAGCTGGTTGGGCAATGACCTGAAGGTTCTACAGACGTTCCAGAAGATATTTCACGTGACTGCCTTTGTCACTGGCCAACATTCTTACCTCAGTGAGACGCCAGTTTGCCAACGACTGCCGTTTCATACAATTACAATAATTTTACCCATTCTAAAATAGGTCTATTACAATCCTGATTTGGGTTTTCCATGGTTTTCCAAAATCACTCCAGCTAATGGCGGGATGCTTCCTACGAAAGGCCATTGCCGAATTCCTTCCGTTTTCTAGTCCCCCATCCTTTCCCACTTCTAATGACCTCGACGTCGACGAGGAGTAAAGCCATAATTTAAAAAAAAAAAAATCTTGGTTAACTGTGCTACGTGTAAACGTTCTTTGATTTTTTGATAAACTTTCATATTTCTTATCTTCTTTCTACATTTAATAGTACTAAATAAACAAAAAGCAACATATTAATTTTGTGCCTCTACCACCTTTTTGATACTTTTTGTACTACAGTTACTTTCACAACAGACAGATGGCATTTAGCTGGCGTTGCAACTGCACTTCCGTTTAACCGTAAGTGCAAATAAACCAAATGCGGTGGTTTATTTCAAATTTCCTCGTTAGCCAAGCAGTGCACTGATGGCGACCACTGAAACCAACACTTCCTGTGTCGTAGTCTCGCGGAAGGTTGTGGAACTATTGGGGTTACATCCAGTCGCCTGGCACAATAGATTTTATTCACATAGATGTGGTCAGGAATAGCTCAAATCACGCAATGTTATCATTTGACTTTTCTAGAAAATATCCGGCATGTCTAGTCCCATTTTGCCCTGCTAAGATATTTGAAAAACTATTCCCTCGTGCTAGTAATTTTATTCCCTTCCAAGTATACATGTGGTAAATTAAATTTCGTAATATTAATGATCATTATAACTCACTTCTGAGTTTTAAATATGAATGTACTCGTAATTTCTCGCTAAGTATCCCATCTTGTACTAAATAGGTAACCAAGATCAAATTTTGTTTTTTCAGATTTTTTTAGAAATCTTCTATAGTAACTGATGAATATGAAGGGAACTGTACTAGTTTTTGCTAACCAGTATGAATAGAACCTCAACTTTTTAACTTTCAGGGAAATACCTCTTTGTCTACCACTCTTTTCATTAACAAATACTCTAGCCCTATAGCTACTAGGACAAATAATTGCTTTTACATACCGAAATATTATTAGGTACAGATTTCAACTCAAAGCACCAAAAATTAGGTTTCTTGATTTACGACACACAATTATAAGGACCGAATAGATTGAAGACCTTCTCAAATTTCGGGTACTAAATTTTGTGCACTTGTGGAATTTTTAAAAACTATCGAGATTTGTTTGCAGGGAATGCATTTACTACTAAGTTTAACGCAAAGCTGAGTGGCGACATCTGTTTGTTAACGCGGAGAACTGCGTCCTGTATCTTCAGTGTTAATTTGTTGTTTAATGTGCAGGTTGTTTCATTCCTTAATTTGGTTTGTTGTATTAATTTATAATATTCACTGTGAAAACCTCAATTTCGTTATACAAATACCGAATACATTAGTATACAATTCCGCCCTTACGAAAAACCAGGAGCTGTCTTATGCGAATTCGAGAGAGCGCCCTCAGGGTATCGCTTATTTCTCTGACATTTGAGAGTTTCGTTTGTTTGGCATCACAAAAACCTGCGTCATAGATACTGCTGTGATTTCCTCGGGCGATCGTTTTATTATACCCGCTGACTTTTCGAGCTGTATTTTGTGAAAGCTAATTTAGTTCTGTTTTAGGATTTGACGCCGTGATACTGCCATTTTTTTTTATTAAGACTTTTTCGATAGGAGTACATTTCTAGTCTGGCTGATAAAAGAAGGTTTGTTTGTTTTAAAAAGAATTATGTAAATTTTATAAACTTTAAAAATCACTGCATTCAAAGCAACGTACCCCCAAGATGCTGTCACTGGGTTTCTGTGTAGATGTAACTGCTTGTCAATAAAACCGTTTAGAACTGCTAATAATGGGAACATGTTTCCACCATGTCTCTTGCTTAGTTAACGAATCTTCTCCTTCATTGAAAAATTTGATTTAAGAGAGATATGTGGATTTTGGTAACAGTTTAACGTCCCTTTTTAACAACGTGGTCTTTAGAGACGGGAAAGGATGGGGGCAAGGAATGGGAAGGAATTCGGCCATGGCCTTTTGAAGGAAGCATCCCGGCATTCACCTGGAGTGATTTGGGGAAACCATGGAAAACCCAAATCTGGATGCCCGGACGGGGATTCGAACCGCCGTCCTCCCGAATGCGAGGCCAGAACTCTATCCGTTACACCACCACGCTCGGTTTAAGAGAGATAACGTGAGTTCGGTAAGACCCATTTTACTAGTATGATTTATAGTATAATGTGCGATCATGTAATTTTTTAAATAACAACGGAGATTTTAAGCTGCATTATTTTTTGCTATGTGTGAGAAGTAATATGACAGTTATTATTATTTTTTAAAAAGAAGTTTTTAATTTAATTTACTGGTAAAACATATTTTTCACATGCACATTCCCATTTTTAAGTTCTAAACGTTCGTGGTTGAAGCTCGGCCTGCATAAATACTACACGATTCTTTAATTTTACGAAAGTAATTAATAGAGAAAGTGCGTACTGTACGCCCATAGATTTTCACTTTAATCTTTACGATGGTGTTTACATTATTTCAGGGATGACATCTTACTACGTGTTTCTGTTTATCACATTTTTGTTTGTACTATTTATTCCATTAGTACGAAATTTCAGACAGAGCGTTGCAAGGACGAATTCTCATTGATTCTGATTTAACGTTGATGATGTAGAAAGCTTTAACAGTTTGTTCGTAATTTTAAATACACCATTGGAAATCTTCAGTAATACAAATAAAAATAAGCAAAATAAATATTATTTCTAATTACGGAACTATGGTCTCAATACAAAGACTAATCTTAATCCTCCATTGCAATAAAATTTAGTGTTTGTAACTTTCTAGACCCACCCCGTTGTCATGGGTGGTAGCGACACTGCTGTGGGTTAGCTGGTTCGAGTCCCGATTGTGTAATAAATATTCATCATTAAGACTTGGTCAGCAGGATAAGAGATGGATTGATGCACCATTCCTAACCACCAGACTGTGTTCCTGATTCCTGGATTGTATCCTGAACCTCCCTGCTGTGTGAATGGAGTTAGCACATATGGCTCATTTGCTGGTGATTCGTCCGTCCAATAGGGGTGTTGAGCCTACCGTCCCTTTGGCGTTTTTCGAAAGAGTAGGCCGGAATTAACCTCGCTTGGATCTGTCCTCTTCTTTACTTCATCTTTCGTCCCCTCACAATACAAACCACTGAACTTTCACAGGTCACAATCATCCACACAAAACAGTAACACTTACATACCCTCATATCACTGGGGAAGCGGAAATCACCTTGTTTAAAATTTCTGAAGAAAGCTGCCATTAGCAGTTTATTATTAAAATATTTTTAATTCGATTCGATAATGGGTAAACAGAACCTCACGTATCCAGCCTTCGCTGAATCGGCTCTATCTGTTTCTTCTGCCCGCGTAACATCCAATCACGTCATTCAACTGACAAAAGACAGTATGTGTAACAAACCTAATTTTCTACCCTAAATGTCATTAATAAGATTAAACCTCGTTGTTATAATCCAAATTTCCAGAGTTATGTTCTAACGATTTTGTAGTAAATGAAAATTAAGTTTTTTGCTCGTTTTCATTTTTTTTTCTTGTTTACATCCCAGTTAACATATTTTGCTATCTTAACAATTTCTTCGTATGATTGTTACTTAATAACAGAAATATAAATCATTACGACGGAATTTTCAAGTAAGTAAATCAAATAAAGAACTTGATCCCTCTAGATGTCAAGTATTACAATTAAAACTTAACGTTTGAGACTTCCAACAGATGAAAATTATTAGTAATTTCAGGTAAAATTAATTAGCAAGATAAATTGTGAAATTATTATTTACATTACAAAATGCTTTATTTTTTTCTGAAAATGAGAAGCGAGATAAATATTTAGACCATTATACAGTCAGGTTTCAGAGGTCGTAAGTGTCTGTGCTACCTGTGACAAGCTTTGATTCCGCTAGGATATCTGTGAATACATTAGCAGAGAGGAAATTCAGTGACTTGGAGAAACTTAAGTGACGGTATTATGATTCCTTGCCATACCGAGCGTGGTTAGTGAGTGGTAAGGCTCTGGCCTCGCATTTGGCAGGACGCGGGTGAATCCCCGTCCGCCCATCCAGATTTATTTTTCATGATTTCCCCATATCACTCCAGGTGAATACCTGGTTGGTTCTTTTAAAAGGCCATGGCCCAACTCTTTCCGTTCGTTGCTCCCAGTCTTTTCTCGCCTCTAATAACTTCGACGTCGGTGAGGCGAGAAGCAAAAAAGGATTGCCAAGATTTGTTAAGTTTTGCGTTGTGTACTTTGTTCAGCGCACATTTGTTTCTGTCAGCTAAATGTCTAACGGCGCAATAAGAAAAGAAGAAATTCATTCATTTTGATTATTAGACCTTATGCATGTTTCAGTGAATTAATAGCGCTTTTGTATACTTTGGAATATAATTGTTTTGCTCCATGGTTCACGAATCAGCAACGTCGAGGTTAGAGCAGCGTGATAATTGGGGCAAGGACCAGAACGCCCTGAAGTTACTACTGGAAATCACCAAAATCTAAATATGAATGGTTAGATTGGGAATCAAACTTGTAGCGTCTAGAATATCGCACTTTCGAATGTTATCTACTCACCCATCACATTCTATAAGATTCAACAAATCAACTAAATAATAAAAACTGCGTTTTTTAAGACACGTATCTTGAGTACTTTGAAATTTCTGCTTGTCTGGATACCTGTGACACAATTTTATTTTCATGATAACTTAGAACAATGAGAATCATCGAAACAAAATTTTATGTCTAGGCTTTATTCACATTTATAAATGTGTTTAACAGTAAATATAGTTAGATACAACTTGTTTGTTATGTCATCAGTCACTCGACTGGTTTCATGCAATCCTCCATCCTTTCCTATTTTGTGCTAACCTTTTCATCTCTACATACCTCTTACAACCCACGTCCTCAATTATTTGCTTCATTTATTGTAATCTCTGTCTTCCTCTGCACATGTTACTTTCGATTGTTCCCTCCACTAACAAGTTAACAAATCCTGCATGTCTGAAAATATGACCTACCATCCTGTCTCTTCTTTCTGTAAGAATTATCAACGTCATTTCCAAAACTCATTCGTTTCGTACTTTATCCGTCCACTTAATTTTCAGTTTCTTTCTATAGCACCACATTTCAAATGCTTCAATTTTTCTTCTTTCTGGTATTTCTGCAATATAGAGCTGTACTCCACACATAGAGTTTTAAAAAGTTATTTCTGCGTTCTAGATCAATATTTCAAACTAACTCTTTTTCATGAAGCCTCTTTTCGCTACTGCTATTCTGCTTTTAACATCATTCCTGCTTCGGCCATCGGTTGTAATTTTACATCCTAAGTAGCAAAATTCACTAACTTCTGCTTTCGCATCCGACCCTATTTTTATATTTAATCTACTGTGATTGGTATCATTTCTGCTACATTCATCACATTTGTCTTGCTTTTGATTTATAGTTAGTCCACAATATTCCTTCAGTATTTAGTTCATGATATTTAATAACTTCTCAATATCTTCAGCCCGTTCTGTTAACACGATAATGTCATCAGCAAATTGTAGCATACTGATTTTTTCTCCTTGACCATTTATGCCACATGCAAATCTATCTTTCACTTCCTTCATCTACATACCAGTAGAATATTAAAGGGTATAGGCCTAGACTACAACCTTGTCTCACATCCTATTTAACTGATGCATGTATCTCATGGTTCCCTACTTTTATTATTGCCACTTGATTCTTATATAGTTTATAAAGTATTCTTCAATCTCGATATTTAAGACCTGACTTATTTAAAATTTTGAACATCTTGCCCTTCCTAACGTTATCAATAGCTATTTCTAAATCAAGAAATGCCATAAAAGTATCTTTGTTCTTCTTGATCCACCCCTCAAGTATTAATCTTAACGCCAGAATCGCTTCTCTTGTACCACTGTTTTTTCTAAACCCAAATTGATCTTCACCTACTATTCCTTCCACTACACTTTCCATTCCTCTGTATATTATTCTGATCAGTAATTTTTAAGCGTGTGATGTTAGACATATAGTGCGATAATTCTCTCATTTGTCGGCTTGTGCCTTTTTTTTTTGGAATAGTGAAGATGACACTTTTATTAAAATCAGTGGGAATTTCTGCTGTTTCATAAATTTTTGATATAAGTGTCAATAATCTTTGGGTTCCTTCTTCTCCTAGGGATTTCAGTAGTTCTGCAAGAATTTCATCAATTCCAACGGCCTTATTTGATTTGAAATCATTCAAAGCTCTATCAAATGCTGTCCTCAAAACAGGATCAACTAAGTCATCAATGTCGACATCGCCTTCCTTTTCCATTATGCTGTTGTTAAAATCATCTACATCATACAGTTTCTCTTTGTATTCCTTTCACCCGTTAGCTCTATCTTCTGAACTTAGAAGAGGTTTTCCATCTACAGCTTTAATGTTTATATCTATTTCCTTCATTTCTCTAAAATTCTGTTTGATCTTCCTAAATGCAACATCTACTTTATCTAAGACAATTTCCTTTTCTACTTCTTCACACTATTCTTTCAGCCATCGTTCTTTTACTCTTTGCATTTCCTGTTTATTTGGTTTCTAAGTTGTCTGTATTACTCTCTTCCTGCTTCATCCTGAGCATTTTTGTGCCTTCTCCTCTGATCCATCAACTCCAGAATTCCTTCTGTGATCTAAGGTTTTTGGAAAGCTTGTTCCCCAAAGCCTAATGTCTCTTTAACAGTTTCCATTATTTCGGTCTTTAATGCATTCCAATCGTCCTCAGTTGAGCTACGTCTACAATTTCTATAAACTTTTCTCTCATATTAGATTATTTCAGTTTATTCACTTCCAATCTGTTCTGCTTATATTGCTTCTTTATCTTGAATTTCAGCCTGCACATCATAACTATCAGATTATCGTTAGAGTCTATGTCTGCTCCTGGGTACGCTTTGCAGTCTAGCACTTAATTCCTGAATCTCTGCTTGACCATCTCTGCCTGTATGGCCTGGACGTTTCCAGGTGTATATCCGTCTAGCACGATTCTTAAATAGTCTGTTCGCCACGACTAGTCTATATCTTTCTAACAATCTGCTTCCTCGCTCATTTCTTTCTCCTAAACCAAAACTTCCTATAGTATTCCCCTCTTTTCCTTCTCCCACTATTGCATTCCAATCACCCATGATTATTAGTTTTTCCTCCCATTTCACATATTGGATTAATTTCTCAATTTCTGAGTAAATTTTCTCTATTTCTTCATTACCTTCCTGTGACGTTGGCATGTACACTTGTACTAACGTGGTTGGGGCGGGCTTAGTTTCTAACCTCATCAAAATAATCTTGTCACTAAACTGATCATAATAACACACCCGTTTCCCTACTCTCTTATTCATTATAAATCCTACACCAGTGACTCCATTGACAGCTTCTGTGCTAATTATCTGTATTCGCCCTACCAGAAATCCTGTGCGTCCTTTCATTTAATCTCACTAATCCCAAAAATGTTTAAGGGGGTAGGTACACCTAACACATACAAATATTTGATAAGTTGAGATGTCATTTTCTCCAAATCTATTTAAATTTGAGGGTTCAAATTTCATAGCTCCATAGAACTGTTATAGCTAGATATAAAAATTGATTTTTAAAATAAAAATATTGTTTAACAATAGGATAATGTACCATCCAAATTGACAGTGAAAAATATATTGTTGTAAAGGGTTTTAAAGATAAAAGGCATAATATTTTAAATTTTTCAGAAATGTTCTTTTAATATTGTAAACTAATATCAAGGCAACATGTTGAACCTATAATATAACATATTTAACTCTATATTTTTTATTAATAATTTTTTGTCAAGAAATTATTTTTTTGCTTTTTTTTGCTTAAATATAAAGGCATATTTTTCATTTGGGAAAAGCTGTATAAACAATAATGGTTCAGACTGTAGTACTTAGTATGTAGAACATGTCCTGCAAATTTGAAAAAGATCTATGCATATGGAAAAAAGTTATCTTTAAAACCATTTGATGAATTGCTGTTTTGAGATATTTAAGGTTAAAGATTTGGATCACCTTGAAGTGCAGTAAGATTTAAATGGCTGTCAATCGTGCAGGGCATTGCTTAATCACACATAATTCCCACACTGTTAAAGATATTGAAATAATTTTTTCACTAAAATGAAGCCAAAAAATATAAACTGTTTTTGTGAATAATTAAAAAAAAAAAATTGAAACCTGATAAGTGTACCTACCCCCTTAAGTCTTTCCATCTCCCTTTTTAAGTTTTATAATCTACCAGGCCTATACAGACTTCTAACATTCCACGCTTCAGCTGGTAGAATGTGTCTATCCATTCTGATGACTCCTCCCTGATCAGTTCCCACCCGGAGATCCGATTGGGGGACTATTTTACCTCCGGAATATTTTACCCATGAAGAAGCCATCATGCTATGTGTAATTTGAGAGGATTACATAGTCTCGGGATATCCTTAGGGTTTTTAATGTAGAGGTTCCCCGTTGCCTTCTGCAGCGCCATGCCGTTTATCATGTTTGATTAATCCGCCTTTAGGGGCCGTTGCCAACCCCAAGGGCAAGAGGGGGCCCTGAACCATTGCCCGCTCTTCCGCCATCCTTTCGGAGGCCTTGGCAAGCAGTGGGCGACTCCTTTTAGCGGGAATCTTACAGTCGCCAGAGCCTCGTCCGTGCAAACGGGGTGCACCACGTGAAGAAGAGGTTGACATTTGGTTGGAAGAGGCTAACATAGTTTCCCTCAAAACCCTTACACCCCAGAACTGTAATATTTACGTTAATATCGATTGAAAAGGGTTTTCATGAGTCCGTGTCGCCACAATTTGATAGTGAATAGTCATAGTGATAAACAATTCGAAATTAAAGAATAAAATTATGTGATATATCGCTTACCGGTAGTTCTCGAGATATCGGAACTAAAAAATCAGTGATATGTATAGTTCGTTGTGTCTTGGTTGACGTTTATGAACTGGTCCAGGCCGCATTTCAACCTAACTATGTTTGCTAGGAAGAAAACAGTAATAAACTTTACATCGCGATACAGTTGTTTAGTCCTCTTGCAGTTTAAAGTGAAGTTGTTTTATGAAATTAATTTTTAAAATTTATTCTTTGAATCCTGAAACAGACAATATTGTCATTATCAAAAATGAATTTAGTGATGCATTTCACGTTTTTAGGTGTTTCTTCATCATTTGATTTTGAAACGGCAATGTCAGTATAATTGCTAAAAGAAAGTAATTTAATATGAAATTTACTTTTGTTTCTCCTAATTAATATTTGGTGCTAAAATAAAATAGTAGTACTTTTCTATACAGATAAAGACCTTCGCGATTGAAGCAGTAGGTGAATGCTAGTAAATTATAAAACTACCATAAAAAAAAACAAACTCGATGGTTATAATTTCTATATTCAAAGATATTGTAACTACAATAAATTTACTAATAGTGACTACAAGCGAAAACTGAAATATATTGTTCCAAGCACACAATCTTATAGTTAAAATAGTTACCAATTTGCTCAGAAATTTACTTTGCCTTTATCTGCAACACAATGATATATCGTTCTGAACATACCCTTAAAAGGGCAGAGAGTGTGAGTGAATAGTAAAAATGAATTGTGATGGGCCGGTAAAAGTATGATTTTGAGTGTGAAACGTTTAAAAAATTTAGTGTTGTCACCAATCTTATCTTTTCGAGACTGTTTTGCTATCTACTGCAAATGTTTGTATTAATGATGTTTTAGACTAAATAATAAAAACTATCTACTAATTTGTTAAAATGTAAGTTATTCACTTGCGTTTAATCTGGCCGTCCGAGTGGAGACATGGTCAAGGTTCGATGAGAGAACTCAGCGAATGGGTTAGGATCGAGCATAGAAGTTGATTGGGGATCGGATGGACGTATTCATGTTAGGATCAGTGCTGTAAAATAACTTCGTAAGTGTGTTATATGTACACTGCTTACCGCCAAGACACATCGTGAACACAATTCTGTACAAGATATGCAAGTGGTGTACGTTAGGATTACTGCTGAATACTGATTACAATGTAAGGTGCTCTGACGTAACCTTCCACCGATACTGGACTACAGGCAAATGGTTTATTATAGTCTAACTGTGTGAGAGTGACTTTTACTGTAAGAACAGCAAACGTGTCTTCGGATGTGAGTGACTATCTGACACTAGTTAATACCTGTTACAGACAATGTGAAAGAACCTAGCTTCCTATCTATAATGCAACTATGGCTTTCAACGTCTACCCATTCAACTCCATAGTAAAGCCATCCTGTTAAACACTGTTCTCTTCTTCTTCTGTGGCGGCCACTAGACGTCTGCGTCCCCTCTGCTCCGACTGAATGGTATAAAAAAGACCGTCTTCGATGCCCGTGCCTGAGGTATTAACACTACACTCCCACTACATTCATAAAGCGGAGGGGTAAATGACAGCGCAATGATGAGGCCTAACAATACGGTCGGCTGCCTTTCTTTGCTCGATCATTGAGCACTTTTTACCATCTGTTAGCGCCTCAAATCCCCGGTTGATGCCTGTGCCTGGTTTCTCAACATGCAAATTCACCGTCATTGTTCCATATTTATGAAATACTTGAGAAATATGTAGCTTTTAGGCAGATGATTCATCTGGTTTACTATACAGTGTCTTTTTTTTTAATAAGTTTTGTATTTAATGTTTTAATTCATTTTAATATACGAGTAAGAATACTCACAAAAGAAACACAGAATACTGAGATTAATCTTTCTAGTCAACAATGTTGAAACACGTAAACAAAATATTAATGAATAGTTTGCTGCAATGCGACATTTGGTGTCGTAATAGCCACTTTACTTGTTGGAAGTCTTTATTTCCAGTGGTATAAAATAAATTGTTGAAGGATGTCTGTTTGAATCCGACATACTTGGCATAAATTACATTTAAATGTTTGGCATTGCAGGAAAAGGTGCCAGTGAATGATATCAAACAGTACTTCAATCTGGGATTATCCTAGCTTCGAGTAGCTAGAGGAACGGATGAACACAAATCCTGCCAGCTGTGATCCGAACTCGAATAGGAAAATTATATTTACTCGAGTGAATTTCATTTTGAATGTCAGAGACTGAACTTTCTCCACTGAAACATTTTTTGACGTCTCTGCTCTGCTCTTTAGATACAGAGGAAACAAAAATTGCCATTGTCGATTACATTCAATATGAAAGGACTGTCAGGAGGTATTGTCTCGACATAACACCATACGTCCGCTATGGCTATTTTCATGAGCGGAGGTGACTTAAAGTGACACAAAAATCTAAAACAGTTTGATATTAATCTTAACAACAACGTAATAAGTTTTACGATAAGTTTCATCCTAAATAAGGGAGGGATATGTAATTATTTTGCAGTAGTATTGAGAGCAATAATATTTACGATAGTATTATTTGACGTTCGCTGTATAAAATGACCGAATTCCTATGTGGCTTGCCTTCCCTTCTCATTTTCTCTCTCTTCGTATGGTTGTGGAAGATATTACGGCAGCTACTTAGTAAAGGCACGATTGAATCCTGCAACTTTCGGCTGTAATAAACGTGGTATTAAGAACATTAAAATCCAGTCACAAAGCAACAGGTTCGTGGAAAAGCACTAAAAAAAGTTTTAGCTGCAATTTTCCTTCGGTTTTGTTTACACATTCCCTATCGCCAGTTGAGGTCGAATTCTGAACGCAGCAACGTATGTTAGTGAATTGATAGGCTATTTGTTTGTACGATTATACTGAAAAACTTTATTAATCTCTATTGATGTTGCACCAGGGGCGGTATATGAACCAGTACCGGTCACCATACGGAGTTCCAATTGGTGGGGTATTAAGGGACAGGGGCATTTGTGTGAAAGTAAAAAATTTCTATTGGTTTCCCAATATTGTTCTCTATTTTCTCCTCTACTCTCAATCACAAGAAAATTTATTTAAATTTAGCTTTAGTAAAAAAAATAATTATATATATCTATGAGCCGGGACGGACCCACTCGTGTTTTTCAGTTATTTTTACTTGCGTTAACAATGGGGAAAACAGCTTACGTATTGTTCCACAGCAGTTCTCACTAGACTTGCAGAATATGGCTGAATGGGTCGAAGGAAAGCACCATAAGAATTTGTTTTCATAGTTTTTAGGCAGTTTCGGTATGTTGTTTGAGATTTCTGGTCATAATTCTTAAACCATTGGAACTATGCAGACTTTTTTTAAAAAAATTATTACTTAATCAGTATACAAGGTTATCAACAAACAAAGACTTCGTGCATGAAAATAGTAAATGCGCGTTGCTCGGTGGTCTCCATTTTTCTCCATCTCTAGACCCGGGCCGGGATCTAATTGCAGGTTCTCTCCCAGATCAGCGCCTCGGCGACTCTTCAGCTGCCAAACAGCTTACAACAATCCGCAGTTCATTTTGATTTTGCGGGCATAGATAACATTTAAATCATATTGACTTTTTCAGTTTGCTAACTCACACTTCTTTCTCGTACTCTTGAACTTTTTTTTTTTTTTTTTTTTTTTTTTTTTTTTTTTTTTTTACTGGACACAAACAAAAATGAGGGAAAAAACACAAGCTTTTTCACAGTTCTCATCGTTGAATCTCTAAATTTCCGCCCTTTACAAGAAACTACAGTAGTTTGCCATATGAGGCGATATAACTTTATCTAAGCCATACCCAAATAAGTTGTGCTTCGCCGCACGAAAAACGTTATTGAAGGGTGTCTGTATTACCGCATCTGTGACATCTGTCGGTTCTGGACACCTGTTGAAATTTGGATACTGATCTATGGGGTGAGTAACACAGTTGGAATCACCCCCATTATAATTTTTGTCTGATAATTTCTAAGAAGAAAGGGCACACTGGTTTTGTAAAATAATGACCTATCTCTTCTTTTGTTGGTTCCAGATGGAATGTAGATATTAACAATCAAAACATCGTTTACGAATACTGAAATTCCACTTCCTGTTTTCAAAATGTTGGCATTGTGGCGGGGAATACCATGCCTGTGCCATCTTCTTGGGAATAATTAACATAAAGCGAAAATCCTGTGATATGTAAATCTGGGAGAATGACTTCTTTAAGTAGTGATATATCGATAAAGTTGTCATAGAGATAATGCCTTAAGATTTTTACTTTTAATATTGATGGTTCCAATTTTATATGGTACTGCATGGGTTTGTGCAATACACAATGCTACTTTCTCAAAGGCTTTATTTGAATGCGACAATACTGTCTTTCTCAGCTGACATTGGTGCCTCATCCTCATTACCCGGCATATCATCGACCCAATTTATAAATTCCATTCTGGATACAATGGGATTTTTCTTCATTTGTTCGTTTTTCGGCTTGTTGTTTGATCGAATTGGAGTGTTTTGAAGCGATTGTGTTACGTTACCTTTATCTTCCTGTAACCGCGTACGTTTCATGGTTTCTGCCCTTTTTTAGTGGAGTTTGTTTGTGTAGCAGGTTTACGTCGCCGTCACTTTTTCCTTGTGCTTCCGAATCAAGTGCAGAAGAGGACTGCAGTGTGTCCATACGAGTAGCTGAGTGTGACTCTTTACGGGTGTGTGATGACTGATTGAGTAAGATTCAGTCAGTAAATGTGAACTTAAAGTGATCTTACTTCGCTTTTGCTCGACTGTGTTAGACTTTTTTCCATGGTTCTCGATTATTTCTGTAGAGTGAGACCACCCATGTTGCATTGTTTCGCCCAGATTGTCACAAACGTTTGTATCACAAAGCACTTCGATGTTTTGATTTATTGATGGTGAAAAATTAGGGTCCTGTTCAGAACCAGACAATTTCCCGTGATCCTGTGGAACATCTTGTCTTACAACACGTATCGGCATGACCGCAGTTTGTCTTCGTGCGCATCCAGCACGTACGTGATCAATGGAGTTACAGACGGCGCACGTCCTGGGCTGCCCGTCATAAATAATCAGAGCTCGGTACCCTGCAACCATTATGCATGAAGGCATGTGTCTCTTTACATCCATTTTTACGATCTTTACCCCGTTAGTCTTTCAATATCTAATGTTGCCTACCCATCAGTCTTCTGATAATGCAAAGATCACCCCGAAAGGTTTCAATACTAAGATTCCTTAGATATTTCAAAGGGGAGGTTAACAACACGGATATTACGATAACCCATTCCTGCATCTGATATAGAAACATTACTGATCTGACCATCGGTGGGTTTAAATTTCAAGTTCCCCCCAAGATCTGTTATTAGCTTTTCACAAGCATCCTTCTGCGGCATCCATCTCAGAAACGGTGCATTTGTTTACAATGGAAACCCGCTTGTATCGATTCAAGATGGAGAACGTTGTTGTACTGCAACAGGGATAAATATTTCTATCTGTTAATTTTGTGCTACGTTTTACAACAAAGATAAAACGACAAGAAAATATTACGACCAAGTATTTAACCAACATTTCAAAATATTGCCATTGCTTTTGCAGCGCCGGTGGCATGTAATAACTGCGCGTCACTCATACTTCATCATTTTTAATTTAATATCTGGTGACTTTTTCGAAAAACCAGGGCGCAAAACGTGAAGAGGACAAATTTCAACAGGTCAGTACCAGTTTCTGGCAGGTGGGGAATGTCCCCCTCCACCCATCCTGATTTTCAAATTTTACAAAAACAGCATTCTGGAAGGAATCTAGTTGTATTCGAAAAACATCAGTCTCGCTCAAATGCACCACTTCAAAAGCCATTAATGAATTTCGAGAGAAGTTGGTTTGATTAATTTCCTATCAAATCCGAATTTGATTGTATTCTTTCTAATTGAATCTATCGGAGCCATGACGCAGGATTGCTGCTTACAGTCCAACTGCACTTGCTGCGTCCAGCGTGCGCCGTGACAGCAGACGGCATGTACAACGTCACGCCGCAGATTACGTATTACATACGCCACTGATTACGCCAAAGTTTCCAATCAGATCAAAACAAGAGGAATTCTGCATCATATCACTTTAATACCACCTTAAGCGCATTTACCACCTCTGACAATTGCTGCCATCTGCCAGAAGCTGGAAGAAACATGTTAAAATCGGTTTGTGGTGCATTTTTACATCGTAGTCTGTGAAACGCAAATTTCACGATCATCGTCAAGAAATTTGCGTCCATTTTACAGCTTTGTTGGACGAAATTGCTGGTTTTTTTTTCTTGTAAATTGTTTCTGATTACTATTTATGTAATTAGGTACCTTAGTAATATTCTCAAGTGTTGCACACAAAAAATACTGTACATGTATTTTGTAAAGTTAATTTTTCGAGTGGGAAGTAATCTTCCCACGGCACTGTCCGTTACTTGGAGAAACTCTATAACTTGTTGGGAATATTTGCACTGAATAGGTTTTATATCAAATATAATTATATAGACCCTATCGATGTTCTGTTTGTGAACCTAACCTATTATTTGATAATTCATGTACAAATATTTATTGCTGAGGCCCTAACATTTCATACTATAATTATAGTGGCACCCATTTGAATGACAGTGACATATTTCCTGCCTTGTATGCTTTCATACATTTTATTTATTTGCTTATTCCACATTCACATATTCAGATGTCTGAATACTTGGACCTGAATAACCCAAGGGATCAAGATGTGGGGTTTGATATATTATTTTCATTGCCTGATGGTGATGATTCTGATGTGAGGAAAAAGTCCTGAAGCTGCAGATGAACTAAATGCTTTGGATGATTCACACATGGATAGAAACAGTAAATCTGAGAATGTAGTTACAGAGACAGATTTTGATATAAATATGCCTGTAATTCCTAATACTATTAGAGAGTACTCAGATTCGGAAGAAAGTAATGAGGAATGGGGAAGTGACTGTTCGCGTTTTCACAGTGGTGGATTGTTACAACAAAATTATGGGAGGTGTGGGCAGATCTGACCAGCTTCGGGAACGATATGCAGTAGGAATGCGTTATGTCAAGTGGTGGCACAGGATATTATTGTTTTTATTGGATCTAGCAATAATAAACAGCTTTTATGAAAACAAAACAAAAGAAATTCCGGTAATTATGATCAACTGACATACAGCTTTCACCTTGACAGGCAGTTGATTGCAGGATTTTCTTGTAGAAAACGGTATGGCTGCGAGCCAGCATTTCTGGCAAAAAAAGGGAAAGTGCCTTGTGATGTAAAATTGATAGGTGTGGGGACCCATCAACCAATTGTAAGCAACACTTACAGAAGGTGCAGAAATTGCAGAACTAAAGTGGCTGAAAAACGCACTAGGTAAATGTGCATAACGTGTGATGTACCTTTATGCAGTGAACCCTGCTTCAGGAAATTACATGGGAAGTGAAAGGAGCATATTTGTATATATGTTATGTTAATAAATATAAAGAAAATTGATACACAACGATTTTTTTTTTTTTTTTTTTTTTTTTTTTTTTTTTTTTTTTTTTTTTTTTTTTTTTTTTTTTTTACTTCCCAGAAGTGCCCATGGAAAGATTACTTCGCACCTCCTCGTATAGGAAAAGACAAAGAAAGAAACTTGGACTCTCTTCTCCATAATATTAAGAAGACAGTTCTAGATAGTTTTTAAAATTAATTTGGTTTGTTAGGCTGCCAGATCTATTTTGCTCGCGAAAGGGTTAAACAGTGTTTTTTAAGCTCCAAATTTCATTGCTTGTTACCAAGGTAACAAACAACCAGATAATGCCGCTCCAGAAGGTCGATGATATCTTAAATAACGGTTAAAAACAGAGAGCAAAGTAAAAAGATGCACTCAGCACCTAAATTCATGACTGAATGAATAAATTCTTCTATTTTCCTGTAAGATTCTGTTGTGAAAGAACCGTAACAGTTTTCGTTCTATTCAACAAAATGATTAATAGTTTCAAGGATTTAAGTTTATAAGACAAGCAATAGGTTTTTTTTTCTTTTTTTCCGAGCGTAGTGGGTGAGCGGCAACGTATTCGGCAATTCTGAGGACTTGGATTCGAATACACGACCGGCCATCAAAGTTTGGGTTTTTCATGGTTTCTACAAATCAGTCCAGGCGAATAACTGGATGGTACCTTCAAAAGACCAAGCCAAATTCTTTCCCGTTCTTTTCCCTCAGTCCTTTATAGCCTGCCTCTAAAGCCAGGAAAATAGACTGATGATGAGTGGAAAAAGTGGAATTATTGAATTTTTGTCTGTATTTTTTTTTATGGTGTCATCGGATTTTCGACTGGTTTGATGCAATGCTTCATCCCTTCCTATCTTCTACTACCCTCTTTCCTCTACATACCCCTTATAACCAACGTCCTCAATTATCTGCTTCATATATTCTAATCTCTGCTTTCCTCTACAGTTTTTACCTTCGACTGTTCCCTCCACTAATAAATTAATCAAACCAGCATGTCTCAGTATATGACGTACCAGCCTGTCTCTTCATTCTGTAAGCTTCCTCCACAAACTTCATTCCTCGCCCATCATTTCCATAACTCATTCATTTCGTTCTTGGTCTTTCCACTTAATTTTCAACATTCTTCTGTAGCATACATTTCAATTTTCCTTTTTCTGGTATTCCTAAAATCCATGCTTCGCTACCGTAAAGTGCGGTACGACACACATAGAGCTTTAAATATTTCTTTCTAAGTCCTAGATCAATAACTGAATCTAAAAGATTTATCTTTTTCATGAAGGCTCTTTTTGCTAGTGCTAATCTGCTTTTAACGTAATTTCTGCTTCGGCCATCGGTTGTAATTTTGCTTCTCAAATAGCAGAATTCACTTACATCTCTTATTGCATCCGATCCTATTTTTATATTTAATCAACTGTGATTGGTATCATTTCTGTTACATTTTATCACTTTTGTCTTGCTTTGATTTATATTCAGTCCAAAATCACCCTTCAGTATTTTGTTCATGCCATTCAGTAACTTCTCAATATCCTCGGGCTGTTCTGCTAACAATAAATGTCATCAGCAAATCGTAGTATAGTGATTTTTTTCTCCTTGAACCCTTATGCCACATGAAAATTTTTCTTTTATTTTCTTTATTGATTCCTCTACGTACAAGTTGAATATTAAAAGGGATAGACTACAACCTTGCCTCACACCCTTTTTAACTGATACATGTATCTGATGGTTCTCTACTTTTATTATAGCCACTTGATTTTTATATAGTTTATAGAGTATTCTTCTATCTCGATATTTTAGACTTGACTTATTTAAAATGTTGAACATCTTGTCCTACCTAACATTATCAAAAGCTTTTTCTAAATCAACAAATGCCATAAAAGTATCTTCGTTTTTCTTGATCCTCCCTTCAAGTATTAATCTTAAAGCCAGAATTGCTTCCCTTGTACCGATATTTTTCCTAAACCCAAACTCATCTTCACTACTCTTCTACTACCCTTTCCATTCTTCTGTATATTATTCTGGTCAGTAACTTTGAAGCATGTGATGTTAAACTAATGGTGCGATAATTCTCACATTTGTCGTCATGTGTTTTTTTAAATGTAAAGTTGATGTTTTTATTAAAATCAGTTGGAATTTCTACACTCATCTTAAAGTTGTATAATAAGCTATACAATACCGCGAATGTCGTAACATATTTGAACCTAATGGAGATGAAACCTTCTGCTATCTTTTATTAAAGCCACAGGCGCTGTGGACTCTAGAACGGCGTACCTTTACATTTCTCTTGGCGTAAATTTAATTGATTTTCCAGTCAACTTGATTTCCACTTAAAATCATTCTGGTTCTTCCATACACTGGGAGTAAGTGGATTGATGTGTATCATAGTGAAATCAGTAGTTGGTGGCACATAACATAGACTTGGAATCTTCGTTTTTGGACTATTCGAAAATTCTTTATTGGCTCTACTATTATCAATGAATGAATCAAGATACAATGTTATTTTTATTGATTTACTAATTTTGTTATAACCTTAATGAGTTTTTCATGCATGTTCGCTGAAAAAATTGTAAAATGAAACACTTAAACAAACCCACGAAAAAAAATTTGCCACCTTTTTAATCAAATTATTTTAAAACAAAAGTATGAAGAAAGTTATGAAGTGTGAAAGAAGTGAAAACAGTCACAGAATAAAAAACATAAAAAGGATCAGGTGTGGTTAGAGAAATAAAACATTTGTGTTTAGAAATTAAATTAAATCCTACGTTAGAAGCAATAATGATCCCAAAGGCTGGGAAGAGATGTTTTCTCGTAAGAACTTTCCAAAGTAATTCATGGTACCGAAGCTTTGATCTTTGAATGCCAGATAGAATGAACATTTTTGCACGAAAATGAAGCGAAATGATGAGGATCTGGATACGAATTTGTGGAAGAATCTCTCAGTAAGAAGAGCCAGGAATGTGGCTCACTGGACCACTGATTAATGTGCCCGCGAGAAAAAAAGGTGAAGGAAAGAACGGGATTTAATGATGAAGATTATGAAAGAGTTTTTTTTAAAAAAATGGTTATAAGTTAATATTACAAGTTGTGATATCAAGATCGAAGAAACATAATTATAATCCTTCTCCTTAAATATCAAACAAATTTGTTGTTATAATTTGAAATGAATTCCCTAAGAACTGACTAACACACATGTATAGTACACAGAGTGGCACCGTACGCAAAACAGTTAAAAGCGTATCAGGTGGCCTTACATTCCCAAGATACTTTGAAATCACAACTAGGGAACTGAGTTCTAATGTTATTATATTCTACTGTTGTGGTATTAGGGATTCTACCGACCCCTACAATAAGGATAACCATATACCGAATACGCAATTACCACGGTAAATGCAAAGATACCACTCATAAATTATAAAAACATAACAGCACAGAAGTATTACTCTCGGAATATACAAAAATCTAGAATACAAAAAATTGAACATATACATAATGCAAGCCTTTTTTGGTTTTCTGGCTGTGATAACTGAAGATGTAGAATAAACTTGTAATTTATATTTGCAGTTTCGAATTTCTTATTACATGCGAGGAGCCTGACGCGAGAGCGGTAAAGTTCGAGTCTGGCTTTCCGGAGGGTCCAGGTTCGATAACCGCACCAGCCAGTCAGATTTCGTTTCTCCGTGGTTTGATGAAACCAGGAGAATGATTTCATAAAGGCCATTGTCGATTTCCTTCACATTTCTTACGAACAATCTTCTTCCATTGTTAATGGTCACGTGGTTGACGAGTCATGAATGACAGTGAGAAAAAAAATAAAAAAATATTGTTCTCTAAATGTGCAACGTGATAAATGAATTCTCGTGTAATAGTTAAGTCAAGAAGATAAAATATTTTATTAATAGCATTAATAAATATTTAAATTTTCTCTTGGACCGTAAGATAAACATTATGTTATACCGACAGCAAATAATGTACTTATTATCTATGACCTGTCAGTGAATTTCAATCATTTTTAAAGTGTCTAGATTATTACCTAAATTTTCGTATGGAATTACATTTCTCATTATTTAATATGTTATTGCAAAAACCATATTGCCTATTGGCCTATTGTGTGAACAAATCTCACGAATAGATTCCATAAAGACCAAAGGTGTAAAAACATGAAAACGAAAGTGATTTCAAGCAAACTCCATTGTTTTGTTCATATAAAGGAGACGTTTAGTTAAGCTGCTCGACATGTTCAGAGTAGTCAGCCTCCCCATCAAATAATGCAGTTCACACAAAATTAATGGCTGATCTGAGACGATGAAGCCGTACGCTCCAGGTCTCCTCTAGAAGCAGCTAAATTGGCTTCTTGCCGTTCCTAAGAGGCACTTGCGTTGAGTAGTTTGAAGGCCGTCTTTTTTGGCCAGAACCAAGTAGCCCCCTTATTAAATCAGATTAACGAAGAAGGAGTTTCGGAGTAATTGCTAAATGTCTGAGCTAATGCGAAGTTGTCAGTAAGAAATATCAAGCTATCGAGAAGAACTTACTGGATTTCTAATAAAGAAAATGGTCGCTGAGCAGTCCATAAGCTCCAATAAAGCTGTGAGGTGGAGGTGTACAGATTGCACTTTCAAAACTGTAAACAAAAGAGGGAAGAAAAAGTGTGCTGTATGGTGGTGTGATTGGAAAATTCTTGTCTCTTTGGAAAGCAGTATCTCCTTGTCAGGGATCGTCATTTGTCTCGGGCCCAGGAGTATGAAGAAACTGCTGCAACAGCACATTTTTTTTTCTTTTTTTTTCTGTGTATCTCCTGATTGCCTAAATCCGTGTACGCATCTGTTCTTGTCAATATAACATTGCATGTGGGAAATGGAGATTCTCCTCAAAACCCAAATCACTCCAGGCAAATGCTATGCGTAATGCTATATGTGCGGTAAACACTATTAAAATGGAACACGTTTCTTATGCAATATAAATACTGAAAGTCTTCCTTTTCGTTGTTGCATATCAAGATTCTCCACGCTGGGAATAATACAGTTATCGTGCCTGAACAACGATGAAAGCACAAATAAAAACAATTCTTGCCGTCGCCGTTTTAAGCGTACATATAGCCCGTTATGTCACACGAAATATTTGCCGCGATTGGCACATATTGCTGTATGATCTATTGCCGTGGGTTTCTGCACTGTACTTAATCAATTCAAGCTATTGAGATTTCACAGAAATGAACCAAAAATAAAATTATGAAATACGTGAAATATTATACGTATTTAATTTACTTTTATTTAAAGCTTAAGGAAGAAATCTGTATTTAATAACATTGTAATAAATGCAGAGAACGTAGATAACTTAGTATATCGACGGTATGAACTCGCCATTGGGACAAATCTTACTAATCGCAGCTAAAGTCACGTTGGCTGCCATTAACTGACAACTACTGAATTTGACATGTGAACGAATCCTTTTGCGGCCTGTCGCTGAAATATAATCTCCACGGGTTGTCAGTTGGATGGCACTGAAGAAAGACGAGCCTTCAGTGGCGAGCTGTGCCGCCATCTTCAGGTCTGGTGTCACCGCTGTGACAACCAGAGCAGCTACCTCTCTGATCTGACCGCTGTGTCCATGCAGCTGACTTGTAAATTTCACCTTCGCATGTAGATGTAAGGGCAGCTGAGTGGGGATAGACCACACAGACCTCGACCCGCCTGTGTTAACTGAACGGGCTATACACGTCAGCCTGGAAATATTTACGAGTAGAGGTGCTGTTGCTCGAAGACCCACCAGTTACCAGAGCCCTTTCATCTTGGCGATACTTACACACATGTCGCCGTAGTGACGTAGGAAAATAAAGGGTAAACATGGCGCAGAAGCACCAAGCCCGGAGTAGCCACTGTCACCGAATTCATCCCTAAATTACCATCTTGCAGCAGGAACGGTAATCACCTCGCAGTTACACTTAATTAACGAACAAAACATTTAACATTCCCATCATATTAGAACTAAAAACCATAGGCGACATGATAAAACCAGGTTTTTACTAGGATTATGTGGCTACTGTAATATATCCTTCCAACCTGCTCCAACTGTAGTGTGACCGGCTTACTGACGTGATATTAGTCCTGTCTACGGTAACTGCAATATGATTTGTGCTTACTCGTCCTGTCCACGGCAGACAAACTGTATCATTACGCCCTGTCGCTACCCGTGCGCCCATGTATTATGTATGTGCGATTAATTGTAGCGTGCTACGGCCTAAGTCGCGCGAGCACAATTGTGTAATGTGCCTCTCGTCAGCCAGATCAGCCGTCAGTAATAATATACTGAAAAGCTTGGTTTAACTCAGTGTTTATTTTTATTTATTTATGTATTTTAGCTCCACTGCTGGCAACAAGATACACAGTCAATTTAAATAAAATACCGAGCGTGGTGGTGTACACGAATCATAAACAATAACAGAAGTTTGTTTAAAAAGCTACATTGTATGTAAATATGCTTTTCATTAAAAAAAAATGGTCAGTTGGTGAATAACCTCAAGAAGAAGAACAATCACTAAGCTTGTTCCGGAAGTTACCTTCAAAATCAAACATGTGTAAATATGTTTCTTTTTCAAAAATTGTTCACTGAGTGAGAAACCTCAAGGAGAGAAACTGATATGGAACAATTCCATACGCTAATGTAATACAGAAAAACTGGCACTGATGATGGTCTAATAAACCGAAACGAATATGCCATAACAAAGTTTTTTCATTTGTTAGCTGCACTAGACGGAGAAGAAAACCCAACATTACCACATTTTATCGGTGGAACCACGGGATGTACATTAATAGAAAATTCACCAACGCCGTGGTGAGAAAAACGACAGCTCTTCTCAAGAATTCAGGTCTGCCAGAAGACACAGTTAAACAGTTAAAACTCCGTGCGGCTGTTCCTCCAAGGCTCTATGGACTCCCCAAGATTCGTAATAAATAATACATGTTGTCTTATAATTTCTAAAAATAACTGAACGGCGATAGACAGACCTGTTGGATATCGAGGTCTCTGAACTGTTTCTCCGTGTAGCGGTCAGTTAGCTCAGTGGTTAAAGCACTTGCTTACTAATGTTTGGGTGGTGGTCTCCGATTCAAATCTCCGTGGAGGCTAAGATTTTTAAAAATTGTTTTTGATCGTAAGAGTCACGTCTGGACCGTAGGTTATTCGTATTGAATGTTAAACTGTAGATATCACAAAGTTAGGGGAGCAAATCGTAGGTAGAGTTGGCAATGCTGTAGTTGTACACTTTTTTACGTTATATTGATCCCTCAGGGGTGATTCGCAGTCAGTGTGTGTGTGATCTGCAGTAATAATACTATACATGCAGAAGTAAGTCTCTATCTTTTGTTACGTTTTGACAACTAAATTGCTATACCAATATTGACGGAATTTGACAAGAAAATCTGTAGGGAGGGCACAGGATTTTTTTTTTTTTCGGTGTGATTAACAGTTGTAGTCACGAAATTTTCAGAACTTATCGAATGGTGACAGAGAGACGGATGTGTTAGTCTGTAATGTTACGGCGCTTGCTCAAGCTATGCCTCTCGCGCATTATTCTATAATTTGTTAGTAAGTTTCGTGTAGAGAAAAAACGTATTATTTAGTATAGATGTCGATTTTATCTGTCCTTTTACTTTAAGTCTGCTAAAATGTTTCTGGCACCATATTATTTTGCCTTCTTTCTTGACATTCCTTGCGGGCGTAAGTTGTAGCTCTAGCAGAGCACGAGCAGCTAAAGTTATTAGAACCAAGAATCGGATGCTCATGCTGAAGAAAGAAGAAAAGTCCAAGCTGAAATAAAGCAGCCTTTAGTTAACACCCCCTCCCCCCCCCCCCACATCCCCTCACATTCGTTTGTTTTCTGTTTTTAAATATTTTGTAAATTGATTCTCCTCAAGAGACAGGTTCGATGGTAGCATGATATAGTGATAGCTTTCAGGTCATATTATGCCGATTCGGTGTTGTTTGGGACCAATCATTCGCTACCAACAACTTTCTATATTCAATTCTGGCAAAGAAATTCTTAATCCACGCGTACGAAGTCACGGGTATCAGCTAGTGTAAAATACAAAGTTTTGTGATTCTAATAATTTTCAGTACTTTTTGAGACGTGTTATTCGATTTTAGAAATCAAAGCATGTATTTTTACAGATTAATGGAGTAACTTAGCAATAAATTTTGAAGATGGAACATATTGTGGCGCAACAGAAATGCGCTGAGTGGACAGGATACACGCAAATCTGCACCATGCGTCTACAGCGTGCATACACATGAAAGAGCGTTCATAATTACCAAGTATGGAAACTGCCCATCGTTATTTCAACAAGCATTGCTCATTCTCTTAGCATACTACCATTCATTCACTTGCATGTGTTCCTTTGCCGTTAAACACGCATTAAAATTTTACACTGTTTTCGCCCACTACCCTGTTCATAAGCATCATATACGCAGGCGTTTAGTTCCTGTCAATTAACCAGAGTGCGTATAATCAAAAAAATAGCACCAGCTGAGAGCTCATAAGTTAGATTCAGTCTCAGGGGCGTATCCAGGATTAGAACTAGGGGGGGGGGGGGGTGACATTTAAATTAAGGGAGAAGCAACAATTTTTTTTTCGAGTAAGTGGGGTGGGGTACTGAAACATGACGATTTCTTACAAAATAAAACTCAATCCTATTCAGGAAACTACATTTATTATTGATTAACATAGTAATCCAAGGACCTACTAAGCCGTTAATCAAGATCGTAACTCATTTATAGTTTTTTTATGTAAACATTAATCGTCTCGGATTATCAGAAAATTTTTCAATAACTTTCTTGTCAATAGTATAACATGGTGTACTTTTACGAAATTTCGATGCACGCTCATCGGGTATAATCCCATCAATCTTTCCTCTCCCGTAGTGCTCCTGAGCCAGTTCTTCACTCGTCGAAGCGTGCTGAATCCAACTTGATTTTGCTTCTAAGGGAGGGGGGGGGGGGCACCAGCCTCCTCCCCCCCTGCCCCTCGCTGGATACGCCCATGTCAAGCCTCAACTGTCACTCAACTGTCGCGGTAAAGCCAGAGACTATGAAGTTATGAAACGATTTCACCCATTTTCACTGGGAAAGCAGTTAAAAGTATTATAAAACTTATTTGCTGGAAGAGATATTACCGAAGTTTACTGCATTTTTCGATAGCTAAGTGAAAAAGATTTTGATTTCTTTTTATAGGGAATTGTTTCTAACTGAATTCTAAATTTAAAAAAGGTTCTGATATATGATTTACTCTTGGCTTCATGAAGTTTGTGCCCGAGGCTCGACCGGAATTTGTACAAGTGTTCGTCTTTACAGTTGCTCGCAGTTCATTCAGAAGATTAGCATAACGTTTCTTCTCTGTGGTCTCCCTCTTTTTTCAGTAAAGCAAGAAGCAGTAAAGCCGCAGAGTTTCAAGACAGAGACGCTTTAAATATTGCTGCAGAAAGAACAAACTTGGTCTTCTTTAGTAGCGGAGACCAATCGTTCGTCCGCCTCATCGACTGACGCTTTTATTCTGAAGTAAAATAGCTGCCACTCTCATCCGTCGTTACAAATTGTTTTTGACAAAGTTTATGGATTGGCTAGAAGGAGTTTTAAATTTAGCGCGCACGCTTACTTCCTTTAAAGCTTCTGATTTGTTGTCAAAAGTTTTCACAAGTATTCTATCAGAATATGATCTACCATTGTTCTTGGAATATTTGAAATGTTTCCTGCATGTTGGTGCATCTTTCTCTAATTTTGCCACAATACCGTCATGACGTCTCTTTTACACGCAAATTTTTAATAACAACGTGAATTAATATATTTTCAATTTTATAATAAATGTAGCTCTTGCCTGTTTTTAGCTCACATAACGAAACAAAGTATGGTTCAGGGAGACAGAAAATTTGGACAACATTTATAAAGGGCATGAGACGTGATTGATATTACTTCATATCGTATAATATTTTTTATTTTGGCAAATTAAAGCATCTACAGGACTTATATTTCAACTAATTTTTACACTGTTTTTGTAGCATACTTCATTGCCTGTTTTATTACATGCAATTATTTATCAATTTTATGAATAATTGTAACGCCAATGCAATTGAAATTGTTTATTTTCCGAACGCGTTTCGTTTCATTTGCGAAGCATCTTCAGCGGAATTCAATGTATTACTGTGCTACGCAAATAATCACAAAAATGCAACCATGTAATATATACTGCAGCTACAAACAACTGATGCTAAAACGCTGTACATTTATAAGCATATGTGACCAAAGAGAAATACAGAACCACTGAAGTTGCTTCGCAAATGAAGCGAAACGCGTTCGGAAAATAAAACAACAATTTCAATTGCATTGGCGTTACATTTTCATAAAATTGATCATATCGCAATTGAGGAAATGGCCCACAATATCCAGACGGCAATTATTTATTTTCAGCAGACTATCGGCTTTGTTCGTTAGGATATCTGGGAGTTCTATGGAGAGTCTGTTTGTCATTGTTCTGGAGATAAGGCGTATTGATGAAATGACCAGCATATCGTCGGTTATGAATTAGCTTACAAACTTATAGATCAGTTTAGTGACGGTGACGCTATCTAATTGAACTTCTTTTCTGGATCATAGAAGGACTTTTAATAACACGCTTCATAATAAAATAACGGCTCGACTTGCATGTTAGAATAAAATTTGAATGGCTCAAACTTTGGTAAATCAGAGACCATTCCTACAAGAACCAGCTATTCTGGAAAACTGAGGTGAGATAGATTTCTGAAATACTGTTTTTTGACGTAAATTCCACTTTTGGCTGATATTAAAACTGTTCGTTGTTGGAACTATTCGGTCTTTCAATAGTTTTCTTTCGTAAGGGAGCGTCCAAAAATCACGTAGCTACATTTCGGCCACCTGTGAACCCCTCCCCCCTCCCACCACGTAGTCCAACGTGGCTTTTGCCTTTACCTCTCCCCTCCCCCCACACGTAGCACGTACCTTTCCCCCCCCCCCCCCCCCCCCCCCCCCCCCCTATTGATTCCAGAAGATATTTTGTACTGTTTTTCCTTGTCAGACTATCGTAAATTACATACGGAGATAGTTAAATAATAGAAATAAATTCAGTACTCACATGCTGTTGTGTGTTATGTACCTCATTTTAACCGTGACAATTAATATGAATAAGAAGCTACCTGGGTTGGCTTCGAAACCCCCACCCTCCACATAGCTCACCGTAGCTTTGCAGCCATCCCCTCCCTCCCTCCTAGATGGAGCCACGTGGTTTATGGACGCTTCCTTGGTAATGTAAAGAGGTATGTGGTAAGAGATTTATTTCTGTGGCGACCGTGTTGATTTATTTGTGAACCTGCTGCTTCGAACGTAAATACCCTCAAATTAAAACCTTTTGTAGAACTTAACTTATTTTCCGTCACGTATTTTTCCAAGAACAACATTACCATCGGTAGGCTGCAAATTGAAACAAAGTGGTTATTTTAAATCAAAAGCGCCACTACCAAGGCATTGAATGCAGTTTTCCTAATGGTATGATTTCGTTGCCCTAACCAGGCCACAAACTCGTTGGACTCGATTGCCAAGCACTGCTATGGGGGCATCCTATGTACTTTCATACTATATGAATTCCTGATCACCAGAATCCTTGAAAGCTTCCAACTACATGAAGTCCTTCTATGCAGGTTCTTCAGAGAAATCTATAGAGATGTCATGCAGCGATTTTGATAGCGGCCACCATCACCAACTTGTGCCATTTTGAAATTCAGTGGAGAACAGGATGTTAACTATAATGAAGTCATGGTTACTTACGTCTGGCAAAGAAGCATCTGAATAAATTCTTGCAAATTCCTTGTCACTTTTAACGTGGACGGCAGTCTTTAGAGTGATTTTTCTCTTTTTCTGTACGTATGGAATACCGATATTGCTGAGAACAACTACCTAACTACCTACTTTAATGGTTGCAACTGATATGTAAGTAATCGGATTTTTCTATCTTTTATTGCTTCCGTTGTGTAGTAATATTATGACAAATATCTGTCGATAGGTCACTTGTAAAGTATTGTTTCTAATGAAAGGGCCATTTGAAAACGATTCTCGTGAACGTTCGTTTTAAAGGAACGTATGCGCTTAAGACACCTCAACTTGAATCAAAATACCGTCTGAGAAATTTTGAACTGATCAATCTGTTCCATCGTTAATCTCTCCGAGTAACCGGGGCTGGGAGTTGCTGTCAGTAGCATCTAAATCCTCGTACCTCTCGCTACGACGCAAGTACAGTTGCGGTTGAGTGACAGTTTCTCTGATCTTCTAGGTGTAGGTAACAAACCAGTTGTCTCCAGATTATTACCAATCCCGTCACGTGGTTCTAAGTTTCCCCGAAGGGTTTTAAGGAGACGATTCTGTTTCAAAAATATAATGAAATACCAATTATTAATCTTGTTGATGGAAACAATAGCCCAAAAAAATGGCAGAATATATATATATATATTTAATTTTTTTAGAGTTTGTATTATTTTCTTCGTGCAGTGGCTTTATTATTTTGAGAGTGAAAGTACACAGTATGTAAACGCCACAAAGGACTTTCGAGAGAATTTTTGTTCCAACAAATGTATTTACAGCCATTTTCGGCATAAACTATGCGTTAAACAAGTATTGAAAGGCGGAAGTAAAAGTAATATTAGTTTATTTGCTTCTCTTATAGGACACTAATAGTTCTTTAAATATTTAAGGTACAACATATTTGCGCCTGCATAGCTCTCTTGCTTCTTCGGTTGCTTTGTGCAAGTCGGCTCCACTTTTTTCATCAACTTATCAACGATATCTAGTTTTGTTGTCTACAGTTTTTATGGACATGATTTACGATTAAGAAATTTTCAGCTTAACCCAAATAGACAAAGGAAATTGAGTAAATCTTGTGTCAAATTTAGTAAAGTTTTTTGATTAGCGTATTCAAAACAAACGGTGGTAAAAGAGGTGACTGCTCCAATTGATTTTGCCAGGCTGCGAACAGTCCGATACTGGAAAGCAGAAAAGGATTTCCGCGAGGGATGTGTGAATGGTTTGTACATACCGGTATAACTTTCGTTTATTCTATTCTAGACATATGCAGTTTTCCTTCTTGATTTGTGGTTTTGTATTTATTTTTTGAAGCATTTAAATTCAGTATTTTTCCTACTTTATAAACATATTTTATATTTAGAACGATAAAAATGGAAAACTTAAAACCAGGGTAAATGTTCAAAAACTGGAAAGAGTGGTTTCATTTCCGACGTACTCTCCAAATTTTTGCGCCTTCAGAAAGGCATATCATGAGTTTCTTATTAATCGTCATGAGGAAACATCAAGCAACTGGTTCAGTGATTTCCGGTTTCAGTTAGTTCTCATATCTTGGTTTCTGTTATGCTTGTACCAGTTATCAAAGTCTTCTGCCCATTGGGGCATCTCATAGACACGTTCGTCGTGGTACCCAGCTGTTTCACTGGACAGCCCCAGGCTTTATATCTTTCTGTGAACCATGTTCAGCCAGCCAACGTTGAATAAAAAAAGAAAAGCCATTTAATTCCTTTCCTTTTGCATCAGAGCCTTCGAGACTTAAGTATTCAGGACATCGAATTTACATAACCGGATCACCCGCCAGCAGTTCATATCGAAAAGTCGATATCTGGAACTACCAGTCAACTCTCATACACCTTGCCAAACGCGTCAGCAGAATCTTAGTAACGTCAACTTAATTCCAAAGATCCTTTTGTAATCGGATAACTCTCGCTGTATAATGATAATTTTTCATATTTTAAATATCTTCTTAACGTATTTTGTGTCTTCGTTTACGTCACTGCGCAAGCAGTATCTGCTTCTAAGTATCAATTTATTGTAACGTGTAGTTACAAAATAACTGCAGAAGAAATGGACTGCAATAATCGCGTATTTTTCCAGCCATGCCAGGCATGACAGAAGGAATGGCCTCCAATAATCACGTACATAAAATAATTGTTTGTCTTTGCGGATGTGGAAGCGTAGGTGCTTATATAATGTTCTATCTATACAAGAATCGTTGTTTCGAGTACTGCTTGTGGAATGGAAGTTGTGTTTAACAATACTAGTATGGCATTATTGGCCGGGAGTGTTAATAAGTATTAATAATAGCAAAGAAGGTGGCTAAATATTGGTCTATGAAGAATATTATTGGTGTAGATGGACCACTGACCGATGCAACTACAAAATTTCTATGACTATGTTAGAAAACTGAGGGGTAGAGGGGGAGTGTGGAGACAATTATAGATAAGGATGAAGAAGTGACTAAGGATATGAAAAAGAGATTTTTAGTTATTGGTTTAGCGAGGCCATTAGGGAAAATGATTCAGGAATGGGTGGCTGTAACTAGGAGATCGAGCTTATCAAAACAATTAGAAATGAGAAGACTAGAAAATTTGAAATTCATCTTGAAGATATAGGTTGCAGACTTTCTGAAGGGCAGAACACAGTGTGTAGTTCTCGACAGTGAGCGATCATCACTTACCGAGGTGAGGTCCGGGGTTCCGCAGGGAAGAGTGATAGTGTCTCTGTTGTTTCTCATATGCATTGTTTGTGAGACATAAAAAGGGGGAAAGATTATTTGCCAATGACGCTATTATTTATCGATAAATGAAAACCCAGGACGACTGCGCTTTGTTACAAGATGATATTATGAAAATAATAGCGTGAGTAAAGACTGACAGTTGGAGTTAAACACTAAAAAGTGCCAAGTCATGAGTGTAAGTAAAAAGGTGACACCATTTAGCTCCGAATATACGATTAATGGTACTGTCCTTATAACGGTAGATTCCGCTAAATACCTAGGAGTAACAATTCTTAATAATTTGTCGTGGAATGAACATATCTAGAAGGAAATTCAGAAATGAAATCGTATGCTTCTATTTCTAGATCGTAATTTTAAAAAATTCACTCCAGAAGTTAAATAGATTGCTTACAAGTCACTAGTGCGTCCTCACTTAGAATATTGTTGTTCTGTATGGCGTACCCATCAAAAGGGGTTAATGGAGGCATTAGATAAGGTCCAAAGACGAGCCACCCGATTCGTGACAGGTATATATATAGTTTGAGGGAAAGCGTAAGTGTGATGTTGGAGTTAGGTTGGGAAGATCTTGAACGCCGAACACTCGACACAAGCCAATTGAAAAACATTGCTACCAGCAACATTCATATCTTGGAATGACCGCGAAAATGAGATAAGAGAAATCAGGGGAAAACCGATTCATTTCTGTACTCATTTTTTCCACGAGCGATTAGGGAATGGGATAGAAGGGGTTGTAACGGGACGTTATCACGTCGCGCTACAATTATTTTTATTATTAAAATTAATATTTTTTATTTAATTTTATTCAGATTAAATTTGTAAATTAATCTCGGGCAGCCCAGAATTGTTTTTATTTAAATCAATATGCAAGGGCATTTTATTTGTGGGAGCTCGGCAAATGTATGCGAGTGTTAGAAATGTGTTGAAGATTGGGGTGCGTCGTCTTGAGCTGGGGCGGAAGCGTACCGTTAATCCCTGCTCGCCAGACAATGGCCCGACTTGCTGCCGCCTGGCCAAGGTCAAGCGGACGGCCACCTCACAGCTTGCCTCCCCCCGCCCCGCCAGAGACATCGCAAAGGGAACGCAGGCAAAATGCCGCGAATCTGAACGATGGACTGTATCACGTGATTTCGAACCTGCCTATGAAATCATCGATAGGGGTCTTCATGTGTTAATGCAGGGTGTATCTTTTCTGCCCGCCATGTTCCTACGCGGGAGGAGGACGCCATCGCCTTCCGAAGAAGAGGAACTTACTTCTCGCCAGACCACGGTCTGGGACAGTCGACTTGACTTCTCGCCGGGCCACGGTCGAGACAGTCGAGTGTACTGATCGCTGGTCCAGAACAGTTGAACTGGGCTATACAGCGACTTGCCTACGATCACAGTCGGTGATCGTATATTGCGCTGGAACTGAGAGTTCAACGGACATCAGTGCTGTTGCTATGGTAAAGTGTAAACGCCAGGTCTTGCTTCGTTGAGTTCTTATTGAGACTGCGAATGACCCAAAGCGCCTTTGAGAGAGAGACTTATGTTCTTTATGCTAATTTGACCCTGAGCTAGCCGACATTTGTTGAACTTTATGAGAGCCTTGCATATCGTGAGTTCCATTTCATTTCTTTGTATTTTAACGGCGCCCGAGACCCCTGTAATTTTCATGTATTCATGTTATAGTACTGACTATTCTTGTTGTAGCATATTTAAGTTAGTTAGCTTGAATGAGAACGGCCAATTGTAACGCTAAGGCATTGATATCCTAGTGATTTATATATTAACGATAAAGTTAAATATGCCTAGCGGTGTAGAAGCCATATGAAGACAATAAATTATTTATGTCAGTTTCCTTTGTGACCTGGCTAATGATTCTTGCTAACCAATTATTAATTTTAATTAATAAAAATTTTATAATTTATAAAATCCCCCCTCACTTTTTCTACGTACCACCACAGGGTCTACCGGGCAAGTAAACTTAAAATTCGACAGAGTAGTTCTCGATAAACCGCTCCGGCCATCCTGATCTGAGTTTTCCATGGTTTTCCCATATCACTCCTGCCGAATGCCGGGATGATTCCTCACAATAGCCCATGGGCTCCACCTGCCATATTCCATATCCCCCTTTCAAACTATTACCCTTTCGGATTGGTGCAATGCACCCTCCACCATACACTTCTAGTGAATCGCCTAGTAATAATAATAGTAATATAGCTATATCACGAAGGAACTGAGAAAGCTGTAAAAAACCTAAATGTACTGCTGTAGGTAATATTACTGCAGATATCTCAAAGATAGCAAGACGTGAGATCGTACCTTAACTTGAAACGTTATTTAAACTGATTCCGGATGATTGCTGCTTAACAGAGAACAGGAAATATACAATACTAGTATCAGTATACTTAGGATGGATGGTAAGTAAGGTCGAAAATTGCAACCACATCTGAACTGTATGAGAGGAACGTAAATGGTTTTCAAGTCAACAACATACCTTTGGGTAAGGATATTTATGAAAACCTCAGTTGGTAGGATATATACAAGATATTTCAGATGGAATGGACAAGGGAGGCCAAATTGATAATGCACCACTAGAGCTTTTAAAGGCTTTTGACAAAGTGAGCCATGAAATTGTGGTAAATAAGGTAAACATTATTTGGGTCTATGAAAAAATTGATTTTCTGCCTAGAAGTATTTTTAAATGTACAAAACAAAAAGTAGGGGAAGGAAATGCAGTGTCAAAAGAAGTGGAAGTGTAAATGGGAGTGCGACAGGTAGAGTATTGGTGCCATTGTTATGCAATATTCTAGTGAATGATTGTGTTGATAATTTACATTCAAAAGTTGTTTACAGATGAAATAGTGCTATACAACAGGATCAAAATGGTAGAGAACTGTAAACAGCTGCAGGATGATGTAGACAGGATATCTAGGTGGGTAGATCAACATGGGATGGAAGTATCAGCTTATTGGGTATAGAGATAAAAAACTAGAGGTTGATTATTATTATAAGTTGGGGAAAGAATTGCTTGTTGGAGACTTAAAATGTAATACCTTGGCATAACATTTCATAACAAACTCAACTGGGCAGTACACATTGAAAAGGTACGAAAAAAAGTGTTCAATATCCAGCATTTGTTGGAGAGAGTGACGAGGGACTGTATCAGAGAAGTAACAGAATTGATTTAAAAAACTTTGGTCAGACCACTGCTTGATTATTGTGGTGTAGTATGGGATCCACATTTTGTGTATCAAATGCAGGAGATTGAAGATATACAAAGAAGGAATGCTGGATTTGTCTCTGGAAATTATGCAGAACACAATCAGTAACCAGTATAGTAAAGGAGGAGCAATGGGTTTCATTGGGAGATAGTAGGAGGGTGAACAGAGTCATGGGAGTGTACAAGGCGTATATTTCAGACGATGCGACAAAAAAATATTGGTGTAAGAATTAGGAGTAGTGCATGGGATGGAAAAGACGACCGTGAGTAAAAGCTGGTACTCGATTTAAGGCACAGGAGTGGGAAGATAGGGTGTGTCGTAGGGAAGGGGTTCAGGGAGTTTAATAAATTACCAACAGAAATTAATAATGATGTACCAGAAATGCTGAAAAAATTTAAAGTTGAAATTTGGATACATGGCTACAAGAAATGCGAAAATTGGGTTGCCACTGGAGCGTGCGCTCAGTGGTCAGTTGCAATTAATTTTTTTAGTTTTTTCTCTGCTAACGAGAGACAGTGCGCCTCTGTGGAGGCTACCCCAACGTAACCCGGTAATCCCATAGTACATTGGGTGGAGGCGACCTGCAGTGGAATCTGAGCCATGGAGCGTCCTGGTGATAAAATCGTTTAGACGCATTAACCTCGCTGGCTGTGTGACTCTGATTGTCCAATTGTTGTCGCTCCTCTGTCACAGGACTCTAACAAGTAAATAGATTTTCCAAATGTTATACTTTTAATTGATGTAAACTGAATATATTTTTAAAATTTTGTAATTTTACATTTTGTTAGTGTCTCATAAAATAAAGGGATCGAAGAAAACTTTTCTTCTCCACTGTGTGGCGTATTGCTTTTTATATCTCGTCAAGTACACTACCGTACTTTCCCAATAACAAATAAGATATAAGCGGTCATTAGAGAAGTCGATTTTCGGCCATTATTGTTGCTAAGTCTGTCTCAAAAACACTGTTACCTTGTTGCTTGAAATTAATCTGTAATATCGGTCATATTACGTATTTAAACAAAATATACCTAAACTAATTAAGTGGGATATGTCTTGTAAGTTCTGAGAAAAACAAACATTAATGTTTTTATTTCACCATTTATTAATACTATTTTATTGAAAATACTCTTAAATAAGTGTGAAGTGCATCTTAATATACAAGACTAGCATTGAATGTCTAATGTAGTGGAGCAGCATTGGAAAGGGGGAATGAGGGAAGGGGGAAGGGAGGGGAGGCTGAACCAAAATCCTCTATTTAACTTAAAAATACGTCATAAATTGATTTTGGCCCCAAGCTACTGCCGTCTCAAACTCACCAATACCAATGAAAGTCATAAGAGTACGGAAGTATAGTTGCGCGATAATCGTTTAATACGTAGTCGATTTTTTTGGTTTCTCGCAAGATATAGTTTCAATTCAGCTTACTTTTCTTATTGGTCTCGAACGAAGGTAGTAAACTATCATTTTAAAGGGACCTGTAAACACAAGATATACCCGACTGCGAAACAGACGACTTCAAAGTTTCATGGCAATATGATGAGGTACTACTAAAAACTATAGAGAATAATGATTGCTACAGCCAGGGATGGCCAACCCGCGGGCCAAGGGCTGCTCGCGGGCGGCGGAGCTGGTACAATATACACTTTAACTTTCAACGATGATATCAAACAGTGATTTTAGATCTATATCTTCGCTCGCCTGATCGAGCTAGGTTGGACTGTCGACACGATTCACTGATGTTCATATGAAGAACATTTTACGAGTAGCCACCACTCCTTCCGACATCGACAATGATGCATTTAGTTCTGCCAAACAAAGTCAAAGGTTGAATTAAAATAATTATATTTTTAACACTTCGTTAAATATGTATGTTTCATTTATAATATTTTTTCCTTCATAAATTTTTTTTTTTTTTTCAAGAACAATATTCTATCTCTAAAACTTGGGTCAGCTGCTGAAGAGAATGGTCACCACTGCTTACAGCCCTGCCTAACATGAACATTTCTTCGGCATATATTATGAGCCTCTTACTGGACAATCACTGAACAGTAAATAGCTTCTTATAGAAGGGATTGAAAAAGTGGAAGAACCGCATGAATAATAATCGGGGATAGCGAGGAGCTCGCAGAATTTATTGCTCTCAAACTATGAAATCTGTTTTGTGGCTGCAGAAAATAAAATCACTGCTATGTAAAAGGCGCCTGGTCTAAGAGCCGCATTCAGGAAAGACGTGGGCGAAGCTGTACAGCCGTAGACGGGAACTGCCGCAAAACCATCCTGCCGGGCCTGTGTTTGCAATTCATGAATTCAGATCAGGCCGATCGGAATTTGCTGCACGTGCGGCTGCTGCGGCGCAGTTGGACTGGTGCCCCACCCCACTCGCATTGGCCGAGATATTGGACTCGGGATGCAGTCTCACCACGCACTTGCAGCAAGCATCAAGGCTTATTTCAAATGTAGGAACCATTCCTCCGTGAAACAAACTGACTGAATCAGAAGGAACATATTTCTCACAATTCGACCAAATTTCGCGTTATTGTTTGTAATTTATCCATTATCTGTTTTAAAGCCAAACCGCGTTGTTGGTGGTTATGAATTGTGTTTGTGGTACTTCTAAATGATGCTGCGACGGAAGAATCGGCGGGGTCGTTGCTTGACGTGGCTTACCTGAGTGCAAAAGCAGTACCCATGCTACATTGTTGCACATTGTTGCATAGACGAATAGTTTTTTTTTCTTATTGGCTTTACGCCGCGACAAGGTCATTAGGGGCAGGAAAATACTGAGGGCAGGGAGCGGAAATGAATTCAGCTAAAGCCTTTAGGAGATATCTTCCCGGCGTTCGCCTTATCTGGGGAAACTATGGAAAACCTAAATCTGGATGGCCGGACGGGGATTCGAATCCACGTACCCACGCTGTAAGCGAGGCCAGAGTGCTAAAGCTGACCCATCAGGCTCGGTAGCTGACTTTATGTCAGGGACTAATGTTGCTTTTATTAGAACTTGTAATTAATGAGATCATGGCGCAATTGTAATCACTCAATACGATGCTTTGATGAGATTTTAGTATGTAATTTTGTGCCACGTGAGCCCAAGGATACTGATCTGCAGAATCGTTCAATTATTGACAAGAACCGAAGTGACGTTGGCGAAAATAGACAATTGAAATTGGTTGTAATTTCATAGAGAAGATTCACCCAAACGATTGGAAGCCGAAGCCGATAGCAGTCTACTGAAATAAAGGTATAGTTTACCTACTACCATCATACCAGATTTCAAAAATGATAACTGTGTTTCCATAAAGATTGTAAGGAAACATTAAATTTTTAGCTTTGGCATATTGTTATCGCGTATCTTCTAAAACCTTTACAATAATACTTTTTAATAATTTACAACAATTTATTAAATTAGTCACAATTGTCTAGTTGACTAAATTTGAAAAATATGTTAATACTTTACCTTAGTATCTATTTTACTAAAAAAAACGTGTTATTTTTCAAAATATTATGTTCTTTGCATTTTAAAAAACGATTTTAAATTTACCGCGAAAACGCTCAAGACTGTCATGGTATCTAGAGTGACGTCACAAGTTTCGAACTAAACCAAAGCAGTCGTGTATGTGTATGGCAGGAGTCAAGTGTTCTTACTTAAAAATGAGTTCCTCGTTTTATAAATACTATGTAGTGCCCCACTGTAAAAGCACAACAATAAAAACGCCAAACAAGTTATTTATATATGTTCCAAACAATGAACAGATTCGGGAAAAGTGGTTAAATTTGTATGGAGATATGATGCTCATAGTTTATCTGCAGGTTCCAGAATCTATTTTTGTGAAGATAATTTTGATGAAAGTGTTTGTGCACAATATATTTCTAAATTTAAAGCAAAACTAATGAACTTTGCAGAACCACCTCTTTTCAAGTACTGACAACATAATAAGGTATGAGTTGAGATTGTTTTGGTTTTATGATTTATAATCTTCCTTTGGTGTTATGTTTAATGTAACAAACACACTCTGGCAGCACTATCATTACCGTGTTGTTACAATCAGATGATAGATTCTTATGCAGCTCGTTGAAACAAATCGAAAATAAAGATTTTTTTTTTTTTTTTTAACATCTCTCATGGTTCTCGAGATACCATAACTGAAAGGTAATGATGTAGCCTGATACAAAGCTTAGAGCAGACTGAAAATTGGCAGTGCTATAGCTTTAAATTTTCCATATCTGTTTTTAAGGAAATACTTTTCTAGAAAAGGTGTATATAAAAGCAAAAAGAAAGGTTCGGCCGCAACGCCAGGGTCCCAAGAAGAAAATGTGCTGTCGGTCTAAAATTTACTGCACACATTCCTAAAGACATTATTTCATTATGGAGCCGTCAAACGTATGAAATATGTATAAAGGTGATTGAAATATGGGTAGATCGTTACAAGTTATCACGCAATAAATATGTGTTATTACCTGTTTCTGTTCATTGCCGATGCATTTTACGATTTATTGTTGCAGAGAAAACTGCATTCCACATCCTTATAAAACGCAAAGAAGAATTAACGACACAGGTAATGATACGAAATATTCATTTTGGTAGGCATATTGCACAGACATGTTCATATTCGTATCGGTTAGGTGTTGCAGATGCTGAGATAATGTGTTAATATCCTCATTGGGGCAAACGTCGTACGGTGAAGTTGATTGCTATGGGGCCAAGTTTCTGCTCACCAGCTACACTCCGTGTATCACGTGAAAATACATTCTGGAACAAGCAGTAAAATTATACATCCATGGCTGTGGCGCATATGTATTTTCGAAACGTACCAAAAGAAAGCGAGTTTGCGTTTTCGTGGTAACGAGGCCTGGAACAAGCTGTAAAATTATGCATTCATGGCAATGGTAAATACGTATTTTCGATTTGTACGAAAATAAAGCCAGTTATCTAAGTTGTTTTGTTAGATTGCGTTGGCAATAGTATTCTCTTTCAGCGTATAACTGAGAATAACTGTATTAAAGTGACAGAAGTTCCTACAAACGAATAATTTACCAAGTAACCTGTTCTGTTCCGCGAAAATGTCAGTAGCAACTTTGGTGTCTGGGATGGTGTGACGTAATGCTTTCTCATTGGCGTTCGCGATCACGTGACGGAATGCCTGATTTTGTCGAATTTATTTTCTAAAAAATAATAATAATCTTCAGCTTTTATAATAAATAATTTTGTTTTTTGTTATCTCCTTAACATGATTAATCATTGAAAACTGCTATGCGTCATATTTATTCTTAGCGGACACAAGCCTATTTTGGTCCGTTTTCGAGTTATTTTGGTTGATTAAATGATATGCCAGCAAAAATCTTACAATGTAGCAAATATATTTATAGTTTTTCTTAATGATACACGAATGGTTTAAGATATTTTATTTTTTATTATGTCCAGTAAGAAATAGTGGAAAAATGGATGAATAAATATACAACTGTAAAGAGGTACTGTATTGCATTAACACTTTGAAACCATCACTAGTAAAATAATTTCGATAAATGAAAATTCTAAGTTAGTGTACTCAGCTTTCTGACGTATGAAGTCCTTATCATTCTTAGTTATTTTCTATGAAACACTACAACTTTAAAATAGTGAAAATAAAACAAAAAAAAAAGTATTCGTGAGATAAAAAAAAAAAAAATACTTACTCATACTAGCTTTTGCCTGTAGATAATTCTTGAACATTATATTACATACAAACACTTGAAAACTTTTACCCCCTATAGTCTACTTGTCATCCAAGTAACTCAATAAATTAAAAATGGCACTGTGGAAAACAATATAAAGTTACTTATGTGATAGATCTTCCTTTATTGGTCTCTGGTTCGGTTATGTTCCACTCTGCGGCGATACATTATTGTAATGCGGAGCAGAGCGAATTACGAGTGATAGCTACCTGTAACAACAACATTTCTTGATTGTTTTTATTTGAGTCCGCTATCATGTATAAACTAAGTACATTAGACGATCAGTTTGAATCTTCAGCCTAAACTCATGTTTCCTTCGTGAGTTTTATTGTGGCTTACTGGAATGGGTGTTTTTATTTTTATATTATCTATCTTCCTTAAATGTTTAAAGGTGTTTAATCTGTCCTGTAAGCCTTACTAAAGCGTGCTTTATATAAGTGAAGTACGGATGAGCTTTATCTGCTTATGATTCAGCGCTGAGCAGTAAACACCCTTTACCGAATAGGATCATCGGATTAGGTTACGCTCAGGAAACTTCCGTAGATTAATAATGTGAACATGTCGCTTTTATTATTAATGAGCACAGTATGTTTACCGTTTTCATAGAATAATTGCAGAATCCTACTGTTCAAACAGGCTACTCAGTGTAATTACATTTTCAGAGAAAGAATACGCAAGTTATTCAAGGTGCTGTGCTGTTTAATTTAAAAGCCTGTAATTCCAACGAAACTACGGAATAAGGAATTATTTATTATTTTAGTTTCTGGAGCTACTCTTACTTTTTATAGGGAAATCCATTAAGTTTAATTCTGCTATATATTATGTAAATTGAAATTCTTTTTACCAATCGTTAGTGGATTTCAAGTTTGTGAACGCTTTCAGAAACTAAGCAGCAGAGACGGATGGACCGTCATTTAAGTAAAAAAAAAAGTTTGAAAAAGTTCTGCCACATTTCATGTTTTAATAGTTTTCATTAGCTTTGATGAATAATTTGTTGTAAATATTATTTTAAAAGTTTGTTTACATGGATTTTGTAATAAACGTTGAAGTCATTTTAGAGCTTATAAACTAATTCGGAAGAAATTTCTGCCTCTGCGTCTCTCTTTTCTCTCTTCAAATCCACTTTTTATTTACACTGCTGACGGAGAGAAAGCAATCTACGAAATAAAGAAGGTCAGTATTAGTTGTAATAAGAATTACTACTCACGAAAAGAAAAAGAAAGGAAAGAAACCTGACAGAACAAAAGGTGAATAATTAGAGGTAATGAAGAATAGAAACCGTTACATGTGGCTTCTACGACCGGACGACATATACAGAAACGATTAAACACTTCTTCAAACTGCGGCATCCAAGCAGTCGCGCAATATTGTACAGTGTTTAAAAAACAAAATCTTGTAAAAACCACGTGTGTTCGTATGAAATACCTTAGGAGCAGTGCTGGATTTCCCATTAGGCTGTATAGGCTCCAGCCTAGGGGCGGCAGCGTTTTAGAGGCGGCAAATTTCCTAGGGTGCCCGCTTTACGGTAGTAAGCCGTTAGATTTGTGTGTGATTGTAAACATGATAGAAAAACGTCTACTATAAATTTTCATTTATGTGGTGATATCTAGTAGTGAAGTGACAAACTCGGAACAATTAATAAAAAAGAAAAATACGTTTACTATCAATTTTCATTTAGGTAAGTGGTGACAGCGAACAATTAGCTAAATTATTAATTTAATTCTTCATTAGTTTCCTGACGCAGTCTGTAGCCCATCGTATATTTCCAAAGGAAGACTCTAAAGACAGAGGTAAATTTCTGCTGACAGACTTACATTTCTGATTTCTATAATAAAAATACTTAAGTATGATCAAAGATTTCACTCATGGAGTATCTGGATGTTGAAAGTCCCCAAGCGCTCGAAAGTTCTAATTTTATTGAAAAAATCATTGAAAATTCAATGATTTTTGAAACTTAATTCGTCATTTCGAAGCTAATAATGATTTAAATTCTTTCAATTTTTTAAGGAACACGCATTGAACAATGGCGGAACCGGTATTCTGATTGAAATTAATATAAATTATAATCGTTTAATAATAATTTATTTCAAATCAGAGCGTACGTCTTAACGTGTTTTCTGTTCTTTGCCAATAAAAAGTGTGTTACGAAGTTTGTCATATGGAAAACTGTCAGTGAGAAAGTTGTTCCTCTACGTTCACCAATCAAAAATCCCGTAGAAAACTATTATTATGTATTAAATTTTTTATTTTCTTGTTTGTATTCTTGTTTCATAATAAACATTCATTTTTCTTGTTTCTATTTTATGACTAAATCTGAATACTTTCAAGTAATAAAGTCACTCTTAATCTATATCCATTCACATATACATCTAATCGTTTGTTACCTAACAAAGGTAATACAAATTAGTGATTAGTGTAGGTATGAAGGGGGAAAGGACGGCACAAAATGAACAGCCAACACTAAAAAAAAGTTTAAATCCTGCCCTGCTTAGGTGGACGAGTTTGTAACAGTTCACTGTTCAGTACATTTGATTTTTGAAGGGCACAGAATCCTTAAACACCAGAAAGAACTGTAAAGTGACGATGAATATCGTTGACGACTTCGCTCCATTTGACCGCGAGAGTGTAATAAGTAAAGTTAACAAGCCAGTGTGGCTCAGTACGTTATGGCGCCGCGCACTGGATCGGAGAGGTTCAATGGAGCCGGGCACGAGCCCAGGAGCTCACGTATCGCCCGTCCTAACCGCTGTTTTTAGGCGATTTTCCTCAACCAGCAAGTACAAATGCCAGGACGGTCCCCAATAACCGACCTATAAACTCACCTTTCACAAACAAAAAAATCATTTTTCACATACAGAATGGGCTTACACATTTTACAGATGGAAATACTTCACTTAATCGATTAATACTACCGGGAATTAAGTATAAATGCTTGAAGCCATTAAAGGAAATGCAGCCGTAAAATCGTAGCTCCAAATTTGACGATGCCAACGATGGATAAAGCTGATCAAAGGCAGTCGACCCCAAAATGTCGAGAAAAGGTGTTGAAGGAGGAGTGTAATAAGTAAAGTTGCCTGATCCGCCAAAACCAACATGAAGAAGATTTATAGTGTTTCCACAAGTCCGCTGGCTTCCGGTTTTTATTAGTATTATTTTTAGACACAGTAATCAGGAAGTTTCAAAATATGCAGACATTCACAGTGATATTAAAAAAACTAAAATTTTACGGTCACATCAAAAGAATGAACCCTAACACACTGACAAGACAAATAGTTGAATTCTATGAAAACCGAAATAAAGCAATATCAGAAACAATAAAATGGATTGGAGAAATCAAGAAATAACTCACATTAGCAGGAATTTCTCCAAAAGATATCGAAAATAGAGATATGTTGAAATCAAAAATTCACAAGTGGCAAGTTGATCGAGAGAAAAGACTAAAGAAAATACCTGGAACGCATGGTCAGATTAGAGAAAAGAAGGCCACAGCAAGCATAAGGAGCGCTAATGACCTAGACGTCGATGCGCCCTAAAACACCAACAACCAACCAACAAGCAGGCATAAGGGAATATGGACACAAAAGATAGCAAACAAACGCTTCTGAGTACTTTGCGTAGCCCCAATGGGCTTATCCACAAATAATAATAACAATTTTCTTAACACTATCTCAGGGGTGTAATGTCTACCTACTAGAGGTCACCATTCGGGAATTAAACTATTAGAGAGAGTGACCTGATTATTCATAGTGGACCACGTGCAGAGAGCTGTAGCTGAGGTGGCGGACACGAGGTTCGGGAGGACGCTCCGGCGATCAGATAACTGTGAACATGGACCCATTTCCTACCAGACACATCCGTTAAGCAAGATTCCACTTGACTGACATAAGTACCTACAGCATAAGCGTTTTGAGAATCTCACTGTTCGTCTATTGGTCTGTAATTTTCCCAAATAAAGTGCAAGAAATATTTTATGCAGAGTTAAAAATTCTGCCGCTACATTATTTGGAACAATCAACCTCTTTCACTGTGCCATAATTGGTTAGTAGAGTGAAGTGTCCCATGTGGTAACACTCATTATACATGAGAGAAGATGAGATTGAAATTAGCAGAGCTTAGAAGACGCCGAGAACAAACGGCATCAGAAACAGAAAGAAGGGTAGGAGAGGAAGAAACTCAAAGGAAAGAACAACCCAAATGAGCCCACATGCACTGCCCATAACTAAGGCGGTGCCTGCACCAGGAAGACGGCAAAGGCTCAATTCATCGCAGTGCCAATGGAAACCAGAGGCACCTTCTCCAGGGCTCCGGGGGTGGCCTGCTCTGATTCCAGGAGGGAACTCCTGATATGGGAGTAGGTGGTTCCAAGGACAAACCGGAGAAGAACGAGACCACTACCTGGAACGTGAAGCTGGCTGACGGCACTTTGTGGTCAGCATGTCAGCAGTTACCCCGCTGCATCAGCAGAGACAGCTGGCGGCCTGGATGTCGACGCAGGCCAGCAGTGTTACAAAAAGAACATTACAAATAGACAGTTTATTGATTAGGAGTATGAAAATACATAGACAATTGCTGATTTTGGTGTGAATTAGTGTGATGGTAGATTAATTAGTAGATTAGTTAGGAGATTAAATGGTATATTAATTATTAGAATACTTTAAATCCTTAAGAATAATTATCCAGATGTATATATTTTTTAAAGTAAATTGTTTTAAGAAGAGAGACTGTAGAAAGTAAGGCCCTAGTTTAGGTAACAAGGTAGCAGGCTACGGAAAACCAGGAAATAAATGTCCATGATCACTAATAAATGTAGTTGATTTAAGGGATATTGCCATAATTCGTATTAATTCCGCTGAGTCAGTTCAATTAACTTATGCCATTGGGTTGGTTCGCAATTACTAGTTATCTTGCGACTACTGCGAAAATGTTTAATGACATTAATTATTGCATGTACGTGAGTGGATTTTGGTTGCCTATCTTTAGAGACGTAACAAGTGTGATGACGGGGGAGACTCAGTGCAGTGTAGTTTGGAATGGGGACACGAGGCGGTAGTGTGTCCACTGAGAGTTAGCCGCACAGTATCTGCCATAGTGTCAGTTTAATTAGCTGTCGTAAATCAACAGGTCAGGGTTGTTTTTTATAATTATTATTATTTTAAGGAGGAACGTGTTGTTCGAAGCAACGTGAGACTGTGGCCTCTATACCCGTAAACTTGTTGCCGCTAACATAACCAAAAGTTCTGGAATTGTCTTAAAATGTTAAATAGTTTTAGCGCGAGAAGTGTATGCTAATAAGAAGCCAGGAACTGTTTCCCCTCTAGGAATGAATCGCACGACTGGCGGCCTGACAACTGAATCCGCGTTTTTCAAAGGGCGTAATCAACATTTTTTTTCATATTTGTCTTTTCTGGCGTTTTTTGTTCCTTGGGGATAGAGTTATCAGTTTCTTTTGAAAAGGGACAGTGGGAAATGTTAAGTTAACACCCTGCATTTCAAATGAAAATAACCATATAACGCTAATAATAATAATGTCCCCGGCACCCCGGGTACTAGTCCCGAATAGCGACCAGCGGACGTGTCAGTGAGAGGGGCCAAGGGGATTAAGGGAGTTGTCAGTTTCTGCCGAGACAGGAATGCTGTTGCTAAACTAAAACAGTGGAGTTCGGCGTATAAATGAAGACCCTACATAATTTATTTTTAGGTTTATCTAAAATCCCGCAACCAACTAGGAAGCACGTAGCACAGTGGAACATCTTTTACAAGTATTTGGCTACTGTCAAAGCCGCTTGTTTGGTTTTGCTTATGGCTTTATGCCTCGTCGACGTCAAGATCATTGGAGGCGGGAACAGATTAGGGACAAGTAACGGAAAGGAATTAAGCCCTCTCTTTGATTGATTTCGGGAAATCATGGAAAACCGAACTCTGGTTAGCCATATGGGGATACGAACTTGCGTCTTCACCTACCATGTTAGTTCCTTAGCAGCAGGAAGACAGTCAGTTTAAGGAAACGCTGTGTTGTAAATTATCCAAAGGTTTATATATTTTTCCTTTTCCCGAGCCAATAGCAGAAGAGAAGACACGTTAAGGACGAGGTGGTTTCTGAAGACAAATTCAAGTTAGAGATTTCGGTTTGATGGTTTGGGAACGACTGCCCGGGCTCCCTCTACGGGCAATAATCAGTTTTCGTTCTGATGACTGAGGGTGTGTGCAGACAGTGTCAGAGACTTTGTATTTATTTCAATTTTCATTATAACTGGATTAAATCAAATATGCATGTCGAAATTCAATTCAAATGAGAGTTGTTAATGTATTCGTTAATTAAATGCTATGCCGTGGTTATTTTCGTTTTGGATTCATGTACAAGTAATCCGAAATATAAATCTTTCTATCCTATTATTAAGATTAATCATGCTTATTAATGTTACAGTAAATATCGTTATTGATAATCAGTTGTTAACATATGAATTGTGACGCAAAAATAGCCATGAAGAAATTTAGTAAAAAAATCCTCATAAACCTCACAGTAAACCTCCTATCATTATTTCCTCTCCCTTGACTTTAAAATTTTTTAGTTTATAATCGTCTTTTGGGAAGTAAGAACAAAAAAGTGCAAAGTTATATATTTCGAAGGATCGAGAAGTTATGATGCTGTCATGGAATAAATAATGACCAATTCCACAAGGATTCCGTCTTTCAGTCGATTGGGAACAATAGGAATCCAATATTCATGTTTAAAACTAAGTTTGAGGTTTACAAAAATGTATCAAGGTAACTAGCATTAATTACCAAAATAATGTTTAACTTTGAGTGCTACCAACAAACCAAATAGTCAATCCAATATCTGTAGAATGAAACAAGAGTACAGATTGATTCCTACACTCTACATGGAAACGGGAAATCTATATTACCTACTGAATGAAAGCCGTCAAAATAATAGTCTCTTTATTTAAGCTAAAACCACAAATAAGTTGCAAAGAAATATGCGGCTATTTTAACTTTTCACAGTAATTATCGCCACATTCGAATTCGGAATTAAGTGCTACAACAAAGAATTGCCATTAGATTTAATTAAATGTCTGGATCGTTTCGGCGAAACACCAAGTGTGGTATTAGCGAGCTGACGCGTTAATTATGTATAATAGCTAGTTTAATTTATGGCTTTCACTGTCAACGCATACCACTAGATATCAAAAACTACAATACATTTAAGTATCTGTGGATTTATAGCGGTTGTCTGGCAAATTACTGGCCTTGACGATAAAATAATGATATAACAGCTCTTTTTACCCCAACATGATTGGATCTTTGACAAGCATACCTGTACATGTAAAACTGTAAATAATTTTATCAAATCCTCTTCGACACGCCTACTGAATATAAGTGCTGTGCGTATTATTTCAACTGTATGAAACCGAATATCGCGTAAGAACAAAATTTGTTGTAAGAGAAGGTAGAAGGCCAATCGAAATTCATTCTAAGTTCAGAACAGATAACCAGGATTATCTTCGACTTTGTAAAATAAAGGTGGCTTTCCGTATCCAGCTACGGGAATGCTGCTGTGACCAAGTTGTAGCGTAATAAGCAGCGCTTACAGTATAACCACTAATCGACAGATCATGGTACTTAAGTTTTATTATGCTTTAATAAGTAATGGGAGGACCCAAATGCAAACCTTTTTTTTTTTTACTTATGGCTTTACGCCTCGTCGACGGCTAAGGTCATTAGAGGCGGGATGGCACTGGGGACAAGGAACTGGAAGGAATTCGGCCATTGCCTTTTTTGAAGGAAGCATCCCGACATTCGCCTGGAATGATTTAGGGGAAACATGGAAAACGCAAATCTGGATGCCCGGACGGGGATTCGAATCACCGTCCACCCGAATGCGAGACCAGAACGTTAAATACAAACCTTTTGACAGTTCATGCTTGATTATACTATTTGGAAAGTATTTTACAAAGCATGAACAAACGTCATATTACTATTACATGTCAAAAAATTATCATAATCCACATGAAATCAGAAAAATGAACAGTTGTCATTGAACAACTTTATGATGAAATATTAGTTGCTTTTTGCGTTTATACCCGTTAGATATCTTAGGTTCCTGCTATTTATTTTTTAACGTATAGGGTATATTACACATGAATAATGGAAGCGGAAAAGCTCTAGTTTAAAACTTATCAAGTATGGATTTCAATGGAAATTGTAGAGTTATGGGATGCACTACATTTGTCAAGGTGGAGCCACCTTGCGTCACCGTGTGTGTGAATGGTGTGAAAGAGGCAACAGCTGCCATCTATGTGCAGGTGTTTAAGACGCCACTTTTGTTCTATGGTCCTGCTTCAAATACCGGGAATTGGCCACCGGATGCAGCACCCTGATTGCCAGAGCTGGGGGTGGCGCGCCAACTGACCTCGTGGGTGGACGAGGACAAAGGGACTCGTCGTGCGGAGAGGAGGACGGTTTTGGTGATACGCAGCAGCGTCTTGTTCAAGTGTGATGTGTAAAATCTGTGAAAAAGTGTTTCATGTCAGGGGTCAGAGTGAGGCTGATATCTTTTACTGCATTTTAGTCGACGTAAGAGTTTATCCAGCACGCAAGCAACATCACGGTAATGTGCTAATATATATATATATATATATATATAATATAAACTTTATCACTGCATTGAAATTTTCATGCGACTGCACCTGAAAAGACCCGGAAATTTTCTCATGCGCCAGTTTATTATTGCTTTATCCGGACACTGTCATTTATTTTTATGTTTCTTGTACTAAGAAATACATGCAAGGCATCCCATGTTGGAGCAAATTATTCATATAAAAATTTTAATTTAGTGTTCTTTTCTTTTTTTCGTTTGTGCATATTGTAAATAAATGTTATGTAGTTTCAAACAGAAATATTATCCCAGAATTATTTTTTAAAAAAAGAATTAGTATTGAATAATTAAATAACGGTTTGTCAATGGTAATATCCAGTTAATAATCATTAAGTAACGAAAGATAATCGTTACAAAATCTCTGGATTTGGGTGCATAGTAGTGCACCCGCCAAGTCGAGTCAACGGCGGGCGGCACTGCCTACCCTTTTTACACGCTTTATATTAGCTTGACTTGTATGTATGAATGTAACGAAATTTTACAACTCCATTTTGACCCACTTCTAGATGTCCGAGCTGGTTGAAATTTGGCACACATATTAAGAACCGGTGACAATACAAGAATTTCATAGCTATATCCTGCGATTCTCATGACTTTGACAGTAACAAAAGAAAAATGGTTGAATGTCGTGAAATTTTGCAATTTAATTTTAACCTAATTCCAGATGTCTGAATTGTTTGAAATTTTGCTGATGTATTGATAACTGATTACAATACAATAATTTCATAGCTATATCTTGATATTATCATTACTTTGACAGAAAAAACAGAAAAAATTTGCACACGTTTTAAGAACCGTTAACAATACAGCAGTCTCATAGCAACGTCCTGCTATTCTCGTTACTTTGACCATCTCCAGTTTCCCGGGTGTGATTTACGAGCCTTGGTTGCTGACGACGATCGTCTTCCACTGTCTCCTATCCAGAAAGGTTTCTCTGTCTGCAGTCACTTAACGTGATGTTGAATAGTGAGTATTCGAAACATTACTTCGTACTATTATAGAAGAGTAGTCTTCCACATTTACCCTGCTATTGGACCTCTGGCTGAGCTGCCATTTAATTGTAATAATTAAAAATGAAACTACAACACAAAGATAAAGAGAGATTGGCGAAGAAAAGCCAACAGTAGGAAACATACTTTTGAAACTATCTGAACTAAAAAGTTAAAAATAAAATTGTAGTTTAAAAACTAAAAACACCTTTTCGTAGTAATGTGAACTAAAAGGTTAAAAATAATCTTAAATATAACGATTTTGTTTAAAAGTGATGGGACGTCCCACAATACAGGATAAATTTTTTTTTTGAATAAGCTTAAAGAATAAAGTCACTGATTACAAAATTAACTTTAATGTAAAAAAAAAGAAAGAAAGATAAAGCGTGGGTTGCTCTCTACACAACTTTTGACAATGACTCTACCTTTACAAACAGCGAACGACAAAAAATATAAGACAACTTATATAGCACCCCATGCTTTTTTACATTAAAGTTAATTTTGTAATCAGTGACTTTATTCTTTAAGCTTATTCAAAAAAAAAAAAATTATCCTGTATTGTGGTACGTCCCATCACTGTTAAACAAAATCTTGATATTTAAAGATTATTTTTAACCTTTTAGTTCACATTACTACTAAAGCGTGTTTTTAGTTTTTTAAACTACAATTTTTTCGAAGTGAATCAAACCAATTTTGTGCCTCAATTTCATAGATCGTATTGAATCTACATTTTTAAAATTTCTGTTACATATAGATATCAGCAATTACCATCAAAATTCTAAGGTACTTCTCGCAGTCGCAGAAAGCTGAAAATTTGGCACACATATGACATTTTTCACATATATTATAAGAAAAATCTGAATCTCGGAAATTTCCACATATCTACCCCTTACTTACCCCTAACATGAAATCGCTTTCTACCCAAATAACTTAATCTACTTCAGATTTCCATTGTAGGGTGAGCTTACTGAGTTTAATTAATGTGTTAAATTTTACTTCTTTACTTTCCGTATTTTGTAAGATAGTGAAATTCAAAATTTTATTCCGACCACGACACCTAGTCATCAAAATTTCACTGTACTTTCATTAATTCTAGATACAAGTAATCATAAGAAATGTTTAATATTTTTTTACCCATATTTATTTAATTACAATCCTAAACATGAAAAATTCTGGCACATATGTGCGGGGTTAATTGCATTGCTCCGGATTAAGGTATATTCCTGATATTTCTTTAATACATTGAGATCAACAAGTTTAACTAACATATTAAGTTTTACTTTGTACCTTATGTTTAGTTTGGAAGTTAATCAATATTTACATATGGTGGTAGTTAAACCAGCGGCAATCTGCATTGCTAAGCTTCAGTGCACACTCTTTGTTTTAAGAGTGCAACATTAGTAACGTACTGTATATTGATGTCTTAAGTTCTGAAAAGTTACTATTTACCGATTTTCGAATGTAATTTTTACATCTGGGTAACGAATAAGATTAAGCGATCGACTTACAAAATGAAATGAGATTCCAGAAAAACAATTCATGTAAAATTAGGAACAGTCTCGTGCTTGTGCAGTGACAAAAATTTATGAGATCTTCGGAGCCACGTCTACGCTTTACTGTGTGTATTCACTTCACTTTGTGATACAGAATGGTTTCTCTCCGTGATATCAATTTTATTTAGAATTAAAAATGGGGTGATTTGGCTATTACACATGTCATAATTTTTACTGAAATGGAGTGTTGATTTGCCACACCTGCGCCTCTATCTTTCCTACTTTAACCTAACCAGGTAATCCTACCGGGTACAGGGGACCAACAGTTTAAAATGGAACTCGAACCACGAAAGCGTATCTGGCGTGCTTCAGATTGCACACCAAGCTGTGTCAGAGGTTGAAGTCGGAGGTTATGGGCCTTTGAAAATTCCGATATCCAGCCATACACCCTAACCACTGAGCCACCAGACAATGACTTAAACAATAAATACCAATATTATTGTAAAGTTTTAAGGAAAACACATTTGAAGAAAAATCAAAACTACACGAACTCAGAGACGAAAGGAAAATTCATTGATCTGAATTGTTGGAGTATACGTGCTTTTCCTCTAATCTTTTTCTATTTAGCTTTTGTCCCTTCCCAATTCTCAAACTATTCGTAATTGCTCACCATTATTCATCAAACCAAGAAGCAAAAAATATTTACACAAACAGTTAAATCGATTCAAGTATGGTTGGAATAAATGTATTCATCTCAAAGGACGATGTTAAAATATAAAAGCAATTCCTAAATTAAAATAGTGTTCTTGCGAATATGATATACAACATGCAAAATAGAATTAGTGTTTGTAAAACTATCATAAAACTGTACAATAATAATAAAAACACTTTTTTTGTGCTTTGATTGATTTCAAATAAATATGTGCCACAGAGTATAGTGAATAGGATAAACATGTTAATAATGATACGGTTAACACGATATTTTGTACTAACAGTTGATTCTAATATGCGACTGTTTTTACACGCTTTATATTAGCTTGACTTGTATGTATGTATGTATGTATGAATTTTACAACTCCATTTTGACCCACTTCCAGATGTCCGAGTTGGTTGAAATTTGGCACATATATTAAGAACCGGTGACAATACAAGAATTTCATAGCTATATCCTGCGATTCTCATGACTTTGACAGTAACAAAAGAAAAATGGTTGAATGTCGTGAAATTTTGCAATTTATTTTTAACCCAATTCCAGATGACCGAATTGTTGAAATTTTGCTGATGTATTGATAACTGATTACAATACGATAATTTCACAGCTATATCTTGATATTATCATTACTTTGACAGAAAAAACAGAAAAAATTTGCACACGTTTTAAGAACCGTTAACAACACAGCAGTCTCATAGCAACGTCCTGCTATTCTCGTTACTTTGACCATCTCCAGTTTCCCGGGTGTGATTTACGAGCCTTGGTTGCTGACGACGATCGTCTTCCACTGTTTCCTATCCAGAAAGGTTTCTCTGTCTGCAGTCACTTAACGTGATGTTGAATAGTGAGTATTCGATACATTACTTCGTACTATTATAGAAGAGTAGTCTTCCACATTTACCCTGCTATTGGACCTCTGGCTGAGCTGCCATTTAATTGTAATAATTAAAAATGAAACTACAACACAAAGATAAAGAGAGATTGGCGAAGAAAAGCCAACAGTAGGAAACATACTTTTGAAACTATCTGAACTAAAAAGTTAAAAATAAAATTGTAGTTTAAAAACTAAAAACACCTTTTCGTAGTAATGTGAACTAAAAGGTTAAAAATAATCTTAAACATAACGATTTTGTTTAACAGTGATGGGACGTCCCACAATACAGGATAAATTTTTTGTTGTTGAATAAGCTTAAAGAATAAAGTCACTGATTACAAAATTAACTTTAATGTAAAAAAAAAAAAAAAAAAAAAAGCGTGAGTTGCTCTCTACACAACTTTTGACAATGACTCTACCTTTACAAACAGCGAACGACAAAAAATATAAGACATCTTATATAGCACCCCATGCTTTTTTACATTAAAGTTAATTTTGTAATCAGTGACTTTATTCTTAAAGCTTATTAAAAAAAAAAAAAAAATTTATCCTGTATTGTGGGATGTCCCATCACTGTTAAACAAAATCTTTATATTTAAAGATTATATTTAACCTTTTAGTTCACATTACTACTAAAGTGTGTTTTTAGTTTTTTAAACTACAATTTTATTACCTTTTTCGTTCTTTACCTTTCATCGAGACATGTGAACAGGTTTTTTTTCTTTCTAAATTTACATAAACGCAATGTGTGAAGCCCCAAAAATATGTATATTGCATATTTTTTTTCTTCTTGCTGTTGTGGTTAGGTTGAAATGCGTCCTGGACCATAAGAAAAAATTTCGTAAAAGGCAAATAATTCTTTGATAGCTGCATTATTTTCCGTGTGGTGGAAAATTTTTGTAGCGGCAATGTGATCTAGACTTAAACCAAATGTGGTTTGAATTTTTTAAATTAATAGTTGTTCAAGTTTCTGGATTGCATGTAGCAGTTACTATTTTTCTGCGACTTTTTTGAACATGAAAACATAGTGCAAACATCACATTTGCCAGCATATCCGTTATAGTTTCGCAGTTGACACACGATTCGGTCTCATTGCATTTTAAAATTTGAAACATTATTCTGCTTATAATTCAATATGGGACGAAATGCTTACTTCAGTAAAATAAAAGTACCCGACCCGCTAGTTCTGGTGGTTACCTTACCAGGAGCCTAGCATGGAGCTATCTGGTTCCAGTACTTGTGGAAAAAGAAACTTTCGTCATCACAATTTAGCCAGCATGGTAAAAGAGATGCTGGTGCACAATTCCTAATCATCAGATTGTGCATAAAAATCCTGGGCTATACCCAGAACCTCTCCGTTTTGCGTATTCAATGAGGACATACGATACTTTTGATGGTGATCCGTCCGTCTGTTTTGGACGTAAAACACAGCAGATTCCTTGGTGTCTTTCGGAACAATACACAGGACGCACACACTGACACAGCCATCAACACATACGAATACTTTCACACTGGCGCTCGCAACGAGGAACCGTCCCATTTCACTTCCTGGGAGATACAAGGTTAGTCTCTCCCAAACTGCCGAAGTTGCTCTAAGATTTTCTACGCCGAATAAAGTACCGTTATCGAGGCGGTATGAAACTTCGTGGAAGATATACACTCCTGGAAATTGAAATAAGAACACATTGACGCCGGTGTGTAAGACCCACCATACCTGCTCCGGACACTACGAGAGGGCTGTACAAGCAATGATCAAACGCACGGCACAGCGGACACACCAGGAACAGCAGTGTTGGCCGTCGAAGGGCGCTAGCTGCGCAGCGGTTGGGCACCGCCGCAGTCAGTGTCAGCCAGTTTGCCGTGGCATATGGAGCTCCATCTCAGTCTTTAACACTGGTAGCATGCCGCGACAGCGTATACGTGAACCGTATGTGCAGTTGACGGACTTTGAGCGAGGGCGTATAGTGGGCATGCGGGAGGCCGGGTGGACGTACCGCCAAATTGCTTAACATGTGGGGATCGAGGTCTCCACAGTACATCGATGTTGTCGCCAGTGGTCGGCGGAAGGAGCACGTGCCCGTCGACCTGGGTCCGGACAGCAGCGACGCACGGACGCACGCCAAGACCGTCGCATCCTACGCAGTGCCGTAGGGGACCGCACCGCCACTTCCCGGCAAATTAGGGACACTGTTGCTCCTGGGGTATCAGAGAGGACCATTCGCAACCGTCTCCATGAAGCTGGGCTACGGTCCCGCGCACCGTTAGGTCGTCTTCCGCTCACGCCCCAACATCGTGCAGCCCGCCTCCAGTGGTGTCGCGACAGGCGTGTATGGAGGGACGAATGGAGACGTGTCGTCTTCAGTGATGAGAGTCGCTTCTGCCTTGGTGCCAATGATGGCCGTATGCGTGTTTGGTGCCGTGCAGGTGAGCGCCACAATCAGGACTGCATACGACCGAGGCACACAGGGCCAACACCCGGCATCATGGTGTGGGGAGCGATCTCCTACACTGGCCGTACACCTCTGGTGATCGTCGAGGGGACACTGAACAGTGCACGGTACATTCAAACCGTCATCGAACCCATCGTTCTACCATTCCTAGACCGGCAAGGGAACATGCTGTTCCAACAGGACAATGCACGTCCATATGTATCCCGTGCCACCCAACGTGCTCTAGAAGGTGTAAGTCAACTACCCTGGCCATCGAGATCTCCGGATCTGTCCCCCATTGAGCATGTTTGGGACTGGATGAAACGTCGTCTCACGCGGTCTGCACGTCCAGCACGAACTCTGGTCCAGCTGAGGCGACAGGTGGAAATGGCTTGGCATGCCGTTCCACAGGACTACATCCAGCACCTCTACGATCGTCTCCATGGGAGAATTGCAGCCTGCATTGCTGCGAAAGGAGGATATACACGGTACTAGTGCCGACATTGTGCATGCTCTGTTGCCTGTGTCTATGTGCCTATGGTTCTGTCTGTGTGATCATGTGTTGTATCTGACCCCAGGAATGTGTATATAAAGTTTCTCATTCCTGGGACAATGTATTCACGGTGTTCTTATTTCAATTTCCAGGAGTGTATGAGCGTAGTACACGCAAGTTACATCATATAAGCAATACACGCAGTGTTACGGCTGTGATTTACAACCTACTCGCTTCAGTCTCCCCGGCTCCTTGACGAGCTCTTCGGAAGCAGAGAAGAAGATGAGGCCAGTCACAATCAAGTGTATGTTCTCTCTTTCTCACTGATAGCAATATAAAGAAAATACTTTTTCGTGATTACATTCAACCGCTTAGAAATATTTACTAGCGAATATGTGTTATTTCAGATGCAGTAATAATTATTTAAAAATGAAATATATATATTGATGAAGTAAGTAGTAACTGAAGTTTTTAAAAGTAGAAGGTGATATAATGAAGTAAAAAAAAAAAAAGAAGTTGATATTTGAGTAATGAAGTTAAATATAAGTGGAAAAGAAGTATGAAAAAAACCCATTACTTTCCAAGAATTGTTGAAAAGAGGACACCTTTTTCAACTTCGAGATGTGATGGTTAAAATTTGTGTTTCATTTATAGAAAACCAATCCTGCTGAAGTTTCAGTAATCTGGATAAGATTAGAGTAGGAGAACACAGTCGTCCTCGGAGAAGAATGGGATATAAAGGAAAGATTGCTGGAAGACAATTTATGATATGAATTGTTCTTAAATGATATCCAAAAATGTTAGAAAGAGAAAGGATTAGATTTTTTTTTTTTTTTTTTTTTTTTTTTTTTTTTTTTTTTTTTTTACCTTTTGGCTAAGTATACAATGTTTACAGTACGAGACAATAAATAAAAATGAGTGATACACAAATAATAAATAAGGCACCTGAAATAAAAATTAACAATTTTAAATGCAGATTGTCCAACCACTCTATAGTAGCCCTAGATGCTTTAGGAAAGTCTCCCAGCGAACTTGGATACGCCCTGTTACTACACTCAGTGACAATATGCCAAGTCTGTAGCGGTGCACCACAGTCACAGCGGGTGAAGTTCTCACACCCCAACTACAAATCAGTAAAACACACCGTCCATGGATGATCCGCATCCTGGTATGGGCAGGCCAAGTTTTACGTGTCTGGTCTGTGGGTGGATGCTGGGCGCTAACTAGTGACTGCCACTGTTCGGGAGTCGGGAGCTACATGGTTCATCCCTGTCTCCAGTCTGCTGTAGGATTAAACCCCTGCAGCGTGACTGATAAGGTAAACAAGTAATAAATAATAACTAAGCTGAATGTTACAATTCCTAACAGAGGAACAAGCTGTAGTTTTCTTTACAACACAAGAGTAGCGGATTTTGTGGACGTTGCAAGGTATATTGTTCCATAAAATACTGAGATTTCATTAGGTAATGCTACACAGTTGTATTGTATGCTGTGATCTATTATGTCGATTGCATGTAACCTGTTGATTTCCGAACGTTTTTTATTTGTTTTCTGTAGCCGCGATACCTACCAGCCAAGTGAGGCAGAGTCTCTTCCACTCATGTGATATTGCGTCAGTCGCGTTGAATTTCTATCCGCTTTAGCTACTTCACTTACACTTCCTACCATCGCACTCTCCCTGACACCTGAATCTGTCTAGTCCTGTTACAAGCAATCTAACACACTCCAACAGTCTCTCCACTAGGATCCAAAATTCTTTTAAGAATGTAGCATCCTAAGCATCATCATTCCTAATAACACTATTGACATAGCAGTCACACCATGACTCACAGGCTGGTCAACCCTGACATTCGTATAGTAAGCTAATATAACTTGCTAATAGCACCCTGCCTAAATCTATAAGACTGTTCACAGAACCTCCGACAAAACACATTTTCAGAGCAGCAGAAATGTCCACCATTACTACAGTAATTGTGATATCAACAGGCTCATTAACCCAAAATCAAATGTAAGAAAATATTCTGATAGCTGCTAATCTGTATTTATTATTTTTCATAATCCTATTTTTCAACTATCACCAGTCTCTCTTTTACTGTAGCCTCGTGAAGTTTCAAGGGTTTACTGTCGCTCGGCCAAGTTGTTAATTCACTACCCCCTTCCTGGTTTTCATAGAACTCATTAGTGTAAGCCGATAAGTTTTTATCAGAACTAGCCGTTCCCTTACTGGAAAATGTATCACTTCTGGCACACTTTGATATACAATTGTGATTCATCTGTATACAAATGACGTCCATTTTAAGAACGTAATAAAATAACTTAGCAAAAATACATTATTGTTTGTTATTAATATGTGTCTTACACCAAGTGTCCAACCATGGGGTTGTGGGAGTTGTAGCGTGCCATCAGAAACCACAAATGTTAGAAGCATCTGTATCATCGGGAAGGTTTATTATGCTTTTCATTACCGTGCTTATCTAATACCACAATTTGAAATCTTAAATTCAGTGACAATTTAATAATAGGAAGAGCGAAATCTTCAGTCACTAGCGGTCAAATCAAACAGAAATCGATATACACTAACATCATTAAATAACTTCACACACTAATAGAGCTTACTACTGCGTTCACGCACGTTATCTGAGTTTACGCGATGAACCTGCAAACCTGGAAACAAATTTTCAACAAAACTATACTTCAAAATATTCGACTTATTGCTACAAGTGTAGTCTCGGCGAACAGTTATACTTCTCTAATGAAAACTCGTGCAACGTGTAAGATTCGTAAATAATCCCAGTGTACTCTTATAAAACAAATCGCGAGTAGAATCGACCGATTAGCAATAAATACCAATGCTCTTTCATCTATATATACGGATATAGAGATAAATCTTAAATTACGTGGATAGTTTATGATATAAATCTTTATAATATATTTCTAAATTGTGGTTAAGAGCAATTCCTAGTAAGGCCTTCATTAGCCGCAATAAATCAACAGAATCTGTTGAGGCATATGCGTTTGTAATAGCTTTTTTCTGTATTTCTTAGTCATTTCTGATCGTCAATAAATTCATAAATCTATCGTCAACCTTTTAAATAGTTTAAAGTCTTAATTTTTAGTCAGAATTCTTATATATTTATACTTAATATTTTCCTTACTTTGTATTTACGTTTTCAACCAGCCTTTATTATTTGCTTTGTGTACCATGGTTTTGTGGTTCTCTGTCGCTTTTAAATATTCTTGCACTATGTTCATAACAAGATCGCAATTTCTTTAGTGAAAATGTGTCGAAGAATCCTACTTTCAAGCGTATTTAGTTTTTCCTCCGTACTCTCGATAAATGTTCCGTAAATATTCTGTAACCATTCAATGTATTCCGTTAGTATCGTACAACCATATACCGCAAGCTAAGAGTTTTGAAATGGAAGTAGGGCTAAAATACCTTCGCGGAATAATAACTCATAACTACACGTTACTGAATGAATTTTAGTTGTGATTACCTTACAGTTATTAAAACCATTGAGTATTTCTTTCTATTATTCTGTAAAGTCACATGCCAGCATAAAACTGGAAAGCGTACTGAAAATACTGTAATCATTCACAGAGCTTACAAAACACTGAACTTGTGTTTAAATGTAGGATTAAAAATTTTGCCTAGTATAAAAATTTCTGTTTCCCCATAGCTTAGTCTGCTGATAACCGATGAAGCCGGGAATATTTTTTTCAAAAAAGAACATGCTGAACGTCTTCTCAGTGTGTTGACCAATTAGTGCCAGGGATGAATTTCGTTTAGGACGTAAACAACGGCTAGAACATGGCACTGATCACGGCAGGGAGGTCTAAAACTGGAATAAGAAGCTCTGCCTTCGCAAATCCCTCGCTAGGGGCCTTTAACGTTGTCCACAATAGAAAGTTGAATTTTTTTGTATTTGAAGTTAGAAAATTAAAAGAACAATTATATTTTCTTCCGAAAGTTAACCGTAAGGACGCGACTAACGGGAATTGGTGTACGTCGACTACATTCCGCTTTTGAGGAATGTTTCAACATGCAGAAGCCGAGAATAACAAGTTCTGTTTAGGGCGTCTCCCAGTGAGGAATTTTCTCTCTGCTGACTGACTTTTGAATCATAAATTCACATCGCTGCCGAGGCGCCTGCCTGAGAAAGCATCTCTGATTTTCGGGAAAGTTTATCTTCTCCACCGGTGAGTGAGACCCCCCCCCCCCTTTTTCCCTCCCGTTTACTTCCTCCTGCATGAGTAGATTTCTCGTTTGTACCCGACTTGCTTAAGGTATGATTTTAGTGTTCTAGGCGAGTGGTAAATAGAATGTCTTTTTTTATTGCTCTGTCATAGATTGTAAGGTATATGTAAGATAGAGATCATACCCATAACAACAAAGTGGACCGAGCGTAATGAGTAAAGGATAACTGTCTGGTCTCGCATGTTAAATGACGTGGGTTCGAATCCCCGTCCGGGTGTACAGTTTTGGGCTTTCATGATTTCTCCAAATCACTTCAGGCAAATACCGGGATAGTTCCTTCAAAAGATGATGGCTGAATTCCCTTACGTCTCTTGCCCCCAGTCCTCGCCCACCTTTAATAACCTTAACGAGGCGTAAAGGCAAAAAAAAAAAGGCCACAGAGTAGTGTGATGTGTTGAACAATGCGGTCTGATCTAGAGAGAAATGGCAAGAGCTATCTATATAGCGCGGACCGAACAGTGGCTGCGGAAAACCAGCGAGATAGTGAAAAGTGATCGTGAGGAGGTGTTTCCAAAATTGTCAGCATGAAAGTTAAAGACGTGAACACACCAACAAAAAAAAAAAAAAAAAATTGTTGCGAAACTTCTTTCTGAGTGCTGTAAATCTAATGATGAATTTTTCGTTTTATTTACTGAGAGTTATACGAGTCCTAGTGAAAACAATTTATTGTGCTGTGAAATTTCTTTTTCAGGTGAAATTACTGTTTCTTTGAGCTGAAAGCAAAGTCTGTAACACTGAGTCATTTTCATAATTCAAGATGGTATGCGTTACCACTTAATGAGCAATTGAGGTGGTTGTAACGTAACTAGTAAATTTCGGAAACTTTTCGCGGGATCTGAATGTACATGTAGTTGTGATTTTAATTTGTTGAGCGTGGAGTGGACTCGCTGTTGTTCTCACGCCAGCTGTGGCGCATGCATCGTTGATTGTCTAGCTACATTTTCGGTTATTTGAAAAAATTATTGAGTAATTACACAGAAGACTAAATTGGCGTTGTTAGCATAGTTTCAGATGTTGCCGTTTCACCAAACCGTAAAGAAGTTTGATTTAAAATGTGTTTTATGTGTGTTATGATAGTGTGCAAGTTATCACATTTGGGTCTTTGGACATGTAGGTAATTGTCTGTGTAACTGCGTTTGTGGTGACTCTCACCCTGTTGTTTTGTATGGTAAAGCTAAGCATTACACTCGTGAGAAAACTACTCCCCAAGGACGGTATCATACGAGTTGAGTAACAGACAGATAAATCTTAGGAAAAGTTACTTATAAATATAATCGGAGCATTCCTTTACATCACTCATATTTCATAACAGACAAAAATGCCGATGTTGGTGATACATTTATTGTAACGATCAGTAATATCGGACTTGAGTCAAGGAATAATAAGAGCATAGAACAACCTACTACATGGAAGATTAATAAATGGTGGACACGTGAAAAACCTTTTCGGTATAAGAATGAACAAGCAGGGCCAAGTCTAGATGATTAATTATTTACACAAAAATGTAGACTAACACAATGTATAGTGATCACGTTATTTAAATATTTACAAGTTTCGAGTTAAAGTATGTAAAACTGGATAGTATATAAGTTAATTAGAACTGGATACATGCTTAATCACTATTAAACGAGTAATTGAATGCAAGATAATAAAAAAACAATATGATCAATATTTTTAATTATTTTTGGAAAAAGATTAATACAACGGGTGTGAGGTATATGCATGTAAGTGTACTCGCTGATGAGATGGGAAAGGCTGGGTACAAGGTAAAATGTTAATTATATTTTGTTTCAGGTCCATTGGGAATAAAAGAAACTTAATAAATATACACAAGGCTCTCAACGAGGGAGAACTTCATATCTGGAAAATTAAGGAAACACGACTTTATAACATATGTCGAGTCTCCAGTTACTGTATATTAGACGAAATTTGATGTGATTTAATTCTCTTCGGAACTCATATACATTGCGCCATGTCGCTGTCATTAGAAGCGGGAAGGGACTGTAGGCAATTAATGGGAACTAATTTGGCCATGGCTTTTTATTGAACAAAGATCTCAGCATTCACGTAGAGTGAAAAAAATTTGTAAAATTTAAATCATCATATCTGAATGTGGATTGGAACCCATGTCCTCCCGAAAGCCATGCCGGAGTTGAGCAATAACAAATTTAGTGAATCAAAAAGCGAAATGTTGAGCATTAGTGCCCTTTTGTTACAGTCAAAGTGTTATTGTTAAAGTGCAGCATATTTTACAGATAAGTTGTAATAAGAATATAACCTACCCTTTGGGTGTATTCCCAGCATATGTAAATCTTCTACATACACTAATACTATCTAGATTTCTTATTTCAGTTAATCAATATTTTCTAATCCTAGCTCAGATCATCCAAAGATGATTATAAGTGAGAGTAAAATATTTTAGTTTACTTCCTTAAGTCTTCCCACAAGGAAGGAAATACGTTTTTTACCATCTCTGTTTGCTAAGACGGATTTCAATGATAGACAATCCGGTTATAGTTCATTATCTTTCTTCTTAATATCTGAAAGAAAGCTTTAAACCCTACCTGAAATTCTCTTACGATATCTTTCATTAAATGAACAAACTAACACCATTATATCTTTTTGCAACATTTCATGTATTATTCTGCTCTATACATCACATTTTTCAATTTATGAGAAATTAACACACTACAACTTCAATATTAATAATGTTCTCTGTGGCCGCAGTCGTAAATATTTACCGTAATTCAAATTCCTTTCTTATTCCGGATTTCCCCCATTTCTCCTCTCATCTCATTCAGTATCTCAATACAATTTCATTCCTTCAATGATTATCCTCTTCCAAAATCACTTTCGTAACCTTCATGACTAGATTTCCCCTTTTCTCCTTGCTATCAGAGATTCTGCGAAAACGTCTGATTACGAATAGATTGCACGCAGTGGAAGGTCATCTGTCTCCATTACGGCCGTAGTTCAGCCTCCAGAGTTCTGGTTTTCCACTGAGGGACTGAAGTTTTAAGTAAGAATGATTCTGTGTATCTGTTATTTTGCCATATACGAAAAACATATTCGTGACGCACCTGAATGGCGAGTTTTTCGCAGTTTTGCGATACCAAAGATGGTTACACGCAATTTTAATTTCTACACGGATACTCTGTTTCAATTATCATTTCAAATAAACTGATGATAATATTTCAATCTAATAATTAATTGTTCTTATTTCAGGTATGTGGATAAGAAATATTTGTTTGAAGACGTGAAAGATTCAGTTGTTAGCTCAAAAGTACTAGCGATTGCAGTAGATTTCCTCTAATGAGGGTAACAATAAATTGTCGCTATCATTTATAACCCAAATTCTTGGTATAAAAATTGGAAATTTTAAAATATAAAACAGAATAACTGGATTGGTATTAGAGACTTAATAAATGAATGAAAGTTAAAGAACCTACAAAATGAATTAAAAAAAATATTTACGTGTATCTTGAAATATGGCTGATATGGAATAAAGATGTGCCACAGAGAAACAAGAGAGTAATTTATCACACATACTATGTGCCTATCTTGACTTATGCAGCCGAAACATAGACAATGAAGAAGCGGGACATCAGCAGGGTACAAGCAAGCGAAATGAAGTTTTTAAAAGGTAGAATGGGAGTTACTCAAATTGACAGGATAAGGAATGAAGTGATTAGATGCACCATAAAAGAGGAGCCCCTACATGAAAGGTTAGAGGGCCAGACTGAGATGGTATGGACATGTAAAGAGAATGAATGTTCAGAGAATCCCAAGAAAAATCTACGAAATTAAGATGCATGGTAAACGATCCAGAGGAAGACCAAAAGAGGTGGATGGCTGAAAGGAGTGTGTACGGATTAGAGGAGAGGACATGAACAAGGTGATGACAGAGAGGTGGTGGGAAGAAATAAGGAAATGGAGAGGTTTGTGCATGAAGCAGGCTGGAAATTGTTGAGGATCATAATTATTTTGAAATATGGAATATGGAATGTCACTATTTAATTGATGAATGTGACTGAGTGTCTCTTGGCAATGCTCAGCTGCACCCGGGAAGGAACGATAACCGTCAGATCGAATTGTGACGGCAGATGCTGGCGTAGGGCTTTACGCCTCTACGACGTCGAAATCATTAGAGGCGGGGGGGGGGGGGGGGACTGGGGCAAGGAACGTTAACGAGTTCGGCATGGCCTTTTGGAGGAAGCAGCCCGGCATTCGCCTGGAGAGATTTGGGGAAAACAAGGAAAACTCAAATATGGATACCCGGACGGGGATACAAACCCACGTCCTCCCGAATGTGAGGCCAGAGCGTTGCTACTCACCAACCATTCTCGGTGACTGCAGATGCTGCTCGTACATCAAGAAAAGAGTTTTAAGTTCTTTTGCTACATCAAGGTTCATACATTTACTTGAACTTCCACGTTACATCACATTCCTGTGGGTCTACATGTGTTATAATAGTTTCAACAATTTAAGTAATGCATAATTCAATTTAATTACATGGATCAAATGCCACCGTTACTTATCCATCTTAACGAACTTCTGGTTTTTAATTCTTTCAGTGCAATTTTGATACTCAATTACTTTTGAACCTTACGAATTTTTATTTTAAATTATTTCATTGTTTGAGGAAAAGTGTTCTGTGATTTCCTGAATAATGAATTCCAGTAGCAGGGTCCCTTATTCCGTTCAGGTTTATGATAATAGTAATCCCTTCCCTTCTATGTACCATTCCTAATTCTTCTGCCAATACCAGGCCTCACCGACAATTAAGGACAAAAATTCTATTTATTCGAGAAGACTAGCAAATAGCTTAGAAAATTAACAAAAGTTTTATGGACCTAGAGCAAAGCTGTCTTATTCATCTAAAAACTTAACCCGCAAGAACATTATCCCACATTGCCTGAAATCACGTAATCACGTAATCACATGAAAGGCGGCAATCAAGTCACTACATTATCTATTTGCGTTTTACTTGGTATCTAAAGTTGCGAGTCCACTTTACTCGAGAGTAATAACTGGCAGCTGATTAAAAGCACCACTGTAATATTCCAGGTAACGGCTGAATGAATATGACTGAGATGACTCCGCGAGACCGATTTTGCTATGCAGAAGGTATGGAACAATTTGTATAATTCAATGGGATATCAGTACTACCCTTCGTGGAGGTCAGTTACCAGCCTAAATCCACTGGAATATTGTTCAACAGATAGGCGGGAATGTTAAACGAAGAAGAAGTTTGGTCGTGAGACTGAAATCTCCTGTCAACAGGCTAGGCTATTAAATAGAGTTATGTATGGATTTATAGAAGATTTGCCCGTTTTATATGGCCAGAACATGCGGCCAGAATTCTAGAAAGACGTTAATCTTCCAACCACTTTAATCTACCCACTGGCTTATGTAAGTCGTTTACTTATACTAAAGCTTTTTACCTTTCTTCCTTTAATCACACAATATGCAAATCCTACTTTTTGGTCAGTTAACGACATCTACAAATAATTCTACAACATTATCTTTACTTTAAAGTGATCCTCTACACATTCTGCCAGTGAGGATATACGCGTTTTAACATCTTTTTATACCAAGATATATTTTCACTTTAGCCTTTCCGGTTTTAATCCTATTAATGTTATTCATCACCTGAAAATAACTCTTATACTATTATCTGAAATTATGTCTCGATTTCTCCTTTTCAAATAATCAATAACAATATAAAATCTATTTATAATTCTCGTTGTATTATAACACACTTTACACGACTTTACACAGTATTAATACTGTATTTAACATTTCATAACTTCCAAATACATCATTATTTTCTCTAGCCGCCACCCGTACAAATTAATTTCAGATCCGCCAGATCTGCTCGATTATTTTCCTTCAGTCCATACATTTAAATTCCCTACATTCTTCTTCTATCAAGTCCTCCATAATAATTTCATCCAGTCTTCATCCCTATTTGTATTCTCCATGGCTATTCCGCACATATCTATCTCCTGGCTGCCAACATAAACTTTTTATTATCGTCTTTTACCATTCACTTTATATTCTATACGTACAAAATAAATATTTTTATATCTCATTTTCTAACAATTTATGCATTAACGGAACAAATGTCTGTCTGTTACATAGTGTACGAGCCAGTAGCTTAAAAATTACATAGGTAAATCTTAAATCTAATTTGAAATTATCATTTAATGAATTTTTGTACCTGTGAACATTATGTGTGACTATACTGAACAGAGTTGCACTTTCTTTATATATATAAGATGGAGTGATGGGATAGTTCCCTGCTACAAAGGTCACAAACAACGGAAGGCAGTGCACTCTAAAGCACCAGTTACAAGCTTATCATTGAAATTACCGCATAATCAAACATCTAATGATCGAAAATGTATTAAGTTCCAGTGTTAAAGGTTGCCATCAAATGTCATTAAGGAAAGACGCGAAACTGTTACATCAATTCTATATACGTTCTGCAGGTCTGAGTAGTTCACTACCATTGTATTGCATCCTACCTCCGTTAATGCAAGCTTTTTATTTCAAGGAACTAATTCCTATCTGTAATTTACCATATTATGGCTCTTTGCCTTTCACAGATCACCTCTTTGTCTTTTAAATGTATCTTCAATATCAACATGTGACTTGTAAATTATCTATGTTTATGCAGGCAACACATAGCATGTTCGTAAGATCGCAGACACACACACACACACACACACAAACTTTTCATTAAATTTCTACAGGTGTCACATTTTCTTTCATTGATATGGTTAATTCTCTTAGTGTACAAAAATGATGAATATTTTAAAACTTACAAGTGTGCAATCAAGCGCAAACCAATTCAATTTCAAATCTCCAACAGTAAAAACTTACGAAGTATACGATTCAAGCAAAATTTCAGGTCTTGACGTTATATTAAAAGTTTTGGGTCCATTGAAGACATTCCAACCATTTTCTGCGTTTTTTTTATGAACGTTTCTCGGGAAACAAACCGAGTAATATTACTATTGATACACAATATTACTCGGTTTGTTTCCCGAGAAACGTTTATAAATAAACAACGCCGAGAAAAATTGCATTTATTTATACATTTTCTGCTTGTTATCAGTTACAGATTTTTGTGAACAAACAAATACAAGGGGCGATAACTTTATTTAATGGAATATTATATTAAGTAATTACATTGTCTGTGTCGAATTGGTATAATTATATAAAAATATGCATTAAGTAAACAAACGCAAACGGTATAAGGCATTCATTCTTTTGACCGTGTTCCCAAAGGAAATACGATACTGGTTGACGATGTCAGCCTCACTCGAAAAAAACACGAGCCAACAGCTATAAATTATTAATGGCGCCCTACGCAGTGCGGGCAGGTAAACTCTAATATTTTCGTGACGCACCTGAATGGCGAGGTATGGATACTCGCGCTATTCATACGGTCTGGCGGTCCCAAGAGATCATAGAACAAAAAACTGCCATTGAAAGGGTAATCGTTGCTGTTTCGGAACGTTGATCTACACATCGCACATATATTTGGACTAGCTGTTACCCGCGACTTTTTACGCCTGGACTTAGAATTTCATTGCTAGAATTTGATACAGAAAGATGTAAGTATGTAAGATTTATTTTAAACAACACCGAGCAGGCATAATATGACGGGAAAGCCATCACTATACCATTCTAACGTCAAACCTGTGTCGTGAACAGAATCAATTTCCGACATGTTTAAAAACAAACAAAAAATGGAAGGGGTTGGAGGTGGGGGGGGGGAGGGGAGTACTGACGGGGGCTTCAATTTCAGCTTTGACTTCTATTCTATCTGCAGCATGAGCATTAGATTCTTCGGTTCTAATAACTTTAGCTGCTCTTGATTTGCTAGGTCTCTTTTACCTCTGCGAGGCATGTCTAAAAAGAAGACAAAATAAATTGATGGGTGCCAGAAACTTTTAGGCAGACAGAAAGTAATAGTACAACCACCGCAAATTAACATCTTTACTAAATAATAAGATTTGTCTGTAAATGAAATTTTTTAACAGATGATATACTAACTAACTGCGAGAGAAGCACATTCTGAGCGATCGATTTATCATTACAGACTTACACACACATCCGTCTGCCCGTTACCATTCGATAAGTTATCAAAACTTCATGATTAAACTGTTATTCATACCGGAAAAAAGTATCCTGTGCCCCTCCTAAAGATAAAGAGTTTTTCCTTGTCAAATTCCCTCACTATCGGCAAACCCATTTGGAAAAAAAAAAAAACCCAGGAATTTACTTTTTCATTCATAACATTTTTACTGTAGCTCACACACAATCTGCCTGCGAGAGAAACGAAGCCTATGGAACTAGTATAGTGGAAATAAAGTAAGCGCTTACGACATTGTTCGGGCGCCCTACGATTTGCCACGCATTCCACCCCTGAATTTATTTTAACATGGAATCCTTACGACGTAACTCCGAGGCTTGGCTCATACGATTGAAATAATTCTTAAACATCTTTGCTCCCAGTGGGATTTGAACCGGAGTGCAGACGGGTAACTTCATGAAGTAGGCACATAAGCCACCGCGCTACCATTCCACTCTGTTGGTAAGCAATACAGAGACGTATACATACTATGCACCTATCTTTCATAGTTCAGATAATTTGTCATAATTACAATATGTATTATATATACAAAAAAAAGTATCCTGTGTCTTTCTTACAAGCATATAGCATTGCCTTGTCAAATTTCATCACGATTGGATTAAACATTTAGACCTGAAAACGTATCAGATAGACATACTTTTATAATATTAGTATAGATTTAGGCAGAGAGTGGATCTGCGTCATCGTGTTCTTTGTTTGAAAAGTCGCGATATTTCAACGCGGGCTGTAGTAACGCTGCCCTAAAATAAACGAATGGAATTCTGTGACGTTTGCAACGCTATTCTCCGAACAGCAGAGTTCACATGAATTTTCTGACCAAACAAACGGTGCATGTAGGAGGTAATTAGGGTGGCGTAACGTTTAAAAATTCTAATTTATTGCCTCTCTGATTCTCTGCACGGCCTACCACGCTGGAACAAGAGTTTGTCCGGTTTCTGCATTGGTGACCACTTCCACGAAGGTTTTGGATCTACGGGAGCAGCCGATATCCAGGCTGTTTCTCTTAGCAGAAAAAGACTTCGCGGTGGGCAGCCATAACTGAACACTTCCTTTTCAGGTTTGATTTTTTGTGACAGAATCGATCACTGATTGTGGAGTCTTCTAACATACTCTTGACATGTTTTCTGTCAAGGCTGGCGGTGTAAAGTGTTTTACTTTCGTGTAACGTAATTACGACCTACAGTTGAAGGTAATGTGAGACTTTTGCATTGAGTTATCAAGCTCGATTATCAACTTTCAACACATAGAGACTGGCATCATTTAATTTTTCTTGACACCGCTAAAGGTACGGCGACCATCATCAACGCAGCTACAATTTGACATCGTGATTCCATATTAAATGTCTTGAGAACACTGTTAATTGCAACAAAGTTTCGCCCTTAAGCGACTAACATTAACAAATAATGCCCGTTGCATAGGAATTATTCAATTAATATTTGCATTGTGTTGTAAGAGTCTCGCATACTTTTGCAATGGTTTCATGCTGTCAAATATGTCGTTTACATTTGAGCTTTGTCAACATTAATGCTTTTGTTATAGCACCAAAAAAGTCTACATGTGTTTTTGTTTTGAATAATATTGTTCAATGAATTCAGTTTTATATTGTTTTCGGTCATTGTTAATTCATTCTATAGAACATTTTCCTGCTCAACATTCCAAATAAAGTAACAAAGGCACGTATCAAATTATTAATTTTTGTATCTTCACATACAGGAATAAGTGATCATGAAGCAGTTCTAATGGATATTAGAGGATTCAGTGAACCAGCAGCCAAAATTGAGGGGAGAAATAGGTACAATTATAAAAAGGCACAGATTTCGAATTTGAAAAGATATTTCAGAGAACGTTTCAGCAAATGGAAGGAAGGCACAAGTACAGAAAAGTCGAGGTGGTAAGAGTTCAAGGAGAAAATAAGAAAGGGGGAAGAAAAATTTTTTCCACAACAGAAAAAAAAGAAGTAGAGAACCTGTGTACTATAACAGGGAAGTGAAACAGTTAAAGAGGTTGGTAAGAAGGCACCGAGCGTGGTGGTGTAACGGCTAGCGTTCTGGCCTCGCATTCGGGAGGACGGCGGTTCGAATCCCCGTCCGGGCATCCAGATTTGGGTTTTCCATGGTTTCCCCAAATCACTCCAGGTGAATGCCGGGATGCTTCCTTCAAAAGGCCATGGCCGAATTCCTTCCCATTCCTTGCCCCCCATCCTTTCCCGTCTCCAAAGACCTAGTTGTTATAGGAGACGTTAAGCAGTTAAAAAAATTGGTAAGAAGAGACATAACAGAGTTAAGAGACAGCAGGGTTGTCGGTAATATTTAAAATAATTAAACAAGGACCTAATAATAGCTAAGAAGATGGCTATAAATGGATTTACGAAAAGTATTGTCAGTACAGGGGGACCATTGACTGATTCATCTAGAAATTTCTATAACTATGTTAAAAAACTGAGAGGAAGGGATGGTGTTGAGACACTTTTAGATAAGGATGGACAAGAAGTTACGGAAGATTTGAAATTCAGATATTTTAAGTAACTGGATTAGTGAGATTGAATTTAATTTAATTAATTAACATTTCATTATCCACCCAACCTTAGGAAACTAATATTTTAATATTAAAAAAATACTAGTAAAATAATTTGAAAATAATATACACCAGAATAATACAGAGGTCGTGAAACGAGCAAAAATGATGAAATCAGTTCTAATTGTAAATGTGAAAATAGTATCACATTATGTCATACGGAACTAAAATCAGAATCAATAATCGCCGACGTCATCCCCAAAACAGTATGGTATTAACGAAAAAAAACTTCTTCAAAAAGGGGAATCTTTTATTTTTAAACTGGGAGAGAATTTTCAACTGTATTATAGAGTACAACACATAATAGAATCTTCGACTTTAGAAAGAAGAAAAACTGAATAATTTGAAATTTGGTACTACAGAAGCATTCTGAAGACTAAGTGCATATAAAGTATCAAATGATGGGTGAGAAAAGATGTTTGCAAAATCCTTATAGAAAAGAGATTTTGGATCATCATTTACAACATTCAAATTCGTTTATTTGTCAGTGGGCGGAACAATCAAGGGATATATCTACAGAGGAAGGCGAAGATAAAATTATATAAAGCATTTAACTGAAGAAGTAGGCTGCAATGTGTATAATGACGTAAAGAGATTAGTTCAGGATATAAATAGATCGAGGATTTCGAGAAACTATAGCAGAGTCTGGTGACAGAAAGACGTATTAGATGAAGAAAACAACATGGTTTAGTTTCGAAGTGGTTCTGTAAACTAACTGTGGAACAGGAGTTGCGAATACATCGCAGTACATGTGGAGTGTTATCACCCGCATGCGTCGGAAGGAATTAACCGGAGCAGCACAAAGCCCCACAGAGGACAAGCAATGTGAGGCTGGTGCAGACGGAAGCTACTGCACTACTTGAGAAGATACGAACATAACAGGACGCGTCGAGTATTGTGTGAAAACACGATGGCGTAAAATCTACCAATGCTACTTGTGCATAAAAAACATACAATACTGGTGCGCGAGCTATAACTTTTGAAGGTGATATTTTCGATTACCCAGTCTAAGGGAGTCATTCAAATTTCACTTTTCTCTGTTTACTGAAATTTCTGAAAGTTAAAGCCTCGGTAATTTCTTATTCAGGCCGTGGAAAATTGCCGTATCATTTAGTGGCAACAATTCTTTGCATGGTATAAAAACACGGATGGTGGCCTTCGTCACTAGCAAAAATGGTCAGTGAAAAATTGATCTTCATGTACAGGACTTTCATACTGAATAACACCGTCTCACCCATTTTACGGGTGAGAAAAATTCGCCTCCTAATCTTGACCAGAAAAAGTCAGTAAGTAATGAAAGTAAAATTAATATCTGAGTTGGTAGAAATTAGGCTGCAAGTCTATGGCGGCCAGGCGAATTCAAGATAATTTAACGCTCTGTAAATCACAAAGTTCGTCGTCCTTACGTCAGTTTGTAACGATATTTAGTGGCCATAGATGATGTGTGTGTGGAATCAATTTATGGTAACTTAACGATAACGATATCATAATGTATACAATGTCGGGTGTAGATTATCTGGGTGGGCGTCAGCTCATTCCACCAACAACATCAACAAAAATTCTCTTTTCTCTGAGTGAACTGAAACAGAATTGTGGTGATAAACATTCGAAAACAGTATTATAATTAGAATGCTGATTAAACTTAAATTTGAACATTTATGCAATTAAATATGCTTGGTCAATTCGTATTCAGTTTCTGTATAGGGGATAAAACGAGATAAATTTAAACTTTGAAGATTTACTTATTTATTTGGAGTTTTAACAAGCTTTTTGTCTAATCTCTTGACTTAAAACGGAAAAAATGATTACGAGTACGCCTATCGTTTCATTATTGTATGTCAAACCCGAATGTGTACCAGACGTCATTCAATAGTTTCAAAACTATAAAAACTAGTAGAATTATAATAACTGAACTGAGTTGAGGAAGGCTACAGGAGTCAGATGGCGCAATAATAAGCAGAGCTCTCGTCCGCTTTTCTTCTGCGCTCTGCGCATGTCGTAAAATTAATAATGCTCGAGACAGTTACACGATGAAATGTGCCACAAAGTTTCATTAATTTCGTCTTTGCCAGATCTGTGGCTGTTTCTAAAAACATTTATGACAAAATATGATTAGGTGTATGAAAAATTGTAGAAAAGTTAATAATTTCGTTAAAATCTACGAAACGTCCAAAAATTTTCGTTTAAATAGGATTCCGAACTACTGCAATGGTAAACAAAAAGAAGGAAATCAGTAGAATAAGCCGAAATTGACCAGACTGTAGAAGTTGTTTGCTACTGTGCTTTAGGGAACTCTGAAGCATCCATCATTGAGAATTAAACTAAGTTTTCTTGGTCGTTATGTACGGAAATATATTCCTATATTTGTATTATTATATTTTGTGGAAACTTTAAGACATTATTACAGGCAAACATGTCCAAGGATGAAATTAACCACCGACCAAAGTGGTTACACAAATCATTACCTACCGTCTAGTATACGAAATAAAACACTGTAGTAGTGTATGTATGTATCTGCATCCACTAGCAACTGTGCATACATCACTTCTCATAAAAAATACATACACACAGATATAATACCATAACCTCGGGTTTTAATTATGTATGAGGAAATAGTTTCAGGCGACTTTCCTTGTCTATAGCTAAGCACATGTTAATTAGAAGTCTAGTGATTATTATTAGGATTTATTCTTAGATTTTTATAAATAATATGCTGTGTATGAACAACTGTTGTGTTGAATATTTTTGTTTCACAGACTTGTTCCGCCCTTATCGTGTGGGGCATCGTCAGTGGCTGTAAATGTGTGGTTTTACTTGTGTGACATTACAGTTATTAAATACAAGTCATTACCTACACATATACACTCAGTACTTACAAATATGGTGATATTATTATTATTATTTTCGTACGTCCCCATAATGGAGAACTATAAGAAATCCTTACTGGATGTGTTCAGTTCCTCTTTGGGATGTTCTTCTTGTCGGACCAATATTTTTTCATTCTTTCACTGACGGTTTTCTTTTCTTCGGCAGTCCAGATGCGTTTTGATTTTCCCTTTTTTTGTCTCTGAAATAACTTCCCATGAGTTTACCTTCTTATTAAAAATCTCTCGATCTGTGACGTCTCCCTTATCAAAGACTTCAGGTCTTTCTCCACCTCCTTCATCCATGTGGTTGTTGTTTTTACTGTTTGTGTGTATTCTAAAATTTGTCTTGAGATTCTTTCCTTCGGAAGTCTACTCAGATGTCCATAAAATTTCAGCCTTCTTTTCTTCATGTCTGATTCTATGTTTGATATTTTCTCTGTAGTTTTTGTAGTTTTAAGTCTATACTGTCCATCTTAATTCACTCTGGGTCCCAGGATTTTTCTGATAATTTTCCTTTCTTCTTTTTTGATTTGTTCTGTTGCTTTTTTTGTGTTCATTGCTAATGTTTCACTTGCGTATGGAGATATTTATAAAAATCTATTGATCAACAACTGCGGAGTTTGTCCTACAACCAGATTTGTAAGACGTTACCTTTGTTCAGAGATACACACTGTGCACGAGACATTCCATAACACGTACGATACACATGTTGAAGAATACAGTAACTTTAACGATGGAATGAAGCACCAGCTTAGCAGTCACAAACACACCTCTTTCCCGTAGCTAACCGCCTGTGTTATTGCCGGGCCTACACTATAACGCGAAATTCAAACCACGGAACGTCAATAGCCTTCTATATATGCACAAATCAAGGTTTAAAATGGTGAAGATCAAGTAAAGAATCTCTATCCAGAATCGCGCTTTGGTTTTTGGTTTATTAGTAAGAAACTCTATCACTGAGATAACAAGCATGTGACAAGCATGGAAGGCATACAGAGTTGCTCACGTGAAGTCTGAAAGCAAATAGCATGAGCGTCTCTTATATATCTCCATGCGGATGTACCACTCGAGTTGATACTTCAAAGTGAAGTTCCAGCTCTCAGTATAATCCGGATGCTATTAGTGACGCTACTATCTCATCGTTGCACTAAAACAAAAATTCACCTGAAAACGTTTGAACAATGAACAGACATATATAAATTTTTGGCAATAAAATCAAAATTATTACCAATCAGAGAAAAAACGAAGCATAATTTATAAATTAAAACTTTCAGAAGGCACTGTATCGGGGAGTACAATGAAACCAGGTTCTAGTATGCGTGCCAGCCATCCTTATTCTGTTTTCGAGCGATTACAAGTAATCACATAGGCCAATGCGATGGTATAATCCTTGTCTCATAAAAAACTCATTTGACGAATAAAAAAAGTTTATCATACGGAACACAAGACAAACGCCGATACCAACATTCCACCTTAAGGAAAAACGCTCCAGATCTGACAAATCTGGTTATAATTACAGTGAAATCACCCATTTTCCCTTTCCTTCCCAACCTCTTGATTCACACTAGCTACCTGTACAACAGTTAAATCTAGTTCCTACGTAGTTCACACTAGATGTGAGGAGAAAAGAGAGAGAGAGAGAGAGAAAAAACTTTTACAAATTTGGATGTTAGAAGAATAATTGTTATCAGAGCTTTAACATATTGAAGACAGACAACTTTGGATCACCGTATTCATAAAAATCTATCATAAATAAACTCTCACTTTAAATATCGAAACTGAAGTTATTTTGTGTCTCACTATTGCTGAATCATTCTGTCTATTTCTTAGATTTTACGGAAGATAAAAGACCAGAAAAAAGTAATACAGTTATTTGTGATACGTAGAAAGTTAAAACGCAATTAATATCTTGATCATCGTTAAGTGATGAGTGAAACTTCCTCAAGTCATCAAAACGCATACTACTCCCGTAGTAGATCAACAGTTTCCATTTCTGTACAGAACGATCATACACATCAAAGCATAGACGGCTTGAAAATAATGGTTGTACAAAACTGTTCTGAATCAGTTTCGATGCAGTGAATCAATAACCATATTCTGACTCTACGTAATACGGATTTACTGTTTCGCCTCTGCTGTCCATAAACTCTGTATTCCTTTTTTTTGGTGTGAAGAGAAATATGGATTTTGTCTGCAAAATTGAAATGAATATGCGTCATATATATATATGTATATAAATCCATCCACTCGAAAATATTGAACCAAAATGGAAGATAAAATATTTATTATATCGTGCCTAAACTTCTAGAATCATTGGTTGAAAGTGAATCAACATGGCTGCAACATATTCAGGGCGCCCATTTCAGTAAGTGACGAAGGAGACACAAACAAAAGGAATTATAGTAGACAGTTAGCAGAGACATCACCGCTTTGGGCTGCGACTCTAACACTGAACACAGGACTTCAGGACAAAGAGACTGGACTGTTCTTGCTTAACCTTCTGACCTTCCCCAACCAAATTGTGAGAATAATATTATGAGCTGTTGCATTAAGCTAAATTTAGGATAACGCGTCTAGCAATCTGTGTTACGCATACCTAGTTTATACCTTGCTATAAAAGCAACGTATATATATTATATTTTTTTAAATGATTGTGTAGTTCCTATTTATAAAAGAAGTATTACCAGTAAAACTTTGAACAAACAGGTGTTATTCCCAGTTAAGTGGACAAAGTCAGATCGGCAAATGAATCCACGCCTACCCTTGAAAGTACCATACACCTATGTGGATTATGTGGTAGTAATAATACTGTTTTTAACACACCATTGTTTGACTTTATTTTGGGTGCGTCGCGCTTATTTCTGTCAGGACTTTAGAACAAATTATGCCAAGTACCTTCTGTAAAATCAGCACGACGTTCGAATGTGTTTGCATGGAAATTGGGGCAATAAGGTGATACACTAAAGCCTTTGTTCCTATTTATAAGTGATAGGGAAACTACGAAGCATTTATATTTTCTCTAATATTAAAACAAAATCTATTATAAGGTAGCTGTGATTTTGTCAATAACAAAATAATTTAAATATTTTTTGAAATAATAAAATCATTTTATGTCTGCCAAAATGTAATGAAATATTGATTAGCTTCCACAAAGATGTAGTGATAGTAATAGGTAGAAAAAATATTTTGGCGAATTTTGATGTATATATATTTGCAAAACTTTTTTGCCTTTTTACTGAATTTCTCGAGAGTTTTATAAAGATTTATGACCAATTTTCACTTACATATATGTAATAATTTTCAAGCTTCAGCTTATTGAAAATAATTTTGAACGTACATTTGGAGGAGGAGTTGTTGTTCAACAGAGCAAAACCTAGAAAAACGTCAAGAAGAATTAGATTGGGATTTAGTTTTAAGCATGATTCAACACTTTTACCAATTTATACCATTACTGCTATATAAATAGAGATAAAGCCCATACTGCTACATATTGATCGTCTTCTTTCTTGCATTATTGGTGGTCTCTTTAATCAATGTGTGTCGTTAATTCGAAGAAGGCAATAAATATGTTTTCAGGGAACTTGCTATAGGACAATCTAAACAAAGTTTATAGCAACAGCATTTTATGGAGACTAACACATTGCCCAGCTTTTTCATATGCGCGTACAGGTACCGTATCGTAATACAAGTATAAACAAACAAATCACCTGAGTTGCTTGTTCCTTCTAATAATCAAGTTTTCACAGATATTACAGCAGATATTCATAAGCTGTTTTTACAATTAAAACTGTTAAACAGTAGTTAGTTAAAATTTTATGCACTGTCAGTTCCATCGTAGTGGCGCCTGTGTTAATTATATTTCACAAACGCTAGTTACTTTGTTTTCCTGGTAGATTCTTTGCTGCGGGTTAATATTTTTCCAACTCGCTTCTCCTCTCTTGGTTTATTTTGTTTACATATTAATGTTTGAAAGACAGCAGAGTTCAATTGCATTACGCATAGTGGATTCTTACAGTGCAATCTATCATCGATTTGGATGGTCTATTTTATTTGCCTACTATCTAAAGCAGTTTTACACTCCAGTTTCAGCGAATGTACGCTTAAAGATGAAGAAAGAGCTTTGTTTAAAATATATGATGTTTATGATCGTCTGCTGTACTCGTGACCTCCAAAAACACTACAAGACTTAACAGTAGTGACCCTAAGCAACTTTCTGGTTTGACCTTATTATCACCATTTATATATTTCAAAGGAGTTAAATAAAATCACGTTAATGCCGACAGGCTGTCCGTTAAAAAGCAGTTACGAGGCCAAACAGGATTTGTTCAAAATGCATGAAACCTTTATTCTCCCGCGAAATTAAATTTAGCGCGAAATTCGCTCTGTAGCAGAGACGTGTATATGAATTTGAAGCATCAAGGAAAGACACTCACTGGCAGTCAGCTTTTCTAAGTGCTCACAAAATCAGATTTTCATTTCATACCAATCTGTATTAGTATCATTATTTTCGTAAAACACAATAATATGTATGATTTATCACTTATGACTTTTTTTTACCTTTTTGTGCTAATTAACGAACTCTACTGTCCTGTTTTGACAATCATGCATTTGATACCTTCCGCCTTTGGTGATATAAACAGTGCATGTGTTTGTTTCTAAAGAATATTGATATGTGTGTTACAACTTCATAGATTACTGTGCCATATAAAATCTCCGCCATCTTAGAAGCCTAACCTAACGCGATAATCTTACCAGATGTAGCGGACCTACAGTTTAACGAGCAGTCTGAACCACCGAAACATTCAGGCGCACTTCACATTTCAGAGCAAACTTTGCCAGAAATGATGATCTGGTTATGGACCCTTGAAAATCCCATCAGAGACCAGAATTCGAACCGGGAATCTTTCAAATTCCAGTTAATAGTATTAACCACTGAGACAGAAGATCGCTCATTACTCCAATGCCCTGAGAACGTATCTTGCTTCTGGTAGATCAGACTACATTCCTTTGAAAATAAAAATAATCCTCACACATTTTCAGGTTATGTAACGGACTCCGCTGAAACGCCGCACCACATTGCCGCGCGCTGTTCATGCTATTTTTCAGTTACAGAAAAATTTATTATAGTTTCCCAAGAATGTAGTGCACTGGGCATTCAGGGATTTCTGAACAAAATTTTGTATGGCAAAGTAATCTATAGTTATTATAGGAAAGGAATAAAGCAGGAAAATTATATAAATTTGAGATATTAAAAAAAATGTTATGGGGGTTATATTAATTAACTACAAAGAAGGAATCAACTGTTTGGGGTAGGAAACAATATATTTTTCGAACCAGTTCTGTTAAAATCTCGCATATAATTTTTATACATTTTTAAATACGATATTCAAATTAAGGTGAATGAAACACATGTTTGCACGTTTTTAGCATTATTCCGTTTAGGTGCTACAGGCCTATGACAGACGGACTAAAAGCACAACGTCAGCATTAGTGCTCCCTTTTCCAGTTGGATACGGAACCATAAAAATAAACTTAATCCAACAACAACAAAAATTAGGTGTATGTTCTCAGTATTCTAGCAGAAGACGAACGATGACTCAAGAATCTAACTTGAGGACAACCGGTGGAGCAGAAATGGAACACGTGCTCTAACAAATATGACGCCATATGTGAGGCCCTAGAATTAAACAATGACCAAACCCGGTTTGTTGTTTTTTTTTCTCGTCACACAGCACGAAGAATAGGCAGCAAGTATCACACGCCTCTGATCTTGTAATTACAAAGGCTATTAGTGCGGAAGAGCTCTTGGCTAATGAGGAGGCGGGTGAGAACTTAACTTTTCCTCAGTGATGGTAATGAGCTGCTCGAGTGGTCGTTTTCAGTTGATTGTGCCGAGCGTGCAGCCAAAAGTCCTAAATCTAACCCCCTTTAACGACGCGAATATCTGGCATTGTATTTCCACAGGGAAACACGTTATAACTGTAGGTTAATCTGGAAGTTCATTACCTAAGAGATTACATCTGACACTCATATGACGGAAAATATAATTGTTTTTCCACAAAATAGAAGGTGTCATACGTTTTGAACATTTTTCTCTACTGGGTGGAAGTAGAAAAGAAAATCACACCTAATAATGAATTTTGAGCCGTATCATTATAATTATTATCATGAATAGCATCGAAGGCCGACAAATACTTGAATTTCAACTGCCGAATTGAAAGCGTTTCAAATAACTGTACAGCCCTAGTCTATCGTAACATCCTAAACTAAACTGATAAAGTTATAACGTGTAGGCACACAGAAGCGCTGGATCCAACTTCACACACGAGAAAAAGATTTTTTATATATAAAAACTATATTTAAAATTTATTAACACTATTTTTTTAAATATCTGCAAAAAACTGATATCCTTATAATTCCCGCTAACATTCTTTACCATTGACACAACAGACAACTGCACAATGATCACCTTCAAAGTCATATCGTCGATCGATGATTAGGTAATGTATTTATCAATTATTTTGTTTCAGTAGCTGCTTAGATTAATACTCATGTGGTCGTCCACAGTCTGAAGATCAGCTCGATGGCTGAACGTTGTTTATGCTGGAATGATGCCACAACCATTACATACTTACTTAGATAGTGCGGAGGCACACAATAACAATAATAAACAGAGATTCAGTTTAAGAGTGTAACGTGTCTTAATGTTTGACTCTAACCACTGAATATAGACCATTGAAATATCCCTAACTTAAACCGCCTGAGGAAAGGGGAACATATTAACTTGGAGGTCAAAGCGAATTAGTCGTAAATCGTTTGTGGTAGTAAACCTGACTGCAACATTCGATTCATATTTTCTTGTGGCGTCTACCGACCCATCACAAAAACGTTTACTTTTCGCCCAATAAATCGAAAATGCTAGTAGACATTAAGAGACATCTTAAAAACTGAAACTTGCTGTATGGGCAGATATCCGTCAAACACAAGGAGAAACAGTGTACAAATTTCATAGCTTCCGCAACTGATTTTGCTGGAAACACATAGACTACTTACAGCGTACTGTCTGTTTCTAAGGCTTATGCCTGCAGCTTACAGGCAACATAGCAATATAAAAAGTAACGTATTTAAATTAATAATAAAATATTAAATTCTTCACAGCAAAAATTTAATCACAGATATAATGGCAAGATTTGTAAATCAATGTAAAATTTATTGACAATACTGCTACAATACCAATATAATTAGAAGGAATAGTATTTAATTTCATCATACAAACGATGTCATTAGAAAACAAAAATACAGAATTCTGAGTTATGGGTAAAACTCCTGATTCAAGCAGTTGGTTGTATCTGCGATTATTCAGTAATCGCTGGTTGATTATCATGCTTTAAGCTGACTAATGCAGAGTTTTAACAAGATGCCACTTTCAGAGCTACCAACACATTTAAAAATAACGCATAAATTGCAGTCCTACGAAACAGCATTTTTTCAGTTACAAATGTCCTAAACGTCACATCGAAATCGTTACCGAATTGAAACGTAGAAATGGTTGAATAAACGACCCCTTAAGTCCCATTCGCACGGGTATTCCATAGTTTAATGCCAACAGGCTGTATAAAACGACTTTTCTACTCTGTATATTGTACACAAAACATACTTACTATGTGCCAAGCGCCGTGAATTCTCGTTTCAAGGACTGTCAGGGTAACTAAGGCAGAAACCAAATCTTCTGAACGTACGCTAAAAGAGATTCAGGAGTAATCTGGATGTGATGCTGTATATGATGCAGCACTTTCCAGTACATTTCCTTAAGTCATTGTTACCATAACTACCGACCAGAGCTCTTCTTCTAACTGAACTTAATAATGGGACGAAAATTTCGCGTGGCAAGTGTCAGATAAATTCCGTTCACACTACATATCACCAAAGGTCGTACTGAGAAATTAGACAGCTATCTAAGCTGGTCTAGTTGTCTTGGCCCCGTATGTCTGCAATCAGAAGCTGGACGTTATCACACACATCTTTAACACCGGAGCCTGTCACGGTGTTGGCGCTGGATGTAATGTAATGCAATGCAATGAAATTACAACTTTCACACATAGCACGTCAGGCAAATTTGCCGGTCCAGAAACCTACCCTAGTAAAATCAGTAGGTGTGGAACGCGACAACGCTGATACTTGTCCCACCAGGGAGCCTACATCGCAGGGGCAGCGCGGAGTGAAGACTCGAGGCTTAGGGTTTGTTTATGTTGGAGCTGCGATAAACGATGAGAGCGACGATAAACGCGGCGACAAGAGCGGCGCTCGATTTCTTTCTTCGTGTAGTGTTTATATTGGAGCTTCGATAATAGCGTAGATTCGTGTTTTATATTGCAGCCAGTTGTTAACCTGCCAGACATGTAGAAGAAATTTAGCTTATTCCCTTCGCATGGAAGTTGCATTGCAACATTTTTAGAAGTTGTAAGAGAAATAATTATGAAAAATACTTCAACCACTTTATATGACAATTCCAGATGAACAGAATTTCTTTTTAAAAAAAATAGCTGAAAATTGTTACAATACTTCAAATTTTCCGAATTTCATGGGCGCTATCGACGGAAAACACGCCAGAGTTACTTGTCCTGCCTACTTTGGCTTCATGTTCCAGAATAAAAAGAACTTTTTTGTTCTGCAAGGATTGGTCAATGCTGATTATAAATTTATAAACACCGAAGCTGGAGGTTATGGTAAACAGATAGATCTGCTGGTCTGTATATCTCTTTAATAGATGGAAGATTGCATATTCCAAATCCCTCTGCCAAATTCTAAAATCACTGAACCTCGTGTTTCATAGATGACGAAGCTTATCGATTTTTAAATAATTTATTAGATCCTTATGGACAATATTTAGATGCAGGCAGATGATACTTCAATGCTAGGTTATCAAGAACATGAAGAACCGTCAAATGTGCCTTTAGCATAATTTATTCTAAATGGTGAATTTTAGCCACAACAATAGAAACTTCTGTAGTAGTAGCTGACAGTATTAATAAGACCATTTGTTTGCTACATAATGTTATTATTGACTGAGAAGGTATTGTCCATCAAAGAAACTAACACTTCAAATCCTTAGACACCAATATTAAAAGGCCAAACCAAGCTGCAGATTATACCCGCATCTTATATAAAATATACTTTTGTTACAATTCGAGATAAATTAATACGAATTTCTACATATTATGCATTTAATTTGATATTTATAATTTAAATTATTTTTAGAAGAAAAATATGTTTTCAGTAAATTATGAACCATTTCTCTTTGGCTGTATTAATACTTTATTTTTACGTTTATCTTCAGTTTATAATGTACATACATTAAAATTAGTTCAAATTCCGGAAATCGTAGTAATTAAAAACGTTTATAATTATGTGTTCATTATATTTAGTGGTCATTTCACCCTACAATTTGTCTAGAACGAATCTGTTATGGTAAATTTGTATTTACAGTCCTACAAAAGGGACCTACTAAAAATTTCACACACTTAAACGGTCGACAGCCATCCGCGATAATAGCGAAGAAAATGCTCGCAGCGATTAACGTCGCTCTCATCGCTGCTCTGCTACTATGCGTTGCTCTTCGCGCTGCTCCAGTATAAACACCTCCATTGTCAACAGTGTTTCACTTTTCTTCGCTTCGCTAGTATCGTCGCTCTCATCGTTTATCGCAGCTCCAACATAAACGCACCCTTAAAGGCTAGTCCACACTAGGAAGCAAGGTATAGCGATTCCCGTCTCAGTTACAAAATCTAGCGATTAATTATATCTGTGGAGACAAATAGGGTGTACCGAGAGCGTTCGGATTCAGAAATTTGAGAACTTTGGTTTTTCGTTTGAAAAGGAGGACCTGTGTAGCTTGTTGCAGTATATACGTAATGTGACACGCAGAGACAGCCTCTCCCCTCTCTTCAACTGGATCAGTTCTTGCGTAGTTAGTAAGCTGACTTTCTCTAACCCGCTCACCACGGAGTCTTCTTGTGACGCCGATAATTTATTTCACGTCAAGCCAAAACAATTTCACAGTGACAATCGAGAAGGCGAGAGAGAGAGTAGGAATGTTGACTCAGAAAATATTTGTTCTTATTTTAAATAACGTATTTGTAAACTTTCATTGTAAAATTGACTGTAAAATTCGTTTTCTTTGTAATAATTCATTATTTTAATTTATTGAAGTAAAATAAATGTGTAATACCCCTAAATTTCGTTAAGCACAGTGCTCCTGTATTCTAATATAATTATTATTAATCAGTTCTTGTATCACGTAATACGTATATACTTAACAAAATCCTTCAAACATGCTATTATAGCTTCGCACCCTTGAGGTATGTTTCTTCGATGTCTTAAAAGTGGTCGTGAGGTTCATAAATGAATCTCCACTCGCCAGATAAGGCCAATCATAATTATGTTGGACTAGTTTCTTCAAATTGTGTTTCTTCTTCCTGATTTTTTCCCCAATTATCTGAAGCAATTCCTCACAGTCTGCAGGGGTCAAACGGACGATATATCTAATCTCAACGTTACCAATAAATCGTTTCTGAAATTAGATACTTCCGTGAAATTCTCAAGCCTCCACAAACTTCTTTTGTCTGTTTCAATAGTGAGAACCTCACAAGAAATAATTGAAACTACTTCTCTAACCATCCAGGAACTGACTCCAGATATGCATTTAAATGTGGACACGCCAAATATCAATCACCTCACTACTTTGTACCTAGACAGAGTCTTGAAACAGTTTCTCAAACCTTCTAAAACGACACAGACATTTTCTTGTAGTGTGGACTAGAATCTACCTGCCGTTTTGCGAACACGAACAAAGTTCTCCACGCACGTAGTGCTAGAGAGGTACCGACGATACCGGAGAGGTGTTTGTCAGCTTTACATTCACTTCAGCTTTAGATCTGATCTCATCACGACATATCTATCCATTTACAACTGTAAGAAATATTTCATAGACGTCTGGACTCATAAGTTATTGCTCTTCCCAAATTCATTCTCATTTAGTCCTCCAGAAGGCAATATGGTCGGAGATATACTTCAGTTCTGTATATATAATTAATTTTTCAAAATCCATCAGATATGTAAATAAAAACTTAATAGAAATCTTCGAAACAATGTTTTTTCTGTTTGGCTATGCACAGGATGTAATAACATCTACTAATACGACACAAAGAAAACGGAACATAAACAAGAGGTGTTACCCACCATCGCACTATTCAGCCTTGCCATTGCATTCGATTAATCCCTGAGTATCCTTTAGCAGGTTTTTTTAACAGGGTATACCTTTCCGCCCCAGAGCAGACATTAACTCGTCACAAAAGCTATCGATCTTGACTATAGCTGGTCATGCTTAATGTTCTACGTCGTAATGAGTTATTAATTTAAAAAGATCTGAATAAACTTATATTTGTTTCTGTACAGTAATAATAACACAATAATGTGAAATACTGAGTTTAGCAATTTCCCGCTCGTATCAGTATCTGTGGCTCTGGCTGAGAAATTTTCAGGCAGATTGATCCTTGGTACAGTAAAATCTTCTATTTTTAACCGATATGGTTCTGTATGAGAGTGTCAGAGATCACATTCACAGCAGACAGAGCAGCTATCGCGCCATATCAGCTCACATGAGAAGGTTCCCCGTAACACCTTAAGGAGAAAAGGTGCTTAGATACGTCAGCACAGAAGCTCTTTCTGAGAGTTGTGTCGATATTGTTTGTTGACAGCTTCTTGCGGCTCCTTCAGCCTTCGCGGTAGATAGAAACCAGATATATAGCGACAACTCTCTTTGTGCTTCCGAGAAAAGCTCTATACGAATCGTAGCCAACACTGCTCGTGAAGAAGTTTTATTTTTGCCAAAAAGAAGAAGGTTTCACAGACTTTTCTATACGAACAGTTCATATAGTTCCACGAATTTCGGCAACGTTGACAAAAGTTGCATGTTTCTCGAAGACAAACACTGGTAACGATCTTTTCTTAGTTACTTCCGTGATCGCAGACACCACTGAATACTTCATTTAAGCTGTAGTGTAGTTAGCATGGATGGCACCCTGGACGTATATCGATGGTGTCATCCCACGAAAACTGCTAGATTCAATGTTAAGTAAATATAAATCTTATAATTTTGAAGTATGATTTTAATAAATAAAAAGTGATTAAATTTCCATTCAGTGTTATTTATAAACGAGTATTTGTTACTAAAATTGTAATATTAAATATGTTTATGAGATAGATAGACTAGCGAGAAACAAATGCTATTAAAAGCTCTTCTTTCTAACTGTAACAGCCGCAAATTCTGAATTCGCATCATCAAAAGTAAAATTGCCTAATGTTTTAAAGAGGAGGGATTATTTAGCTTCGTTTCGTAAGTGGTTTTTGAATAATTTTAACTTACTAACGCTCCTGTCACACGAATCAACTAATTGTCATAGGTAATTTTAGTGCGATCACATAATTATTGAAATGCTGCCACAGTCTCACTTTCTGCTGCTACTTTTATTGCAGTATAATGAGAGTCTTTTCATAGATGATGATTTTCCGTGTTTTACTAAGAAACAACCATTGGCTAGCGGACACACAGAAAATAATAAAATTAGAGTTTACGGCTCCCAAAATTGTTACAAAAGACGCATTTTTGTTATAAATAGCTAATAAGCTTTATCTTTTATTTTCACGGACGTAATAATTTATACGTGTGATCTGAGTAATAAATACAAAATTTATGTTTAGTGAGCAATATCGTAGTTTTAAATAAAAAGTAATTTTACTTTCTTTAATTTTCCCACAGGTTAAATGGTTTTCGTGTAAGGCGAAGTTCAAATTTTTTTGCAGTTTTGAGTTTTACTGTTTAAATAGACATGAATTTCTATTCAAATATGATTGACGAGCATCTTCTATTACTTTCTGTTAATTATTTGACAGATATCAGCAGTTACAGAAGAGACCGTACGCGATGGGTGAGGGTAACGATCAGGCGGGTTCGAATCCCCCTCAGGTCACCCAGATTTCGTTTTTTTTTGTTTCAAAAAATCACTCCAGGCGAATGCCTGGATGGTTCCTTAAAAACGCCAAATTCCTCCCTGTTCATTGCTTCCACTCCTTTCCCGCCTCTAATGACCTCGACGTTGATGAGAAGTAAACTCACAACACAAGGCTAAAAAAAAATTCGGATATATTGAAATGTACTCCATGTATCTGATTTACATTGTTTAATAATTGTACTAATATGTCATATTATTAACAGGAAAACGTAAAAAGTAATTCAAGACACTCAGAAATAAGCAGATAATTTTTTAAAAAAAACTGTAAAAAATGAATTTCCCGCGACGCCTTAGACTTTTGACCAAAATTCATGATCTGACTGTGGAATTGGAAATATAGACAAACAGTGTTTTTTTATCTTCTTCATTTATTTTCAGAAGAAAACACAGCATTTCTCTGCAAATAATTTCGAGAGAATCTACTTGTTATATTTATTATAATTTAACTATTCCTTTACCCTGATTTTTATCAGTTTTAGATATCTTTCCTTTAATTTCAATAACTCGCGTCATACACTAGTGGTATGAGATATAATTCAATGTAGTAACTGCTGCTTATAATGAAACAAAGCAAAAATGATGAGCGACCTTTTATGGTTATTGTCTGGGTCGTGTTTGTTTAACTGTGTAGTTTTTCCAATAATTATCTTCTACTGTAAATTAACATTCTTTTGGCCGCTCGATTAAAAACAACACAGAAAGAATTATAATTCATTTTTAATATAAAAGAAACTCGGATTCAAGCTTACTAGCACCAATCTAAAAAAAATGGAGTATGTACATAGTTTCATCGTGTTTTATGAAGTCTTACATTTATTTAAGAGTTATATTTATTTGAAACACTAAATATAGGATAGAAATGACGCCAAATCAAGGATAAAGTAAATCGATCAAAAAACTTTTTTGTATCATACTATTTGCTCTTAATCCACATCTTGAAGTGAAGGTGGCACCCGGAGCGAGCTGTCCCCACTGCCCCACCATATTTATGCCAATGCATTCAAGCTACCTCTGACTGAAGCATGACTGGAACCGATAACCTGATTGTAGAGTGAACAGTATACAGTCACTGCGAGGATGCTAATATCGAATACCTAATCGGAAGACACAATACGGATCTCTAATTTCAAATTCATTTGCTGAAAATTACATGAACACATTGGTAATTTTCTAATTCATTCATTTAATGTTTCGTTTTTGAACAGTTTTTACTAAGCATTACTATACGTCAAGTAACTTATAACCGATAAAGCTTAACTCTGTTTCCTATTACTAAATTTGATTAACAATAATTTAAAATCAACATATTATCGTATCGATTTGAGATTATTTAGTTTAATTCTAATTAGATAAGTCAGTTGTCATCAAATTCATCTTAAATTTTGAAGTGACCTCCTCTGTTATAAATTAAATAACCTTTGTTCTGTAGAAGTTACTATAAACAATATTATCAATAACACGAATTAATGATTGGAGGGATCTGTATATTGATTTGTAAATTATTAACACCGTAATGCCTAATTTTTGACATAGATTTACATTTATTACAAAAGTAACATTCTTCAGATTTATTCTTAGGAATTGTATGCTAAAAAATTAAAACAAACTCTCAAAAATACCACATAGTGCATTATTTTTAATTGTTGTCAGGCTCGTTATACACATTTACTGCGAGAGCATGATATTTCTCCAGGGCGCACCGGATTTAATCAATGCCAGACTCATTTGCGATGATCGCAACTGACGTGGTTACCACTTTGAAAGACGGCGTTGGTCGCACTGCTTCGAGTCGGTCAACGTGATGTCTTCGCTTAAAATGCTTGCCAACATTTTATAGAACTCGTAGCTAAGATCTAACGATCAACTGCCGGACACAATCTTCCGTCGTCGAAGACCACTGCTCCAACATGTCTGCTCGGCTCTCAAAACAAAACCACAAACCACCAAAATTAGCCGCCGCCACAAACTTTCTTCCCCCAGGCTGATTCGTGCTCACCTTGCAGTCCCATGGCCGTGCGAGCAGTCGCCACGCTTGCTGTACCCGCATTCCCTTGCTGTACCCGCATACCCCTGCGGGCCCCCAAGGTCACAGCCCGGAATGCAGCCTCCACAGGTTGTCTGCGCGAGCTACACGATCGGATTTACACAAAACAATCTAATTTAAATAGAGTGTGACTGCTCACATCCGATACTCGACAGGTTAAGATAACTCGCAAACTTTTCGTTCTTATTGTCAAACGAAGATACCACAATCACATGTTGCGATGAGCATGGAAAGACAATCCAAAATCGTACTTAGTAGCGTTTTCCTGACATACCTCAAATTGTATATGATTCCTATCCAAGTTTAGACAGGTATACAAGCTTATCAGTAGGGGGGAGGGGAAAATAAAAACTTCTGGAAATTTCACTGGGAGTGAAATACGAGTGTTAATACGTATTATGCAGCTGACACTTGGGTCGAGGTACAAAATATGTGTAATAATGTTTCCAGTAATACAATTTCCCACTAGCAGTTGCTCACTTAGTCTTGCCCGTGGACTCCCTCTGAAACCAACGTCGCCAGTAACATTGTGATCTCTGCAGTTGACTGAACGAAAGTTAATTATGCAACAAGGGAGCTACAACAAACTTTAACTTCATTGCCACGAATAATACTCTACCGCTCGCACGTTGGAATCTGATAAATATTTCGACAGCGAGAACAAACTTACCGTTAAATCGGCACTAATTTGTAGACGCTTTTATTTTATTTAATTACATAGCTTTTTGACGACACGTCAAAATAAAACTTATCTTGTTCTACTCATACGAACATGAGTTTTACATTAATTGAAATCTCATTAAAGTACAACCAGTACCTATTTCGTAAATCACTTTCAAAAATATTATCTTACATTATCAGCTTAACAATGCCATCTTAATAGTAAACACACCCTAATTTATTCGCGGTATCGCTGGCTGTACATCAATCAAAACTTACCAAAATGCGACCTAAAGCTTTTGGGTGAGACACATTAAAGAAAAATTATTTTAAGTTTTTTAGCTTTCCGATATTGCATGGAAGTGAAACATGACCTTTTTTATCCGCGAGCCCACGAACTCTATACTAATAGGAATCTCGTAAAAATACGGTCGCTAATTTTTATGCGAATCGCATTCAAGCAAAAATTATCTTAAATTTATCTGCTTTACACTGCAACATCAAAATAAATCACAAAAAAACAAAATTTACTAGCGGGACCACGGACTATGCATTGATCAAAACTCCATCAAAATCCAAACTGCAATTTTAGCGTGAATGGCGTTTTGCTAAAAATTTACTTAAATTTATCACTTTAAAATGTTACATCAAAATGAAAGAAACCATATTTTTCTCGTGGGACAAAGGGTTTCACTTTAATTGAAACCCCATCAAAATCCGACCAATAGGGGTTGCAAACGTTCAACGAAAAATGGACACCAATCTTTTATAAATTTCTTAGTTTTCCAATCTCACATCAAAATGAATCATACTTTATTACACTCTTGAGTCGAAGTGTTTGTTGTACATAAAACTCCGTCAAAATGCGGCAAATAGTTTTCACAAGAATCCTGTTGATCCCAACTTGCAAACTGAGACAGAACCATATATAAAAAAAAAACCTTATATTATTAGTACCCATATCTGATTTTTGTTTAAAATCTAATATTTACACACTTTATCCTGGTTACAGATTTATTCTAAGTAGATATTAGAATGATGTCAATTTTACGTTCAAATTCAGGTTACAGCTCTTGGTAACAACCTTCAAAAATATTTATTTTTATTATGTAGAAATGGTGCATGTTAAGTCGCAATATCTATGGAGTGAAATCAGTTACTAATTTGTCTCCGTTTCTGGGCTACAGATAATAAGTTTGCTTTCAAAGCCTCAGTCATCCACAATTTTGCTACCAGTTATTCTAAATTTTATTAACAATGTCAAGGACTTCAAGTACCACAAAAATCTTCAAAAAGCAACTTTTTTCATATGAGACAACTTATGCTTAGGGATGGGGGGAAATAGTAGAGACCTGTTAATTTTTCCTCTGTCGATGCAATGTTTTCTTGTGCAGTAATCGCTACTACGGACTTGGTCAACGTTATTCGTTATTTTGACGAACAGTTGGTCGGCAAAGAAACTCATAAATGAAAAGGCGTCTAACGCATATGCAGACGTAGTGAATAAGCCATGAAGTGGCCCACAGAATGTCGAAAAGGATTCTTGGCAATGGCAACGTACGTACTGAGATAAAGAAGCTGGCAGCACCGCCTACAAATAAAGTTTCTCAAACTCGGCAGCACAGCCAAGCAACATGATCCAAGCACATCTACATCTCTCATTCAACTACAGTAGATACTTCTCATCAAATACGCAGTTTACAAGCTACTACTCCGTTTTACGCTGTGACTTAATTAGGACTACTTTTTGCATTTTCACCCTGATAAAAGCGTAATTATGGTAAATGCCTAAAATAACATTATTAGGATTATTTAAATCTGAGTGATTAATAGAAAAAAATACTTTACTTTTAGTTGCAGGTCTACATATCGGTACGAACGTAAATTCAATGCTCAGAGTCTGATGTAAACTCTGAGTGTTTATAGGAATGGAGTTATGAGCTTAACAAATTTTCTTAACCAATAATGTTATTTAGATAGATTCAGATTAGTTTTTTTTTCTTTTCAGTAGTGCCTGCAAATGTGATATTACAAGATCAGTTATATCGCCCCCTCTCGTATACCTGAGTCGCCAAATTCTTATTAGTTCAAATTTCGTAACGCTGAACTTCAAGAAGAGGACCATAATTTTCATAGCCGTGTTTAGAAATATGTTGCACGGAAACACATTTTCGTAGTGAAAACATCATAAAATATTCAAAACATTAATAACGTTAATTATGGCCTATTGGAGTTCAAAAGTAATTAGAGAAAGTAAATACGAACTGGATGCCGACATGGACTGGTCAAGTGGTTGAAGAATTAGAAAGGACTTGTTCTATTATGTATAACACATTTCTGCACTACGAAATTATAGTTTACCGTTGAAATTAAATTCTAAAATAATTTTTTGGTTTTGAAAAAGTTTACGATGCTTATGATATGCCTCTTTTTAACCTTTACTTTTAAACTTGTGCCCCCATGGATTCCCTTTGCAGCTGCAACAAAGCACACAATTTGTTTGTCATTCGCAACGTTTCTTTTTATTCCTAGAGTAATTACTTTATTCATACCCCATGGCTATTTAGACTATTTTTATAGTGATGCTTGCATTTATAGTGTTTTCCAACACTAATCACATTTTGATGCATTTTCGTATTAAAATATTCAGCTTTATTATCTGTGAATTTCAGAGTTTTTCAAAAAAAATTTAACGAGTTGTGGGGCTATACAGAAGCTAGACATAAGAAAGTAGTGCTTTTATTTTTATTGTCTGCAAATTTCGCTGAAGCGAATTCACATAAAAATTAATGGTCAGACTTGATAGGCTACAAAACATTAATAACGTTAATTATGGCCTATTGGAGTTCAAAAGTAATTAGAGAAAGTAAATACGAACTGGATGCCGACATGGACTGGTCAAGTGGTTGAAGAATTAGAAAGGACTTGTTCTATTATGTATAACACATTTCTGCACTACGAAATTATAGTTTACCGTTGAAATTAAATTCTAAAATAATTTTTTGGTTTTGAAAAAGTTTACGATGCTTATGATATGCCTCTTTTTAACCTTTACTTTTAAACTTGTGCCCCCATGGATTCCCTTTGCAGCTGCAACAAAGCACACAATTTGTTTGTCATTCGCAACGTTTCTTTTTATTCCTAGAGTAATTACTTTATTCATACCCCATGGCTATTTAGACTATTTTTATAGTGATGCTTGCATTTATAGTGTTTTCCAACACTAATCACATTTTGATGCATTTTCGTATTAAAATATTCAGCTTTATTATCTGTGAATTTCAGAGTTTTTCAAAAAAAATTTAACGAGTTGTGGGGCTATACAGAAGCTAGACATAAGAAAGTAGTGCTTTTATTTTTATTGTCTGCAAATTTCGCTGAAGCGAATTCACATAAAAATTAATGGTCAGACTTGATAGGCTATCCTTCAATCCACAGCCCATGACCTCACGGGTAAGTCTCTGCCCTCGCATTCGACAGGACGCGGGTTCACATTCCCGTCCGGGCATCCAGATTTGTATTTTCCATGGTTTCCCCATATCACTTCAAGCAAATGCCGGGATACTCCCTTCAAAAGGCCAAGGTCGAGTTCCTTCCCGTTCCTTGCTCCCCATTCTTCCCCGCTTCTAAAGAGCTCGTCGTCAACGAGGCGTAAAGCCATAAACAATAATAATAACAAAATAAATAAAAAATTGAAGTGAGGTAGAAAAGCTGAGTAATTAAAATAATTAATGTCCGTTTTTTGTTGAACGCGATTCAATAAAAAATACTAGCCTAATTTTTATGGGGTTTAGATTATTGTACAGCGTGTATGATTCATTTTGTCCTGAAGTTGAAAAACGAGAATTTTCGGTTAAAATTTCGTTGAATGCGATTCACACAAAAACTAGTGGTTGGCTTTCGATTAAGTTTCGATTAATGTGCACCATGTGACCCAGCGGATGAAATATGATATGAGTCATTTGTGGAGTCGATAAAATGACAAGTTCGGATAATTTGCCATTGAATTTGGCTCATGGAAAAGCTACTGATCCGATTTTGATGAGATTTCAATTGACGTATATCGCCTGCTCCCATGAGTAGAATGAGATTTGTTTAATTCTGATGTGACGTTGAAAAGCTAATGGGCTGAAATAAAATTGTACACATATTAGTATCCACTCATAGGTATGTTACTTCTTGCAGTCAAAATTTTTTATATGATTTCAGATTACGTGTGGGATCGTATTGTTCGGAGGAATGAACTTATTTTATTGTACTCTTCATGCAAAAATAAATTGCATACAGTGACTTACAGTGACCTTGTATCGTAATATTCTCGATCAAGTTGGTTTAAGATGGAGGTGTGCTCTCTGTCTACGCGAACGAAATTGCGGGTAGCTGCTGATTTGTTGATAAAACTGTTAGCTATTATTGTATTCCAGTTAAATGTGTATGCTGTTTCAGTGCATGACTAATAAGATACACTAACTTGACAGAAGTCGTTGGATAGCAGGATAAAAATATCCAACCGAGCGTGGTGGTGTAACGGTTAGCGTTCTGGCCTCTCATTCGGGAGGACGTCGGTTCGAATCCCCATCCGGGCATCCAGATTTGGGTTTTCCATGGTTTCCCCACATCACTCCAGGTGAATTCCGGGATGCTTCCTCCAAAAAGGTCATGACCGAATTCCTTCCCATTCCTTTCCCCCCATCCTTTCCCGTCTCTAAATACCTCGCTGTTGAGAGACGTTAAACAGTTACAAAAAAAAAAAAAAAAAAAAAAAAAATATCGAGATGGCGGCAGCACCACGGAAGAAAGATATAAATGTGCCGCGCGGTAGTGGGGCTCTCATTTGTGGTCTCGTGAGTCGTGTGAAAAGTCTTCTGACGTGATTGCTGACGCACGGCAAGAATTAACAGATTTTGTACACGGAATATTAATGAGTGCTAGACGCATAGAGCATATTATTTCCGAAATTCGTGAAGTTAACATTCCTCGATCTTCAGGCTCAAGAATGTTCCGTGAGTATGTAATTTCCGGCATTACTACTTGCCAGTAGGCGGGAACGTCTACTTAATGACCGAGATCAGCGACGTCGATGTATACAAACAGGCGTCAGAGAACAGCCACACTCAATACAGCACGTACGACAGAAATCTCTGTGCGGACAGTCCAATGAAATTTGGCGTTGGGATATGATAGTAGAAGACAGACTCGAGTAACTCAGCTAACAAAATGCCATCGGTTGCAACACTTTTCCTGGATTCATGAGAACATCTACTAACCAGAAAAAGATTTCGTGGTCAGATGAATTATGATTCCAGTTGGTAAAAGCTGATTGTAGGCTCTGAGTACGGTGCAGACTCCACGAGGCACTGTGCAAGCCGGTGGAGCCTCCATCCTGTTCACATGGCACGGAATGGGAACTCTGGTTAAACTGAATCTACCATTGACTGAATTTGACTGAAAACAATCATTTCAAAATGATTGTTTTCAGTTTCTTGGAGACAATTTGCTGCTTTTCATTGCCGTCATATTCCCATTCAACGATGGACTTTTCCAGGACGTCAATGCGCCTTGTCACCAAAATCGTTCACGATTGGTTTGAGGAACATTCTGTACACTTCCAACGAGTGATCTGGCCATCTAGTTCGCCTCACAAGAATCCAATCGAACAAATCTGAGAAATTATCGAATAGTCAGTTCGTGCAGAACGTCCTGCACGGCAATTCTTTCGCAATTCTAGACGACCCGTACAGGAAGCACAGCTGAATATTTCATCAGGGGCCTTCCAACGCCTTATTGTGACGATGCCATGTCGCATTGCAGCATTTTCCCCTGGAGGGGCTCAACATACGATATTAGGAGGAATCCTATGACCTTCAGTGTACTTGTAAAGTATTCTGCCTGGTCAACCCGTTCAAGAAGAACGATATTTCGTGCAGCGTCATGAGATTACTTCGATAGAAACTAAAAATCAATCTTGCAAACACTGTCAGTTTTAATAAATTCCAGAGAAAAAAAGAATATAAACTACGAGATCTCCCAATCACGGTTCAGTGTTTCTACAAAAATTTTGTAAAGTAAGTAAGCATTGGAACACATTAATAAAATAGCACGCGAAAACAAAGTGAAATTAAGTGATTCGAATTTTTACGTATGCTACATAAATCACTGGGTTTGTTTGTTGCTGTTCTGCACCAGAATTCCCATAAGCACGCACTAGTTAAGACCTACAACGTGAGCTAATAACTTCGATTACTGCACATTTTTGTTGTTCTGAATTCATTTCTTTTTAGAGTATAACAAAGAAATAAATCAATTCTCTCTATAAATGCGAACAGTGTGCGATACTAATAATTTTTACTGATTATTTAATAAGATGCTTAAATAAGCTTCGTTTTAACACTTTATGATACAGTTTTCGTACATAATATTTTATAATCCTCCCGCATCACCAACTAAAATGTAACTGTACAATTTTATAGACATATATTTTTTGAAATCGTAAAGTTTTGTTCGTCGAATATATTAAACTTTGGTAGTAGGTGAAACGTATACAGATACCAAATAATCGTTGACAGTATTAACGCTTGATTACATTTTTCAGTGTACTTAGAGAGGAAAAAATATTTAATATTTTGGAATTACTGCATTACTGTTTTCTTAATAAAATCAGAGATCGCTAAAGCTGATGAAAATTTTAATTTTTCGGCTTTTATTACTCCTAACGAGAATATTATTAGTGACAGATACTGCACTGTAGAAAAAGAAGGTTTCATGCAATCTGTTTTAAAAAGATACATTCCATTAAAAAAATCAGTCCCCCAACATAAATATGAATAAAAATACTTTGCCCTTTTAGAGTGTACGGTCCTTGTATTTTTTTAAATGAGAATAATCATAATGAAATTCTGATGCGGCACAAACATTCTCTCGTTTTTAATTAAAATACTCTCCACCTTCCAAGGTAAACATCTCCATTTTATATTGCCTTATGACAATTTTAAATGTGAAATTGAAGATTCAAAAGATACTTTCGCGTTAAAATGCCACTACTATAGATGATCGATAACGATAAATTAAACTCAGGGTTTTAGAAGACATGTTTGTGATTATTTATTAGTGTTTTCTACATCCTACACTGCCTCGATTTTATTTTTCCAGCGAACACACTGTTTACAAGGGAAATTATTTCGGTAAATTCTAGTACGAACCTTGTGTTATAAACAATTACAGTTGGAAGCAAGGGAGCCAATAGAAATTATACACTTTTGGTAATATTACATATATAACGACCGATAGGAAGCATAAACGCAGTTAAAATTGATTCAGATGAAGTCCTGTCTAAAATTATTGCATACAGCATGCTGTAGTACTGTAGTATTCCTATCACGGATGTTAAGTCGTAGAACTGTTGACAAGGTGCTTTAAGGATTCGATCGCGTGCTTTACCTTAGCTTGATCTTTCACATTAATCGGAATGAAATGATCCTGCTTCCTTGTTTCAGCAGATTACTTAATTTTGAGTAACATACGCTGCCTTTCATATTTTACAAACAATAAATATTCCGAGATTAAATTAATCAAATCTATACCGCTAAATGATAAACATACTGTTAAAACAGACTACTTGTTTTAACTATCACTCGACAGCTACTGACGTGCACTGATTACAATCATAATGAGATGATACTTTAAATTTCTGAATGGCTCAAGACATGGTGAACGTAAGGTAAAATATACAGCGCATATATTGTTATGTATGTCTATGGGTTGCTTGATTGAAACTTATCATATTACTATACATATTATTTAACTCACACGGTCAAGAAGCAAAGGTTTATTTTTTACCCTTGAAATTTACGTTTCTGTAACATAATTTTGTGACGCCAATCGCAGGTGGTTAATCAAAACCGCCCAAAAATTGAGATCGATGTTTCTCTTGGTGCTGAGAATAAATGAAGTCTTCTCGTTTGACTAGCCGAGTGAGCAGAGCGATATTTCGGCGATCGGAAACTCTGTCGCCATCTTTTGCTCACTCGGCTAGTCACCCGAGAATATATTAACGCCTAAAAATTGCTTTCGGTTTGGCTGGTATGTGAGACTTGAGATTTGATCCGAATACGTCAATATGGCGACTCTTTAAAGGAATCGTTGCCATGGGACGAAGAGAGACACAGAGAGGAAGAAGGGCGAGTGTACAATGTGTGAAACGTACCAGTACAGTAAGAATTTTAAATATTCATTAAACAATCGCGTGGTAAATGTTCTCTGCAATTTTTTAAGTTATTCCTTCCAGTTTTTCCATTTTTTGCTTACTAGAAACTATTTTTATTGGCATAACTTCATCAATTTTCTCATGCACCAGGTGTAAGTTCAGTATAATTCGTATAAATTTCTCACTTTAAGGAGAAAGATTTTTAAAACATTTTACAAGGTAGTCCAAATTAATAGTCTCAAAAAAGATAAAATTCTCACATTAAAAAAATGTCGGTGCGACGCTATGAGGCAACTAAAAGGGAATCATACTTTTCCATTAAAAGTAGCATTTTAAGTAACATAGCGAATCTCCGTATATATGTTATTGATAACAAAGAGTGTACGTTACTATTTGCTTTGATACATTAACAATAGTAACGCAAAGTAACATCAAAGAAAATACCAACTAGCAAACAGTACAGTAAAAAGGTAGATTAAAGCGCAGTTTACACAAAACCAAATTTCATTCCTCCTTTGGCTTAGACTTGCTAATTAGCAGCGTCGTAAATTAATGTTAAATTGCATATCAGCGCGATTTTTGTGTAAGTGTATAAATTTATTGTATTTTACTATACTAGTTTTTCGTGAACACTTATAATTGTGTGTCTTTATCTGTACCTGACAAACAATATCAAACATTTCTCTTTTGGAAGTCGTATATTTTCCTTTGCTCTGATAGAAACTGAAAATCTGAAATGAATGTATAACTGAAACAATTTCTAGAATCATTTTGGAGCCGCTGACTGGATGATGTTTTACACCAGCTTATAAATTTTGTCTATTCTCAGAGGCTCAAAGACGGAATGAATATCACCAAGCAGGCGAAGTAAGAAAGGTAAAATGAAGGTCAAGTTATTAAGTAAATTACACGCTCAACTTGCCCGACTAAACAAAGAGATACTGCTGCAATTCCGACTGCGCTCTTTTACTAATACGTAATTCAGTGTAAATATTTGAATTATAAATTAATTAAAACATAAAATTTTAAACTGTGGCTTTATATAATTATGTAAATGTAACATTAAAATCAGAAAAGAAATATTGGTAGAATTTTTCACATAATTTCTTGAGAAGCCTAGTCAATATCTGTATAGTAGACACCAATAAGTTTTGAAGCTGATGTAACTTTCTAATCATGCAGTATAGCAATAAAATTAAAACATAGATTAAGATTGGTGGCTTCAAGACTTACAACCTTCGTAGTAAACAACACGTTCTCTTTGAGTAACCAAAATAACACTTTTTCTTAATTTTAGCAACTTGGGGCAAACGACTAATGGGAAAAATACCCAGGTGGTAAGCAGTCCACACCCGCTTATGACGGGTCATGCAGGTCATTGGCTTCTGGGGAGCTTGCACCAGGCGGAAAGGAGTCGGGGCAAGGAACAGGAAGGAAATCGGCCAGGGCCTTTTGAAGGAAGCATCCCGGCATCCTGGAGCGATTTGGGGAAACCATGGAAAATCTAATTCTGGATGCCCGGACGGGGATTTAAACAGACGTGCTCCCACTGTGAGGTCAGAGCTTCACCTCTCACCCAATACGCTAGGTAAGGAAAACAAACGTTTTAATTACTGGGGAACTATCAGCATCAACTCCTTCCTAGATGCAGCTAAATTGAAACAACTTTGGAAGTCTTGACGAAATACAATATCATGATAACAGCGCCCCTCCTACCCCTCCCCCCCCCCGCTTTGCAAGAGACTAGATTTACAGATAGAAGCATTCGAATCACAAGATTACAGAATATACCAGAAAGTGATGAATAATTCGCCTCAACTGGGCACAGGCTTCATAGTCAGCAACAAAATAACCAACTGCATAACCATCCCCAAATGGGAGAACATAAACTATCTTCAGAACACTCAACAAACAATACATGATCATCAACTTCAATGCACCCACAAATGACGGTAACAGACAAAATATTAAAAGTGTAGTACATTTTTGGGAATAACTTAAAGAGACGATGGACAAGGTCCCTAAACATCAGATGACAATCCTAGTGGGTGATTTCAACGCACAGATCGAACAAGAAAGAAGATTAAGGCCCGTGGTTGGAGAATATCCACAACACGAAAGAACTAACAGCAATGGAGAGCGACTGACTGAGCTATGCCGGAACTACATTCAACAAAACTACATTCAAAATCCACGGCTTTCAAACACCTTTCTAGGAAATCTATAACATCATGTCCCAACTCAATGCTAGTGGAGTTCCAGGTTGACCATGTGACCATCAGTAAAAGAAATAGCATGGAAACACTTAACAAAAGGTTCTCAGAGATGCCAACTTCGACTCAGATCCATACCTTTCATTAATCGAAACGAATTCCATCCCACACATAAAGAATATCTGTAACAATTATTTCAAGACAAGAGGTCCGAAGTTCAACCCAACCAAGCTGGGAGGCGACAACACGTTCACCAAAATCCTAGCTAACTACAAGGATTAAAATGATTGGACACAACTACAGAATTCAGTTATTGATGAAACGATAAGTACCATCCATACTACCAGGAGGAATAAACACCAGTAGTGTACAACAGCGTGTAACAAGCCTTTTGAAGAGAGGAGAAAGGCGTGGCTCGAAAGGAACTGTAAAGATAACACAGAAATCATTGAGATTTTCATAACAAAAAGGAAAAATACTGCCAGTACTATTAGAAACGTCATAAGTCAGTATCATAAAGGACAACATTGACCAAGCACAGAAAGATTTCCCGAAGAACAACACTAGAGACTTCTACCAGACTTTCAAATCCAAGATTACCCTCCACTCAACCCCAGCATTTCAGCTACGCGGTCTAGACGGAAAGTTGAAACTAAACAATGAAGACTTCACCACTGATCTGGATACACAAGATTATACCAGACATGTGGGGGACAGAAACATTACCTAGTGATTGAACCTCTGCTATCATCTAACAGCTTCACAAGAACGGAGATAAGTCAGACCTAAATAACTATAGATAGATTTCCTTTCTATCGGTGTTTTACAAGATCGTCTCTTAGGTACTACTCACTAGACTATAGGCTCAATTAGATTCTTGTAAAGTAGAATCCCAAGCTGCGTTCCGGAAGGCAAGGCCATGTATTGAACAGACACTAAAACTTAATCCATTCTCAACCACAAGAATCTTATCCTATGTGGCAATCTTCGTTAACTTTCAGAGGGCCTATGATCCCGTGGATAGAAAAGACTTCTTCAAAATTCTCCCTGAAATGGGACTTGAAAACTAGACCCTGAACCTAGTGAAAGCAACCCTAACTATCACTACACCTAAAAGTTCAGTCCTTCAAAATCAAGACAGTCGTTAGACAAGGGACAGCTTGTCCCCAGTCGTCTTTAACCATCTATTGGAAAAAGTCATACGTGTATGGGTGACCACGCTAACAGATTGCTCAGGGTTGAGGATCGGTTACAGAAATGACAAACTACTAGTCAACTTTCCTAGCACCTAGTGTGGAGGAAGTTATTCACCAACTAATCTATCACTACAGCATAGTAGCTAGAGTAGGGTTGAAGAGTTCCATCAATAGAACTGAGTTCATAACCAACATCAGAAGCTCACTCAACTTACTTCTCCTGAAGAACGCAATGATACGAAGGACTGATGCCTTTCAAATATCGCATAGAATGGATGACTCCAAACATCAACGAGAACTTGAATAGCAGGTGCGCCAGATTTGTAAGAACATGTATGGATCTAAATCCCTCTCCCTTAACCTCAAAATCACACACTACAATATCGTTGTGCGGCCTGTAGTACTGTATGCCTCAGAGTGGCTGATCATGATTAGAAAAGGACAACTCAGAAAACGTAAACTAAAAGAATGAAAGATCCTGAGGAAAATGATGGGTCCTGTTTAAGAAAAGGGAATATACAGACTTAGACAGAATAAGGATCTAAAGCAACATCTGGAGAGCATTATAAGAGCTGTCAGGAGGAGGAGATTAATCTTATATGGTCACATAGTTCGGATGGACAATCCGAGACTCGCCTCTAAAATTGTCTCTAGAAGGAAAGCTACTAATACAAAGTGGACGACTCTTTAAAAATGATCTCGAACAACTGGAAATTGACTACAACGATATTTACAACGGGTATAAGAACAGAATCTTGATGAATGCAGCATGCTATCTCCAGCCACTAACAAATGCACAGTTAAAGGATGAAGGAATACTGGGTCAAGAAGAAAGTTCGCCAGATTTAAGAACCACGTGGTCTATTGTGGCCAAAACTAAAACAAAGAAAAATATTGAGATTTAATACAAATCGTTTGCATAGTTTAAGCTTTTAAGCGTTCTCCCATGAAAACGAGGTTCTTCGCATGTTATCGTCAGTATCTGCTTCCTACGCACACTGAGCCCATTGTTCAATGAGTAATGGGAAGAAAAATTGTAAACAATTACTGCAGCGTGACGAAGACTACGTTGTCTCCTCACTAATGTAGGAGATATAGAATACACATGTGGAGATCTACCCCTGTGAATCCAAGCTTTTTGTCTACTAGGATCGTGGACTTTACTTTTTTACAAATCCAGAAATAAAAATTCCCTCGAACATGGAATTATGTTACAGTTTTCTACAGTTAAAAATATTCAAACTGATTTAAGGTTTAATCTTTTGTTTCTTCAGAGTGGAGACTTTACGCGTCGTAAACGAGGCAAATAGAACTCAAGACTAGAGGCAGTGTTCCAACCTGCTGGAGGTACAGAATGTCCTGGAGACTCCGATTCCGTAGTTGACGTTCTCATCTCGCAGATGTCAGATGCATTTCGGAGGCAAGATTGATAACACTGTCTCGCTTTTCCCTCTGCTGTCGAAGCAGGGAACAGGTCGAAGTAACACAACAACCGCGTGCCTGCAGAGTAGGCCGCGAGAACATTTCTCTCGAATGTCGGCCGATTTGCTCTCAAACCAAACAGGACAGATCATGTTCAAGAGCACTTGGATACATTCGACACAGGCAGCCTAACGATTCCAGCGCACAGACTCTCGAGATTAAATAAATCTCCTTATTTGCCAGATACAAGGTTTCATGTGCTACTTTCAATTCCTCTATCACTATGATGGAATTTTATTGGAAACGGTAACGATTATAATTAATAATAAGCCAACCCTACGACATTACTAACCTGGCAGTAACCCAAATTTACCCCACTATCTGTCGTCATACAACACCGATATCATCGTAAACAAATAAACTTGTTTTCCTGCATTTTTTAAAGAAGGTAAACAAAAACGGAATTTACCAACCCCAATAATTCACGTAGGCAATATTAAAACTTTCATGAAGGAGACATATTATATGGACTTATACAAAAAATATCGAGTGTGCTCTTTGCTTTAGACAACACAGAGATCAGTGCGTGGGAATACCTTAATTGTATGCGTGAATTATGCATAACTCCTCAATGCATCAGTCGGTGCTGCGTAGCTACTATTCGCCGTTCGTCACACGTGCATTGTGCCAGAGATAATGAAAGGCAGCTATTAATACATCGTTTCCTTTCAAGTAGAGATATTTTTCTGTTTTACCATACTTTCTCTGACTAATATCTGACTGTGCAGAAATGTTAAGCGCCACTGAAAAACATGCTATAGTAAAGTCCCTTGCAATGCGATAGTAAACTTTTAGACACCACTACTTACAGCTGAAAGGAAAGATTATGTAAAAAGTACCTACAATCGTGTAAAATGAAGACATTAGCTCAAGGGAAGAAGGCATGTACGATAACCTAACGTATAGAGAAATACTGTTTTAATTTTTGCCCAACTTTCTAAATTCCAAAATACTAACTTTTTAAATCCAAAACTGAATGTTACATATCAGCATTCAAATTATTCAATAGACCATTTTTATCCAGAACCTTGAAAAATCAAAAATGACTGATAAAGTAAGACACATCTTTTGTTACAGCAAAAGGAATGGTATGCAGAGCTACTTGCACACTCTGATGTGATTTATTGTTATTCACAAATTATATATGCAGTGCATACATCACTATCATTAGTTGCAAGTATTAGTATCTGTAAGACTCTTTTGTCCTCAAGGTTTAAAATGAGAATACGGTAGTTCATTCAATCTTCTATGTGTTTCCCAACGATTTTATATTGACGTTGAATTTCTGGTATTCTATAATTATTAATTCTTTGCACATATTTAACCCATTCTGTATCATAGTAATGTAGTTAGTGCGATAAGGTCCTTATTCCTTATATTCCTGTGTGACCTATTAAATGCTAAAATCAAATCTTTTTAGGAACTTAATTTCAACTATCTGATTTTTGTCAGTGTCCAGCATTTTTCTCCAAAAAGCAATCTGGGGAACGTCATAATTTTATCAATATTATAATCGTTTCAATATTTGCGTTTCCTTGTAAAGTTATTTTAAATGTGCCACAATTTTCTGAATTTTAAGGTCTATAACCATAAAAAGAATGCAGCCAGTGCACTGAAGTTCTATAACCTGCCCTAAAGGTGTGCCTGCTATTAAGATCTTTGCTTTTGTTAAACGTTTTACTATAAATGCTAGAATTTTGGGTTTTTTCAGATTTCGCTGTTGTTGGTAGCTCATGAACTGCTCTTTGTGGATCATCTTCTGACGTAGGTAGTAGTAGGTGATCATCTGCAAATAATAAATTCACAATAGCTAATTCTTTGTTGCAATTCTGTAACAATCTTCTTTTTCATTTGAAGATGACATCATCTATGTAAAAGTTAAATAATTTCCGGGAATGAAAGTTATATTCGATGGAAAAATTGTAGACCAGTTGTGTTAGTTACTGTATTTTATTTAGTTAACAGTAATTCAGTTTACTTTTGAAATTACACTATATCCGAGGTTTAGTATCTCTACGTTTGTTAGGAGATGAAAGCAGTTGGAATGTATCTCTGCGGCATCGATATTTTAATCATTTGAAGACGAATTGTTATTAAGAAAAAAGGATCAGCTGAATCGGGTATTCTATGAAAGCGAAGAGCAATGTTTATAAAACTCAAATAATTTGAAAATATGACGGGTACAAAAAATTGTTCTACTGGTTAGCAACATGAATGGTGAACGCTAGAAAGAATGTATTTGCACTTCTCCTTCCACCGCTTGAATGCTAATATTAAGAGGAACGCGTTTAATTTTCGATAAACGCAATACTTAGTGTTTCTGGGCGCATAGATTGTGCACTGACGGTAATATCAATACATATTACTCTTTTTTCTATACGGTCTACAAAAGAGAAAATATTGCATTCACACAAAAAATCTGTACCTCTGGATTTTGGAGGATTGTTGACAGGGTTTTAGTTTTGAGTTGTGGTATATTTTACTGCGTTTTTATATTTTCAACTACGGTATAAAGTTTTATCAAGTTTTGTAATTTTTTATCCTATCTCAGCTACATAAATCTTTAATTTAGTCCTCCAGTAAGAAATTTTCGTGATTGAATAGGCTGAATCTTGAATAATTTTAAGTCGGAAGAAACTTTGTTCAAAAGACGTTGAGGACAGTTCAGACTCCGATACTCATCTGGAAAAATAGAACATCTCATTTACCACAGCATTCAAGTTGAGTCGGAAACTATCAATCCTTTTGCCGCAAAGCCCCACACCCACTAATTTCTGCTAATTTCTTGGTCTTACTTCATTATAACGTTAGGTATAATTTCAACTTAGTAACAGAAACTTTGATCTTCATTTAATAAATTTGCTTTTGAGATAAAAGTTCTGATTTATGTAAATGAGTACTCATTACCAATACAGCTTTCATTTTATCTCCGATCACTGGAAACTGTAATTCATTCCGTTTGTGAAAGCTGGCTCGTAAATTATCTGAATATCAGGAATACGAGGTATCTTTTAAAATCATCAAATCGTCAGCCGGGAAAAATTAGATCACACACCAGGAACTTCGAGATTTTTTAAAATTTAATTTAATTGTAATGGAGCACAGGCTACAGTGGCAATTTCCCTTACCCCTATCCTGCAGCCACCTACATTTGCCCTCTACAAATTTTATCTTTAAATTCTTTCAACGTTTTCGGTAATCCTTGATATACATCTGCCAGTGTTCGCGTCGTTGTTGGAAAAAAGTCAACTTTTTCGGAATATTCCACAACATCATAATAGCTTATATTATATTCTAAATCCCTTTCAATTTGTAGGTAAAACGTTTAGCAAAGTAATTTCAGGGTTATTAGTAAGATATTTTTCAGTATGATCTTAAAACGATTAGTATTTCGTAATGCAATTATTTGCTTCAGGTAATGCAGCTATTCATCGCCACTCTCTTCGTAATTCATTACATCAACAGTGATTCCATCCATCGTTATAGCTACTAATAATCTCACAAAAAATACTGGTATTAAAATGCAGCAATATTGTTTGTTTAGGATTTGGTCTTCAAAAGTAATCTTACTTCGCAGTTATCAGATTCCTTTTACTTATATAACCGTATAGTTCGTTAACATAGACCGTACCAAATTATTCTCCAAATTTTTTCTCAACAGTTCTGTCCTTTGTTTTGTCCATGAGCGTTAAAATGATAGTTATATATGAAAAATTATGTTCCCTTGTCTCTAAACAGTAACGAAATTTAGACTCTACTTTACTCATGTATCTGAAATACATTTCATGACATTCATTATGTGACTGACGCTGCTTCTTTCTTTTAAATTCTGGCTTCTTAGTTTAAATAAATGTTTTGTAATTTGTTTTCTCTTTCTCTCGCTTTCTCTGACCAAAAGCATTCATCATATCCGTCAGCGTTCTTCTGATATTCAGCTTTCAACTTGAAATTATCAATTAATTAGCGTCTTCCTTTTGTCTGCCAAACGATAGTATGACTCTGTCCGCCGTCGTAACAAGTTTATAGACCACCTTTGATGTATTGTTCAAGTTATTAAAACTGCCGACGACATTCCGAGATGGTTCTTAATATTCAACTTTCACTTTTTAAATTGCTTTGTTCCTAACAATACACCATTCTCTTTAGCGAGCGTAACTTCCAGGTTTCAGAAATATGCTAAACCGTTGAATGAAAAATCCATCATTCCCAACAAAATTGTATGCCGTAAGCACACAAATTTTTCGGCGTCGATTTCTCTTACGTTAGCGTGACAGCCAAGCTTCATGTTCCTAATTTACCAAAACTGGATACTGATCGAAATTAGAATATGTGTCAAATAATTTGCACTCGAATAACGGAAGATTGATAACATGTAAGATGTAACACACTTCAGTTGTAAGAAAGAACGGAAAGGAAGTTACTTATCCATCCAACCAACATAGTCTTTATTAGCAATGGACCAAGATGGAAAACATTGACCGATATTTCGAATACCAGTCACAATAAATGTAAACACGATCATTTGATAACGCATTCAAAAAGTGTCCAAAATTAAGTATCGTTCATTTTCTAAAACAGTTTGTTTTTGCTTAGTTGGTATATCTCAACTTACGTTTCTTGAAATGTATAGTATTAAAAAAAAAATCGCATTGCAGACTTATTCGCGTATTGAGTTCCTTTGAAGGGGTTTTCACTGATTTCTTTGAATTGTTGGTCCCCTTTACCCAGGGCAACTACCACCATAGGCTAATTGCACGGCAAATTGAAACAGTGATCAGATTTACTATTTACTGTTTCAGAAAAATACATGTCCCTCAACTGTTACTAACATGCGAGATGGAGTAGTAATACAATATTCAGTGCGAGGTGGGTTCCATGTCATAACTTCTCTCGTTGATGTTAGTTCCTGGTGTTAATGGTAAAACCCTTAATTTATGATTTTTTCCTGGACAACTTTTTCTAAAGTACTTACCGATCCTAAGACTCGGCGCACTACTTTCTTGCTGTTCAACATCTTTCTTATCTTTGTGCCGTCAGTCACTATCAACATGTAATCAACAGTGAATAATATAAAATTTTCACTTAACTCTTTCTAATTGATGCTATCGGCCTAGTTTAACTGAGAGGTGTACGCCACAATTATTATTATAATTTTAGCACGGCGCCATTTTTTTATCACCTGTATTCTACACCCGTCCGGGCATCCAGATTTGGGTTTTCCATGGTTTCCAAAATCACTCCAGGCAAATGCCGGGATGCTTCCTTAAAAAGGCCATGACCGAATTCCTTCCCATTCCTTGCCCCCATCCTTTCCCGTCTCTAAAGACCTCGCTGTTGAGAGACGTGAAGCAGTTAAAAAAATGTATTCTACAACACTCTTTTTATATCTTTCCTTTGAACTTCCTACTCATAAAACAGTGTCAAATTCTCAGTATATTAAGAATTTAAAGTATGGATATGTTACTTAGTAAAAACATGTAGGAGTGAAGCGTACAAAATACTTTAACATACGCTGTTAATACGAAAGGTTGTATATCATATAGCTTTTTATCATTCGGATATTAGGTTTATCTGTTAATAGGATCCTTGAGTGCAAATCATTCTTTTTAAGCAGTTAAGTGTGTAAGTTCTTTCACCCATGAAATCGTTCTGTTAGAGAGGCCTATCGCGGTAAATCGAACTCGAAAATCTTAAGTTTTAGTGGTATTTTCGCATCACGTTGTGAACTTAGCACTTTTCCACCCATCATAATATCCAATGCCCGCTGTTACTATAAACAGTGTACACAATAGTATTGGCGTTCGGTACTTTTTTTTTGTTATTTATGGCTTTACGCCTCGTCGACATCGAGGTCATTAAAAGCGGGATAGGACTGGGGAAAAGGAAAGGGAAGTAATTATGCCATGGCAATTTTAAAAGAATCATTCCATGGAAAACTTAAATCTGGATGCCCGGACGGGGATTCGAACCAAAGTTCTTCCGAATGCGAGGCGAGAGCGTTACCGTTTACCCGCCCGTTTAGCACAGAACTGTTGTATGGAGCATGCGTCGGTTTAGGTTGTAGAGACAGTTAGACGATTAGGTAATATCTTAGGTCTATAGAGCCAGTCAACTGATGCGTGATGCTTAATGTGACGAGTGTGGGATGAAAAAAGGGATGGAATAACTATTGTTTCAATAACGTTAGTTGTTACTGATCATTTTTGGCACGTTTCCAAAAGTTTTCCAGATGACCAACAATAACAGTGTAAGATCACATTGCTGGTGATTGGTATTCACTGCTAGTTGTATCTTTTACCTACTGGATGTTTTTCTCTAAATATGAGCAACAATAACATTCCGACTCACTTACTGTCTCAAATACCTTCCTTTCTCTCTCTTTTTTTGCTCGTCGGTCAGTATTTTCGACTGGTTTGATGCAATCCTCCATCCCTTCCTATCTTGTGCTAACCTCTTCATCTCTACATACCCCTTACAACCCACGTCCTCAATTATCTGCTTCATATATTCTAATCTCTGTCTTCCTCTACAGTTCTTACCTTCGACTGTTCCCTCCACTAACAAATTAACCAATCCAGCATTGTCTCAAAATATGACCTACCATGCCTGTCTCTTCTTCTCTGTAGGCTTCTTCCACAATCATCTTTTCTCACTCATCATTTCCACAACTCGTTCATTTATACTTTGTCTGTCAACTTAATTTTCAGCATTCTTCTGTAGCACCACATTTCAAATGCTTCAACTTTCCTTCTTTCCTGGTAATTCCTAAAGTCCATGTTACGCTTCCGTACAGTAGCTGTGCTCCACACAGAGTTTTGAAAAGTTTTTTCTAATTCCTAGATCGATATTTGAAACTAAAAGATTTCTCTTTTGCATGAAGGCTATTTTTGCTAGTGTTATTCTGCTTTTAACATCATTCTTGCTTCGACCATCGGTTGTAATTTTGCTTCCCAAGTAACAGACTTCACTTACTTCTCCAATTGCATTCGATCCTATTTTTATATTTAATCTACTAGTATTGGTATCATTTCTGCTACAGTTCATCACTTTTGTTTTACTTTGATTTATATTCAGTCCAATATCTTCCTTCAGTATATTGTTCATGCCACTCAGTAATTTTTCAATATCATCAGCCCTTTCTGCTAACAAGACAATGTCATCAGTAAATCGTAGCATACTGATTTTTTCTTCCTGAACACTTATGCCACATGGAAATTTTTCTTTTACTTTCTTTATTGCTTCCTCTACATACAAGTTGAATATTAATGGGGATACACTACAATCTTGTCTCATACCCTTTTTAACTGATGCTTGCCTCTCATGATTCTCTACTTTTATTACAGCCACTTGATTGTTGTATAGTTTATAAAGTATTCTTCTATCTCGATATTTTAGACCTGACTTCTTTAAAATTTTGAACATCTTGTTCCACCTAACATTATCAAAAGCTTTTTTCTAATCAACAAATGCCATAAAAGTATTTGTTTTTCTTGATCCGCCCCTCAAGTATTAATCTTAAGGCCAGAATTGCTTCCCTTGAACCGCAATTTTTCAAGAACCCAAACTGATCTTCACCTACTATCTCTTCTACTACCCTTCCATTCTTCTGTATATTGTTCTGGTCAGTAATTTTGAGGCATGTGATGTTAGACTAATGGTGCGATAATTCTCACATTTGTCGGCTTGTGCTTACTTCGGAAGTTTGAAGATCATATTTTTATTAAAATCAGTTGGAATTTCTCCTGTTTCATTACATTTTGAAATCAGCTTGAATAATCTTTCGAGTCCATCTTCTCCTAGGGATTTAAGAAGTTCGGCAGAGATCTCATCAATTCCAACTGCCTTATTTGGTTTCAAGTCGTTCAGAGCTTTATTAAATTCTGTCCTTCAAACAGTATCTGCTAAGTCATCAATGTTAACATCGTCTTCCTTTTCCATTACGCTATTGTTCAAGTCGTCCCCATCATACAGTTTCTCAATTTATTCCTTCCATCGGTTAGCTCTACCGTCTGAGCTTAAAAGAGGTTTCCCATCGGCAGCTTTAATGTCCACACCTGTTTTCTTCAAAATTCTGTTTGATCTTCCAATATGCAACATCTACTTTACCTACGACCGTTTCCTTTTCTACTTCTTCATACTTCTACCCATTTTCTTTTGCTTTTTTGCATTTCCTATTTATTTGATTTCTGAATTGCCTGTATTGCTCTCTTCCTGCTTCATCATGGGAATTTTTGTACATTCTCCTCTGATCCATCAGTTACAAAATTTCTTCTGTGATCCAAGGTTTTCGGGCAGCTTGTTCCCTAAAGCCTAATGCTTCTTTACCAGCTTTCATTATTTCGGTCTTTAATGCATTCCATTCGTCCTCGGTTGAACTAATTTCATAGTTACTTCTTAGACGTAGGTCTACCATTTCTGCAATTTTTTCTCTTGTACTAGATTGTTTCAGTTTATTCACCTCCAGTCTGTTCTGCTTACTTTGCTTCCTTATTCACTTGATCTATGAATTAGAAAAATTCGCTGTAATGAGAGGTATTCAGTGTGAATATGGGAATGATAATCCAGTATCTACTACCGTTCGCCCTGACGTGTCTTTAGTCATACGAAAGCGAGGTTTCAAAACTGTACAGTAAAAAATTGCCAAGGTTATACTAATAGAAAAACAGTTGAACTCATACAGGTTTAATGCACCTAATTCCCTTCATTAGCGTCATAGTATCGATCCACGCTCAAGGAATATATTACTTTTTCTGTGGACGTGCGTTTTCTCTTTTATTAAATGTTTGTACCATTATAAATCATCTTTTGTAAGTTCACCTAAATAATATTTCTTTTTTCGTAGAGCAGGAATATTTTGTTGAAGCATTATCATTTACATTTCTAAATTCCGATTCGTCTTCAGATAATTTTGAATCTCACCAAGCAAATTTAAAAATCCTTCACATCTTTCGAGCCAGTTTGGTAAAACTACAGGCAGGTGTTAAATGGCACCGGTACTAACAAGTTATCTATACTTATAATAAATCTGTAATGGGCCTAATATTATTATTATTATCTGCAACTGAACCCTGTCGGATCACGCAAAGCCTTAACGATTCAGTTTTCTGAGTTTCCATATAGCTTTCATTTTTTCTCCGTGGATTCTCTTCCTTTCTTCAGTCCACTTCGTCCCCGGTCTCTTAATGACTTCATTCTGTGGCGGTACTTACCACTTGTTAATATTTTCTCTGTATGTTTGTCTATCAACGATTTCTGATGAGGTTATGTGGGCTTTTTCCATGTCTTTTTTGATCTCCTGGACCCAGGGTATAGTTTTTAGCTGTTCTATATACGTCACAATTTTATGAATCAGCCTTGTTGTTGGAAGTCTGTGGATATGTCCATAAAATCTTTATCTTCGTTTCCTGATGTCTGCCGCGAGGTTTGACAGTGTTTGTGTTGTCTTTCGAGATTTAAGTCTATATCCGTCATCTGTTTTTTCTAGGCCAAGAATCTTTCTTATAATTTTGCGTTCTTCTTTCAAAATGCTCTCTAGGCCACGTTTCCTGTGAAGTGTTAAAGTTTCGCTGGCGTACAGGGCTTCAGGTTTGATAACTGTGTTGTAATGTCTGAATTTTTTATATATGGACAAACATTTTTTATTATATATGTTGTAGGTTCTACCGTAGGCTCTTCTAAGTTTTTGCATGCGAACTTTCTGTGCTATTTTCTCTCCTCCTGTGGGTTCGATGATTTCTCCCAGATACTTGAAATATGGGACTCTCTCAATTTGTCCATATTTTGTGACCAGATTTTGAGTGTGGAGTTTTGAACAGATGAATTTGGTTTTTTGGAACGATATTTGTAAGCCTACTCTTTCAGCGCATTCTTTGAGAGTTTCTATCTATTTGATTGCTGTGGTTTCATCATCTGCTAGTATGGCTTAATCATCTGCGAAGGCTAGGCAGCAAATTTTAATACCATTCTTACGTCGTCCGAGTTGTATAGGTTTCCAATAGCTCTGCTGTTTAAGTTCTTTCTCCCATTCTCGGATGACTTTATCCAGAACATGGTTGAAGAGTATCGAGGACAGACCATCACCTTGCCGAACGCCGGTATTGATCTGAAACGGTTCAGATAGCTCTCCCATGAATTTATAGCATATCCACTAGCCCCGAATATATATATTTAGATGTATATATTATAATATTAAAATAAATGTATGAATATGCATTGTAAGCAATTGTATTTATGCTCACGGAAATCACAGACGATACTAAGCATGTAAAAAAAAGGGTAGTATAAGTGATGTTAACATCTATGGTTTTGAGTGTGTGAAGAGGTGTGGAGGGGGTCTGGCCGCAGGGCCCGCTCTAGGGGGGGGCAAACCGGGCATTTGCCCAGGGCGCTAAAATTTAGGGGCGCCATTTCGGCTGTAAGTGTGAGAAAGATATTAATAATATTAATGGGTTAAATACCCAATTAATAAAAAAAATCCACATTTCGATTTTTTCGTTCGTTAAAAACTTACAGTTCTTAGCTATTTGTGTGCGCCCCTATAGACTTCGAAGAGACGGGGCGCGGACCTCAAAGGGGCGCGTCGTTGCCTCGCCGCCTCTGTGTGAATTCCGCCATAGGAGCAACTTCAAAATGCGCAGCGTCCGCGCCATGTCTCAGCCCGAAGTCCGCGCCACGTCTCTTTTGTGTGAATTGCGCCTTTGCACGCGAGTAGAACGCGTTGTTGTCTCAATTTGCTTATTATTGCTAATTACAAAAAGTGGTTTCATTACACAACAGCATTAGTCTTATTATTACGTTATTAGTGATAAGTGGTAGTTCATAAAATTTACTTCAGGATTTCATAATTTCTAAAGGTAAGTACATCTATGATTAAACTGTTATTTAGTTGGATATACGACATAGGCGCACAACGACAAAAGCACACAACAGAAGCCCAGTAGGTGGGGGCTGTTACACCTGCCCTCGGCTACCTGCACTGATTCCGACGTTACACTGTCCACAAGTTACTAGACGCGGTGAAAAGGTGTGTTTTTCGCAATTGCAGCTAGGCTCTAATACATGGAATCGATAGTGCTTGGCGGAAGATGCTGAGTATTTATTTTATTGAATTGATGAACCAAATCAATATGGATCTTAGTTATTGGAAATCGAAGTGGAATAATTTGCATAATAATTTCTTCTCATAATCCGAGCCTCACAGATTTGTTGTACAAATTAGATACAGGCATTGTAAGTGTTTTGGTTGGATGGGTTAAATTACATACGCGGGAGTAGTTTACGTCGCGATACATGACATCACAACGTGACATAGTGCTCATGAATTTTGTTTCTCGTAACTAAATTCCTCGTGCCATTGGCTGTGACAAAAAGTTTCAGTTTTCATATTGGTGCAGGCTGAATCTCAACCTAACCACAATCTCCGCTAATATTGGCGCTACAAATTCAAAGTCTCAATCACACGCGCATTGATACAATCAATTTTATCCTAAATTATCATCATGGTGTATCGCGACGTAAACTTGAACCACATACGCTAGCTTTGATCGCTTGTGAAAATACTGTAGTTTAGTGGGTGTGGGACAGTAGTTACAATCATTAATAAATAAATAATATTACCAGCTGCTGATTACCGATTAGTTACTCCACATACCATTAGTATATTTAATTTCGAATGCTAACTGCTAAAATATAATAATCCATGATGTTTATTATATATACGAATGCGGTTTACAGATACTCCAATTGCTGCATTTGTAAATCGTCTCAACAAAAAGAAATTCATTAACTATTTTAGTGAATGTGAATAACTTTGTCAGTTGGTTTAATAAGTGCATTGCGCGACAATCACTCCACAACATCATTTTTTTGTCTGTCAACTTGGAACCTATTCCGTTCAAGCCTATAGAAATTGCCATTCTGTATACACGGTTTTTGTATTTGCAGCAAATTTACGGATAGTATCATCCGCGAATAAGCTTTGACTGTGTAGTAACACTAGACTTTCTTTATGTTCACAGGGTATGAAAAATATTTTGTGTTGTGCATAAATATTTTTTTATATCGACTGAGAATAATTTATCTTAGTTATGGTTTTAGCTTATTTAGAGCAAGGATAAATATTTACTTTTTATATTATTTTATAGTGTACATTGTTTGAGTTACGTGTGTGCCTCTTTCAAAATGTCTGACGGTCAAAGAAAACTTTCTGTTACCAGTACGAAAAAAGAAGTTTGGTAAAGGAAGCGTAAAGGCAGAATCAATCTGGCGCGTTAAAAAAATTTACTGTATTCAGGGTTTTACCAAAACAAATCTTAGAATCCAATATCATGTCGGGATACGAATGAAGTATAGAATCATCAGAGAATAATAGCGAACAAATGAACGAAGTTTGTAAACCAACTGGAACTGACACCAACGTGAGACTCACAGAAGGCGTTCTAAAACTTTGTGGCCAAGAATTTTATGAGACGCCGTAAGAAGCTTTTTAGTAAGGCAAGGTCCTCCTAAACTATTGCATAATTACACATTTCCTTCCAATGACACAGATCGACGTTTTAGCGCAGAATATTATGCACGAATTTTTAGCAACGCAGAGCAAATATTCCAAGATTAGCTACTGCGTTTACTGCTTCTGTTGCAAAATTTTCAGTTGTTTAGTTAGTTCTCTCTCAAAGGAGGGTTTTAAAAATTGGAAGCACCTCGACGAAACTTAAAAAGAGCATGAAATTTCGAAAAATCATACTCAGGCAAAAAAGATTAAATTGTTGTAAAACTGTACATGCTGCCACTCAAAGAGTTATTAGTGCCGAAATAAATCATTGGAATGAGGTGCTTCTAAGAATCGTTGCAATTACCAAAATGCTTGGTAAAAGTTGACTGGTTTTTCAAGGTACAAGCGACTAGTTGTTTGAGCATAATACCGGTAATTGCTGAAAAATAGTTGAGTTACTGTCTGAATACGATCCCATTATGGAAGAGCACGTCCGTTGAGTGCTCTAAAAAGTAGAGACTAAAGCTCAATGTCTTGTGGAAAATATACAAACCGGGATAGTAGATCTGCTGCATCAAAGTGTAAAGTCTCATTTTATTAAGGAAATAAAAAAAATTCAAATATTTTTCCATAATTTTAAACTGTACTCCTGACTTTAGTAAGATACAGCAAATTACTCTTGTAATCAGATATGTTTCAACCAATAAATTTAATCCTGATGTTGAGTTTAAAATTAATGAAAGCTTTTAAGGCTTCTTACCAGTCAGAAGATTCACAGTAAAACAAATGTCTGACATTATAGTTGGAGAACTTAATGACTTGTGTTTAAATTTGCAGGATATCAGAGGACAGGGACTGACAACGGGTCCAATATGAGGCGCAATAAAGCAGGAGTGCAATTTAGAATTAAACAATATAATTCGCGAGCATTCGATGTTCCGTGTAGTAGCCATTCTCTCAATCTTGTTATTAATGGCAAAAACATCCTTGGAAGCCGCTAATTTCTTCAACATGGTCCAAAAAATATATTTATTCTTTTTGGCATCTACTTTTCGATGGGCAATGCTATTAAAGCATGTTCAGGGTTCAACTTTGAAAACATGGAGTGACACTAGATGGGAGAGTAGGATAGAGAGGATAGAGGCATTAAAACCTTAAAAATTTCATTTGGGAGATGTATACGACGCCTTGCTAAGCATTTACGAAAACCAAGAAATTGATAATTTAATGATTTAGCCATTTTGGCAATTGAGTATGAAATTGCTGATGAAGTAAATTTTATGATGTAATAAAAAATTCGCAACCTGAAAGTAAGAAAAAAAGTTTTTTTTGTGATTTTAGCGTATTTGATGTAACCTCGTTTTATTTTCAAAATAATAGCATTTAGATTGTTTGTGTGATAATATCCATCTGTAATAGCATTTACAAACGTAAAAATATGGTTAATTTGTGGCTACGTAAATATATTTCATAATTAATTTCTCTATTTTGTGCCACTAGATCAAAATTCAATAAGTTTATTTATTAATATATGATTTTATTAAAATTAAATATTTTATTCGATTAAAAATTAATTATTTTTTTAAAGAAATATATATTGTAATTCTACATAATCTTAAGGGGCGGCAATTTGTCTGTTTGTCCGGGGCGGCAATACCGCTAGAGCGGGCCCTGCTGGCCGTGAGCGGGAGTGAGAGGTTGTGCGCCAAAGTTGTGGCGGCGATCTAATATTTTGTGTTATGCCAGATGAATCAGTGATTGTTTCTTAATATACAGAACGAGTGTGTTTTCAATTGTAGTTTTGTGCCTCGTGTAAAATTAAAGTTGTTAAGAGCAGTAATCGGGCTTTAATCAATAAAATAGCAAATTATTGATTTTATGGAGCTAAGACGTCTTATTAGGATAATAAGAACTTTTTAATGGAACTAAGTAGCTCCTCTGTCCGCGTACGTGGGTTGAATGGCGGTATTTAAGGGCCAAACCGTCTAAAAACCTGTGGACTTTAATTACGAAACAATTAGGTAGAAAGATTAATGAGTTAAGAACGGATTAATGTAATTGGCTAACTTAAGAAGAGTAATATAAATTATAATAGAGGAGTATTACAAATTTCACTTTGGAGGTTGTGCCGGTGAGTGTTTGTTTAGTGAGGTTTTGGGTTTGAGCCCTTGCTCTTCGAGGATGTTGAAGAGAGATTGCCGGTCGATTGAATCTTGAATCATAAGCCCTTTTGAAATCTACAAAGGAGCAAATGACCGGGCTGTTGCTAAGTGCTTTATACTTTAGTGTAGTTCTTAAATTGAATATTTTTTTTATGCAACCCCGACCGGTGCGGAAGCCAGCTTGGTACTCGCCAATTTTGTGGTTGAGTTGCTCTTATACTCTTTTGAGAAGACATGCTAAAAGAATTTTGTATGCAACTTGAAGAAGGGAGATCCCTCGATAGTTGTTGACGTCCGTTTTATCTCCCTTCTTGTGTAGTGGGTGAATGAGGGCGCTAATATTTATTTTAAGAAATAGTGTTATTTTCATTATTTTTTTCTTTTACAGTGTGGTAATGCAAACATTATATGAAATTAACTTTGTTGTAGGCCATGTTCCGCAGTTGTTGCATAAATATTTTTTAAAATAAAAATCCGTCTTCTAACAACTGGTTTTATTTTTAACTTTCCTCTACCAGACGCGTTTCGCCCTTCTGGAGTGGGGCATCATCAGTGGCTATAAACAGATTGAACCTACAGATGATACAATATTACAGCATGAATATATGTATATAATTAATGTACTAGATTCGCATACACAAATATGATCAAAATATTATGTTATTTATAGCCACTGATGATGCCCCACTCCAGAAGGGCGAAACGCGTCTGGTAGAGGAAAGTTAAAAATAAAACCAGTTGTTAGAAGACGGATTTTTATTTAAAAAAATATTATATGAAATGATTGCACCACCACTCTTATTAAAGTAGCTGGAACTTTTATTGTAAATTTCCTTTTTTTTAAGATTAAGATGGACCATAATACAAGTGACCTATCATCATATCTATGTGAGGAATTTACTTCTTCAGTGGGGATTGTGGTTTGAGAGGATGAGGTCTGAATACAATAACAATTCTTTACAGTGTTCTAATTCATATTTTCAGAGTATACCACAACAGTATGGATCCAGCATAACTTCTCGATGACGAGGTTCAGTCATATAACGAGTACATCAATAGGTAGCTACTGACGGCATTGTAGATACATCATTGTCGTTTTGTAAATAGGTTTGTATTTGGTTACTATTATATTATACTAATTTTTATACTGTACGCAGACAGTGTAACCAATTCTGCCAACGGTTTTCTCATTAATTTATCCTATGCAATACTTGCCACAAATATTCATCTATTATAGAAGTAATCTATCTGGCTCTGTTTTCTGTACTCATTTCTCTGCAATCTCATCCCTCCCCTACCATGCAGTCATGGATACCTCAGAATGCATCCTGTCAATATGATATTGCCTCACATCACTTTTATTCATCACCTCTCCATTTGTGTTTCACCACTCTTTCTTATAATGTTAGCACTAACAACAGAAGATGGGTGTATTTAAAACATCATTATTGGCTAGCATTTTCTGAAATAGTATATACATATTTGCATAAGCTTTATACACTTAATGTAATGCATATTTTCAATGTGAGCCTAACATTGATAACAGTAATGAAAATAACACTAATCGCTTACATTGTCTGTTTGCTATAAACTGAATTGGCTACACTGTTTTCAGTTTAAGAACTACAGAATAATTTTAACTGAATATTAGATGTGGCAAGGACTGATGAGACAATATTTATCAGTGGTGTTTATCTAATGCTTTTTAAATGCGTTTAAGATAAATAAATGATGGTAGTTAAAAGTGGATGTAACATAAAATTAATATATGGAAAAAAAGAATTTTTTTGCTCAACTTGAAGAGTTGTAATTTGGACTTTGGCATTATGATAAACTACTGAACCAAATTTTTAGAAATGTGCTGATTTTTAAGGTATAAAACTCGTGTACATCGATTACTTACAGAAAGGCATTTGATTTTAAGACTGCTGTACCCAATCTTTTGTCTTGAGAGATTTTTTCAAAATTTCTGTAAATATATTAAGTGGTATAGCAAATACCAGACTGCAGAGAATTTATGATGCATCTGAGGGTGATGTATGTCTAACGAAAAAAATCATAATTTTCAGTGCAGGAATTACATTTTTTTAGTATTTGAGAATAATTGATCGGGAACCACTGTAGTTGAATTTTGGAATAAGAAAGAAAAATATAACTGCTCTTGTTGTCAGACACCTTACATTACAGCTGTAATGTCAGAAAAATTAGAAAAAGTTATTATGTATAACTCAATTTGTAAAATTATTTTGGTAGCATTAAATTAACACATTTGAAGAATTACGATAAAAAAATAGAATTTTTCAGGGTAACTACATTTTCTCTCCACAAGAACATTTGAATTGCAGAAATTCCACAGATTCCCAACTAACAAAAAAGTCTTAGGCAGAAGATATTTCGTTTCTATTAATGAAAGGAAAATAAAAACATGTCGGCTGCAGGAAGTATTAACTATTTTTTGGTTAACACAAATTATAATGCTCACACTCAGTCGTCTGCCTATGATTTTTCGTTGTTCTGTTTCATTGAGACAGTGATTTCATATGCTTTGCCATCTGGAGGCAGTTGCCAGCACTATTCTACAGGTGACAGGATCACAGCTATCCTCGTGACTGTCCATCGTTACATTTCATCATCCAAGTCATTTCGTACAAGCTGCCATCTGGTGCAAGGTATTAGCTCTTTTTTCGACGTGTCCGAATCACAGTTAAAAATCACTGTGACTTACAAGTCACTGTGACGGATATCACAGTGACAGGAAAGAAGCAGTTTATCCCATCCCTATTTGCAATTATAAATTTACAGCTGTTAAACATCACTGTCATATACTTTCAAAAATGATTTATTCCAACAATCATATTTGATCGTGTTGACTTTTCTAAAAGGAGTTCTGTAACTACGGATATTCATAAAACAACGATGCATCGTATCCATTCTATATTTGCGTACGATACATCGGATTGAATCGATATTTTGAAGAATTTTTCTACTCGATGCATCGATTTTTTTAATATAAAAAACATCGAATCAATTAAAAAAGTAACTCTGGCTAATAATAACAAAGAACAATAGGAATAAATTTTAAGATTAGTAAATTTATTCAAGATAAATTAAGTTATTTCAATTTGAAGTAACTGTCATTAACAAGAAGTGACACCTCTGACCAACTAGCAGGACATAACAACGGTGAAGATGAAGTTTTCTTGCGGTTGGATTTCCTGTCCTTATGATTGACGAATTAAATTAATTCATTTTGTTCACTCCTACTGTCTGCTGGTGATTCAAGAAGTTTTGACAAGATGGAACAGCACATACTATATAATTGAGAGGTTTTTAGAATTAGGTATTGTCGTCAATAATATAATTAGTCGCCATAAAAAATGCATCACTTATGTCCAATGCGTCAGAGCTATCAATTATCTCTTCTCTTTTACAAGTACTGCGACTCCTCGAAGCTGCAACCAAAGAGGTGTCTGGTGTTAGGTACTGCACTAGCAGCAAGATGATTTCGTTAAGACTTTGCTTAGTTTTAAAAATCCAATCCCTCGGACCAAAAGACTCACTCGCCAATGAGTTGAAATAGTTTGTGCTTTAAGAAATTGATAAAAGAATGGTTGCTATACAGAGAGTGACTCCACTTGCCATAGCCACTGTATTGCATCCAAGGATTAAAAAAGAATGCTCTTCAGGGACGCACTTTCTTGCTCTACAGCAGTCGTAAAAATCAAAGACTTTTTTTTAAGTGAAGATCGTCACAAATTAGTAAACAAGAGTTGGAAATTAACATAGTCTGATAATGCTGAACTATCTATTTACTTGAATAGTCCAGTAGTAAGACTCAATGAGAATCCTTTGGGAATCTGGAATGATCTAAATGCTCAGTTTCCTAAGCTTTATAAAATTACCTTCAAATGCTTGACTATCGTCGGGACTTCTGTTCCATCCCAACGTTTATTTTCGAAGGCTTCTCAAATGGTCAATCAGCAAAAGGAATAGAATGAAAGGAAAGCGATTAAGTAAACTTTTGTTTCTCCAAAGTTTACCTAAACACTAATGGTATTAAGTGGTAAAGACTTAAAATTAATATTTTTAGGCAGATTTAGTATCTATTGAATTTTTTTTTTCCTTGTAATTGTCTGTTATCATAATAAAATATTTCTGTTAATCTGTAGTTTTTGTTTTACTTACAAAGCTATATCTCACTCATACAATATTACTTAACAAACACACATTATTATAAAATTAATTTTTTTTTTTAAGTTTGGTGAACAGTAACGCTCGGACCTCGTATTCGGGAGGACGCGGGTTCGAATCCCCTTCCTGGCATCCTAGGTATCCCTAATCACTCCAGGCGAATGCTTGGATGCCTCCTTCAAAAGGCCTATGCCAAATTCCTTCCCGTTACTCAGACCCAGTCACTTCCCACCTCTAATGACCTCGACGTCGACGAGCTGTAAAGCCATAAACAAAAAATCATAAAATTAATTACATCATTACAGCTACAGCACTACACTGCTGGTATAGTGTTACTCTGTGCTTACACGGACCAAACGAAGAACTAACTGCTTTCAACTGGAAATGGTGAATATCAAACTATTGTCAGATTTCCTCTTGGGAATTTTAAAGGAACAGGTAAGAAATAACTGAAACGACATTAGCCGACGAATATTGTATTTGTTAATCGAAGAAAAATATAAGGTTAATCGATATTGAAAAAAAACATCGATGTTTTTAAGCGATGCATCGCAAAACATCGATGCAGTGTTCCAATGTATTAAATGGAATAAAATATCTATGTGTAAGAAAGTGGACTCCCATTAACTTTAACATATTCAGATCATTAAATGTTCCAAATAGAAGAATCCTTATTATGTACAAACAATCAGCCACTTTAAAGTTTATATAAATGGCTGTAGATATATTGACTGCGAGAGGAAAATTCTGTATCGTTATGCGCCATTCACACAAAAAATAACGCCGTAGATTTTCATTCTACAGGGTGATTCAAAATGATTGTCGGGATTTCAGAAAATTCCTACACTGCACAATTGAGATACGAATTTGAATCTTATTTTGATGTTTAAAGAAACTCGTCAAATTTTTTACATCCATTACAAATGTTCGATATGTGCGCCCTGTGTCACTCTGCACACATCTATGCGATAGTCCATTTCATCCCACACGCGTCGTAGCATGTCATCAGAAATGTTTAGAAAGGCGGCCCTGATCCGTTCTCTCAGTTGCGGGATAGTCGCAGGTAGAGGAGGAAGATAAACTTGATCCTTGACGTAACCCCACAGAAAAAAAATGACATGGGGTTAAATCTGGTGAACGAGGTGGCCAAGCCATGAGCATTTGGTCACTGTCGGCTCCGCGTCCTATCCATCGCTGCGGCAATTGTTCGTTGAGAAATGTTCTGACCTCCCGATGGAAATGAGGTGGAGCACCATCTTGTTGGAATATGAAATCATCCACCTCTTTCAGCTGAGGCAGCACCACTCAGAGATCATATCGAGGTAAGTTAGTCCTGTTATTGTGTGTTCATTGAAGAAGAACGGGTCGTACACTTTCGCCTTGGAAATAGCAGCGAACACACACACTTTTGGAGAATCACGCTGGTGGTCAATAAAAGCACTGGGATTTTCTGTCCCCCAAATCCGCACATTATGTTTGTTAACTTTCACGCACAAGTAAAAGTTCGCTTCATCACTAAAAATGAGTTTTTTTACAAAACCCATCTTTTTCCATTTTTTCTTGCATAATGTTGCAAAACGTGAGACGTTTGCGATGTTCGTCAGGTGTTAAAGCCTGAAGCAGCCCTAGGCGATAGGCTTTCATTTTTAGGCGTTTTCGTAGCACGCGCCAAACTGTGGTTTGCGGAATGTTGAGTTCTCTGGTGCCTCTTCTCGTTGATTTCCGCGGGCTACGTTGATAAGCTTCTCTGATGCAGTTCACGTCGACTTCCGACACAGAAGGACGCCCACAGCTTTTCCTTTGCATAAGCAGCCCTTCTCCACGAACTGCGCATACCACCTCCGAATGGAATTGTCTGAAGGTGTATCCTTCATAATTTTTTTTCGAAAGTAGCGTTGGAAAACGATAACTGACTGACACACGTGAAAATCTAGAGTGCAAAAAGCCTTCTCCATAGCGTTAGCTGCCACATTGCACTGACATCTGGCTGAACAAAACGTAACTACAAGATTAGCGGTTGCTACAAAACAAAACTTTGAGAGTTTGTCTATTCATCCATGTAAAGATAATACTTGTATGTTTAGTACACAGCCGGTAAAAAATTCATGAAACCCCGACAATCATTTTGAATCACCCTGTATATTGGTGAAGAATTTCAAGCTATTTTACACTTTACACATGTTAATCACATATGATTGGTAGTTTGATGTAATGAATGCACGTGTATGCATTGTTGAGAGTCGTGTGTGTGATTGTTATAGATAGGTATTGTTGACAAAGGTGACTGAAGGAATTCCTTGTTGCGAGTGTCGATGTTGAATAATTCGGTACTGCTTCGCGATTGCTGGCAGCGAATTAAGCTCGGTCACCCATCAATTAGTTCCCAGCGGGATCGGACGGATGGGTGACGAGGTAGGCGCGCGTTGCACTTCCGCGTCACGCGCGTCGAGCACCCCGCTGGACTCGGCTTTGCCGGCTAATGTTGTGGCTAGTACCACTACCCGGCAAGCGGATAAAGATTTGGAAATGGATGAAGACGGTACACCAGCCGCTGTGTTCAACATTCAGCGTATACACGGTGACGTATACTCGGTCAGCAGAGACATAATGCCGAGAAAGCGTCCCACTACTCCACCAGAGAGGACATATAATAAACAGCCTCATGCCGTCAACTACAAGAAGGAGGAGGCGCGCAAATCTACTGGAATCAGCCTGACAGTGACGGAACTTAATACAGCAAAGAAACCAAAGAAGGCTAAGGCACAAAAGAAGAAGTCCATGGAAGCCACTGACAATTCTGCAGCTTTGGCCTCTGGGTGTAATGGAGTCAGAGGGCGTCGTTCCCATACACAGAATTGACAGCCAGACAATGAAGGCTTCATAATACCATAGAAAACAGGGAAACCCCCACCTTCACTGCACCCAGCTGCCATGGAGGTGGAAAACTACTTCACAGCCTTGACAGTCGACGATCCGCCGCGAATTGAGCCGAGATGCGATTCCATCCCACCTATAGTAGTGCAGTTCGCAGAAAACTACAAGACTCTTCATGACCAGGTGGCAGCTGTCATCAAGAGTCCATTTGCTGCTAAAGCAGCAGGTGGCGACAAAATTGAATTCAGCATGACTACTGCCGAAGGCTTTGTGACCGTCACTTCTCTCCTTCAACAGTGCAACATCCCGTACTACACTTTCCCGACTGGAGCGGTGAAATTATTGAAGGTGGTGTTTCGTGGCATTCCTAGGACTCTGCCGGGCTACTACGTGAGGTCCGTAGATCAACTTCGTCGTCCCGGCAGTAACGAAGTAATGCCGCTTTTCCCTGTAGTGTTACCAGACCTGCACGAAAATCGCACAATATTTCAAGTTGACAAGCTCTGCCACCTCAGAGTATCAACAGACAAACTACGATCGTCAGCTAGACCACAGCAGTGTTTTAACTATCAGTTGTTTGGTCATGTGGCACGCCATTGTAAAATGCGTCCGTTGTGCGTGAAGTGTGCAGAGCAACAGGACGCAAAGAACTGCCATACGCAGAAGGGCCGTGATCCATCAATCTGTGGAAACTTCCACGGTGGCCACGTTGCCAGATGGAAAGGCTGTTCAGCCTATAAGTGAGCCCGCGATCGTCAAAGAGGAGTGGGGACAACGGCTCTTCAGATGCGTCTACAACAACAGCAACTGTCAAACCTACAAGAAGTGTTGGAGTTCAATGAACTATCAAACTCTGACTCAACTAAATCTAATTCCCAGTAACTGAAGAAAACGAAGAAGCAGAAGGGTAAGAAAGTGCAACCAGACTTATCCTTTGCTGAGGTAACCAAAGACGTGATTGATACTTGGCCCTCCAAACAGTTACAGCACCAAGACACTTCGACGCAGCCAGTGAAGCAAGGCCCAACTGAAATAACCGTACAACTGATTGGGTTGCAGATTGTACCACCAAAGCGTCAGAAAAGACAAGATCTCCACGCCATAGCCAGAAGAAGCAGCAGAGAAGAACGGGACCAATTTCAGGAGACTAATCAATATGCTTGAGAATATACTCAGCATGATTTTAAGCCTCCTAATGCGGCTGGATAGAATGTCTTCGAACACCACAGCTGCAGTGATGTCGGCGCTTGCCAGCACCACCGTAACCCAACAACGCAACCATGAATAGGAGGCCACACATTCATAGCCTCACTTTCTGTGTGTGGAATGCCAACGGCATTCATGGACAATTGCTCGGGTTTCGACAATTTTTGCGGGATGAAGATGTAGACATTTTCCTCGTCAGCGAGTCCCACTTGAAGCCTTGCCCGCGGGCGGCAGCACCAAACTACTGCTGCTACCGTAAAGCCCGACTGACGGCCGCTGGGGGTGTTGCACTGTACATCAAACGCGGTATTCCCCACTGCGAAGTCCCTCTTCCTCCTCTTCAGTAGGTAGAGGCTGTCGCGGTTCAGGTGAAAACATCATGAGGTGCTGTCACCTTCGTCGCAGCGTACCGACCACCACGCAGAGTGCTTGACGAAGCAGACATCTCCGTTCTTTTCACACTTCCTGGTAAAATCCTCATTGGTGGGGATATGAATGCCTAGCATCAGGATTGGCATAGCAGAACTGTTAATCCGGCTAGAAGCCTTCTAAGACGCCTAGCGCATTGCCACCACCTATGCGTATGGGTACCTTACAAACCAACGCATCACCCTGCAAATGGAAGTCGGCCTGATGTTCTTGAGATTGTTGTAACGAAGGGAATCACAGGGTTTGTCTCGGCAACAACCCTTAACGGACCATGGTCGGGCCACTCTCCTGTGCTACTTGAGGTCAACGTTGGGGGTGGCAACCAAAGAATCAACCAATATCTGATTACAAGCGGACCAACTGGAACCGTTTTAGGGAAGTTGTAGCGACCAAACTGGAAACGGATACAGCGGAGGTGAATATTGAGGAGACTCTAAGATTCTTCAAAAACACCGTAAATAAAGCTTTAAAAGCCGCCACACCACTGATTCGTCCAAGCATGGAGCGTTCCTGCCAACTTCCACCGCATCTCTTTGCGCAGATCAGAAACTAAAATCGGATCGCGAAGGAATGGAAATTAACGAGGAACCGTGCCACTCACCGCATCCTCAATCAGATGCAGCGAGAGTTGAAGGCAGCACTGGTAGAACATTGAAACCGTGAGTGGCCCGCACGTGTTGCAATGCTGCGACCAGTCGATGGCAGCATGTGGAACGAAACTAGGCGGCTCACCCGCCGGAGGAAGCTGATACCACCACCCCACGGCGAACGCTGTCTTGTATTTCTGCCGGAAGACAAAGCTAACGCGCTCGCTGACAGCTTTTTGAAGTAATTTCCAGCCTGTCGATGACGACGTTGATGACCACCGCATTGCCGCAGTACGTCGCCTACTGCGGATATACTTTTCTGACGACGACGACCATGACATCACCGAGATTGGACCGCAGGAGATAGCTAGCTGCATCGCCGGACTTCATCCACGAAAGGCACCGGGGCACGACAAAGTGGACAATAGGGCACTCAGAATTCTACCACCTGAAGATATGAACTACATGGTGCGACTCTTCAATACCATTCTGTGAATCCAGACTTTCCCGACAGCAAGGAAGTATGCCATTGTTATTGGAGTCCATAAGGCTGGGAAAGATCCAATCTTTCTCCAGCATTACCAGCCAACCATCCTGCTACCCGTGCTAAGCAAAGTATTCGAGCGAATTCTGCTGAAGCGTATTGACACCTATATCCAGGTTGCAGGCGTCATACCCGATCATTAACTTGGGTTCCGTAGAGGGCACTCCACTACGCAACAACTGATGCGTGTTATAGAGACAATGGCGAGGGCCTTCAATGAGAGAAGCTATTGTGGTTTGGTCCTGCTCGACGTCGCCCGAGCATTTGACTCAGTGTGGCATACCGGACTGTTCTGCAAGTTATATGAATGGGGCTTGCCTGGACCCTACGTGTAACTGAAGCGCAGCTACTTGTCGAGGCGCACCTTCTGCGTCAGGGTTGAAGATGACATGTCAATACGACGGCGCATTCGTACACGTGTACCACAGGGCTCTGTACTGGGTCCTGTTCTTTATACCTTGTACACAGCCGACATTCCAGCGCCTGCGAATGTGAAAAAGGCCACGTATGCCGACGATACGGCATATTTCACATCCAGCCGTAGCAGAACCATCGCCACTAGACGACTGCAGGAAGCTCTTCAGCAGACGATAGCCTGGGCCAGGTGGTGGCGGATAAGTAAACCGCGCCAAAATGCAAGCGATTATGTTGACGCGACGTCTAGGACGCCGTGGACAGTAACTACCAAACCCGCAATTTCAGCTCGGAGGTAAAACCATCCTCTGGGCGCCGACTGCTCGCTACCTTGGTGTAACAGTTGACTGTAAGCTGACGCGGCAAGCTCACATCTAGGACATGAGGCAAAGGTTTAGTGCTCGGCTCCATGCTCTTTACCCGCTACTTAACCGGGAAAGCTCGTTGGCACCACATCTAGGAGTTACTATTTACTGCTCCTTAATTAGGCCGGTAATTGAGTATGCTTGCCCTGTCTGGGGGTACACTGCTAATTGCCACCTAAAAAGTTGCAAGTGCTGCAGAACAGAGCACTGAAGCGGGCGCTACATCTTCCCGACCGTTTCCCGTCTGACGCAGTGCTTGAGGCATCAGGAACACCCAGGCTTATTGAAAGATTCAGGCAACAGGCCTATAAATTCTACAGTGCAGCACATCACTCTGCCAATCCACTAGTCAATTGTCTCGGCGAATATGCAACTGCCGCTGACAAACATAGTAGGCCATTGGTGCTGACGGAGCGCTAAGGAACAACTAATAATACAACGTCAAGACGACCATCCAGAAGTGAAGAGAATACAATTCAAGTGAAGACAGAGTAAGGAAATATCCAGGACAACAACCCCTATAACGACTAACTTTAAGGCAGAGATTGGTGTGAATTATATTGCAGATTTTCATTTGGTTTAAAATATTATAGTTTCCAACGACCCTGAAATAAAATGAGGAAATTTTATTTTGATGCGGTACAGGAAAGCAGAGGAATTGAGACGAACGTATCTGTTTTGTTGATCCCGATTCATCCAAAAACTGCTGGTCTGATTTTGAGAGTGTGGTGTAAGGATCACCGTGGGGAAAAGAAGGATAATTTGTTGTTATGATATTATTATTAACAAAACTAATTAATTGAGGATATATAATTTTAAGCGATAATGCAAATATCAAATATGCAAGAATCTCGACGGTGTCGGAAATTGTTACAATATGTTCTTCTTCTTTTTTTGGTCCCTATCCGTTTCGGATGTCGGCAACCATTTTAGCTGTCTTATCTCTGCTGGTTGTTCGGATTAACTCCGTAGTTATCTTGGAGATCCCTGTTCTCAGCTTTCTTAACCAAGAAATTCTTCCTCTACTAGCACTTCTCTTTCCTAGTATTTTTCGCTCGAGAATAGACTGCAGGAGTTCATAACTGTTATTATTCCTCTTGATGTGGCCAGGGTACTGAAGCTTTCATGTTTTTACAGTGCTAAATATTTCCATATCTTTTTTCATTTTGTGGAGCACCTCGGCATTTGTGGTGTGGTCTGTATGGTTTTCTCATAATTCTTCGAAATAGCCACATTTCAAAAGCTTCTAACCTTTTACTGATAGTTTCTGTTAATGTCCACGTTTCAACGCCATACAGGAGGACAGAGAACACATAGCAGCGCAGGAGTCTCATTTTCGTGGTAATCAATAAATTACGACTTTTATTGAAAGTAGCCCTGGCTTTACCAATACGTGACTTTACTTCATCAGATGGACCCCACTGGTTATTTACTGTGGTGCCAAGATACTTATACCTTGATACGCATTCAATGCTCTTCTGGTTAATCATAATATGGCATTTGGAGTTGTTGTTTTTTCCAATTACCATTACTTTAAATTATTTATATTGTTGCTGCTTTGTGATACTGTATCTATAAGATATCGTAAACTTTCCGGACTGTCTGCAAAAATGACTGTCATCTGCGTAGTGAATGTTGTTTATCCAGTATCTATTCAACAGAACTCCCATCTCCACGTCATTCAACGCCTCCTTCAAGATATACTCTGAATAGATATTAAATCATAAGGGGGACAGGATACAACCTTGTCTTACACCACGAAGAATTTTTACTTCGTCCGTAATTTCTCCCTTCAGTCTCACATGAGCAGACTGGTTCCAGTACAGGTTAACAATAATTCTGAAGTCTTTGTCATCCAAGCCAATACTTTTTAAAATTTCTATCATTTTTTGATGCTTTACGCTGTTAAAGGCCTTCTGATAATCTATAAAACAAGCATAGACATCATAATTTATATCTCTGCAGCGTTGAAATAGTACTTGTATGCTGAACAGAGCTTCTCGTGTTCCATCTGCATTTCTGAATCAGAACTGTGTAGGTGATACATATTCTTCACAGAGCTTATATGTCCTTCGGTGAATAACCTTCAGAAAGAGTTTTAATGTGTTACAATATGACATTTATTTAAATTCAAATGGCAATTACATTTTAGGCGAATTTAATTTAAAATGAATACGTAATTGCACAAAATAACAACGCAACGCCTAGAGGTACAATTATCCGTTGAGTAAAAACAAACAAAATAGAATTTACTTTGAAATTAAATCTCAAATGATTCATGCGTCTGGAGTAATTATATGAAAAAACGATATACATGATCATGGACGCCATGAATGAAACAAATATACCATTCAAAATTTACGAGAACATACCAGACGATTATTGGAAAGCAAGGTTCTTTTATAACATCTCGCATCGTCTTGTCAAATTATGCCGTTAACTCAGGAGGATTCTACTTTGAAAGTTAGAGCAGAAACTTCTCATTCCAGGAAAGCTTACGGGTTGCTATCTAGTTCCACAATAATATCGCTGTAAAGGATTTCCTGCTGATCGGAATGTGTTAAGAGAAGAAAGAAATAAATCAGATATAAACAAACATTACTCTGTTCAAAAACATAGTTTGCAAAACTGGAAACTTTTAATTTATTGTCATTAATGTACATTACAGTACAATAGTACACAGAGATTGTGTGAATACAAGTAAACAATTTGCATGGAAAACATCTTGGTTTAGCTGTACAGGAGGGATGAACTGAAAAATAAGCTGACAATATTAAATACTGTACGAACTTTAAAATGCTGTCAAATTGAAAACTCGCAAATTCGACGGTTTCGATAAAAAAAATTGTTAAAAATCTGTTCCCTATAATTCGAATTAGTGCAGAAATAGAAAAATTTATACAATAACAATCTAAACATCTTTTAGGGTAGGTCTGATAGAGAACGCGAAGATTCGCTGGAAGAACATGATTGAAGTGTTGCGCAAATACATAAGATCGGATGCGTAAAAACAAAAATTATTGTAAGTGAACTTATAGCCTAGCTGCAACGCCACGAAATTCTGATATGTCAAAAACAGTTTGGAATTGGTGCTTGTTATTGCGAATATCTGCCTCATCGTATTCTTTATTTTAATCACCAACAACTTAATTAAATTCATTGCTTCGATTGTTGTAGTCGCTTATTTGATATTCAAACGTTATCTTTATTTTTTCTCATTTGTAACATCCAACGCGAAATATTCTGAATTGGTTTCTATTAAACTTGATCTCCCGCATGTTTCTGTACAACGCACACAGCTATTTTTTAATTTACATAAATAATCCTCTATTAATTTTTTTAATTTTTTCCACTGACAATCAGGGCAATAGTTTGTTGCTAATGGTTTTTCATTATTTTTTAATGAAATTAACTATACCTTCAGGTCATTCTAAGATAAATCTGAATTTTTGCACCCAGCTTTATTGGTTGTAAACAAAAATATAAATCAGGTGGCGTCCATTAATTAATTACGTGAGCAGTTTACCTCGTAATTTTGGAGACCAATTTTTAAACATATTTTCTCCATGGGATAGGCAGTCAACATGGACGTTTAAACTGTGCTTATAGCCAATTGCGCGGACTGTTCGACCGCCGCGTCGTTCTCAAACGTTCCCCTCGTAATGCCCCCTTCACTGGACCAAACTAATGGTAGTCACATTAGGATATGTCTAGACTGTAAGGTGGGTGTTCGCCAATGCATTTCAGTGAGTTTATTACGAGTTAACTGTATGCGGTTGTTCATTGTCGTGCAGAAAGACATCACGAATCTATTGACGACGTCGTTTGGTACGATAGGTAGTCTTGACATCATCCAGTATCTGGTACTAGTAGATCACATTCACCCTTTGGGTGTATGGGAAGTCAGTAAAACACCTTTTGAAACCAAAAACATAGGTGCCAAAACTTTCTCAGCAGACAGTCGCGCCTTGGCCTTCATTGTTGCTCCCTCTTCAACTTTTCCTTCACTCTATACTTCTCCTTTAGTTTTCTGGAGTATACTGATGGTCCCATGTCACGAAACTGTCTAAAAAAAAACTCTCCTTTTCTTCAGAGCGATTCGGTAGTCGCTGACAGATGTCTTTCCGCACGTTCATTTGTGCCTCGTTCAGAAGACGTGTAACCCATCTTGCCGAGACTTTTGTGTACTAGTATCTAAGTACGTCATAATTTACCGAAAACTTTGAAGGAATTTAAAGATAAAATTTGTAGAGGGCAAATGTAGGTGGGTGCAGGATAGGGGGAAGATGGGTGTGTAGGGATATTGCCACCGGAGCCTGTGCTCCATTGCAATTAAATTAAATTAAATTAAAAATTAATCGTATCGACACTTCCAACACTTATACCGCCCTCTGATGCAATCTGGGCAACAGCAATGCGACGATAGTCTTTCACAAGCACACGCGTGACTTGAATTTTGATGTCATTGACGCTGGCTTCCATTCCCCACTTTATCACGGCCATTTGGAAACGTCTAGGCCCATCGAACATTCGATTTTTTTACTAAGATTAGTATCTCCGAAATGTGCCTATGTTCCAAATTTCACTCGATTTCACTCCTTCGTTGAGAAGATCAACGCGTTGCGCAGCAAACGGCTTTACACTGTTACCTCTTGTTTACTTATGACAACAATGAAAATGTCGACGCGTTTGCGAGGGCTGTGAACGTGGATATCCCCCACCATCCCCCGCCACCGATTTCCCTTAAAGCAACACTGCTCAGGCCACTATGAGAGTCAAACGAACAAAATTCCGGTTTATGTTTGAATGCCCCACGTGCTTTCATAACTCCACAAAAGTAATCAGATACCGGAATTAGTGTAATGTGCTGGAAACAATTAAGTTTTTGTGTTCAGATTGAACACAGTTTAAAGTGGATCCAATATGTCACTAATTTAATGATAGGTTTTAGGAAGATGAGATTTTTCGTTTGAGTAGTTCAAGGTAATGTAGTTTTTTTTAGTAATTTCTATCCAATAATATCTTAAACAGGTCTTTAAAATAGTAATACAATACAGTTTGAAGTGGAGTATGTTTCAGAGGACACTTCAATTGAATATTTCCTCATAGTTGGTAGAAGCATAATTGAAAGTTTCTTTGTGCAGAAAGGAGTCGGAAATAAAAATATTAAACGAAGTTTCTTTATTTTTTAATCATTCCCACATAGTCATCGGGGTAGTTGGATGAAATGTAATCATCATTTCTGTTTATCGTTACATCATTTTGATTCCAAAACACGAACAATATTTTCTATTCCTTTGTTTTTTCTCCCTCTATCTCTCTCTTTTTTTCTTACGGTTTTACGCCTCGTCGACGATGACGTCGTCGGCCAAGTCATTAGAGTGGGAAAGGATGGGAGCAAGGAACGGGAATGAATTCATCCATGGCCTTTAGAAGGAATCATCCCGGTATGCCCCTGCAGTGATTTGGGGAAATCATCGAAAACCCAAATCTGGATGCCGGGACGAGGATTCGAACCCACGTCTGCCGAGTGCGTTGCCGCTCACCCTCCACGCTCGGTTTTTCTAACTTGACTCATCCCAGATTAGGAGCAATGGAAGACAGGAGGAGAGTGAAGAGAGTGTTGGTAGTGTACGAAGCATATGTTGGTGATGGGGCTTGGAAGGATTCATGGGCGCCCGCAGGATTGTTTCTAGGGGGGTGCACCAGGGCTGCATTGGTGCCCCTCCCCCCCCTATCGGCCCAAAAATTTCCGGGCTGGGCGACCTTTTTTTTGCACCCCCTTGCACCCCCATCCCGGCGCCCATGGAAGGATATTAGTCGAAAAATTAGGAATGGTGCATGGAAGGTAAGAGATGACCATGACCACAAGCTGGCAATCGATTTCATGCAAAAAGGAGTGGGAAAATTTTATTTTGTGGGTAAGGCGTCATGGATTGGAATTAATTACCAAGTGATGAATAATTTATCAAAAACGCCGAAGAAATTAAAATGAGTAAATCGCATATGCAGTTGTGGAAGGAATTTAACACTCAAAGTATATAAAAATGGGGTAATTACGGTAAGAGGGGGGCATGTGCTCCTTGGCAATTCAATTAATAATAATAGTAATAATAGTGCAATATAAGTGGGAAAACTGCACTCTGACTACACTGTTCGAGTCAGTCGCCAAATTGCAGCCATTTCGAAAACCTTCATTACACCTAAAAGCTACTCTACAACCAAAATAAACAATTGAGCTGTTGACACGGTTGATTCCCTGAAGTATCTGGGGGTGATAGTATAAATCAACATGAAATGGGACATGCACATAACTTCCGACGTAGGCAAGGCGAATTCTAAATTGCGATTCATATGGCGTATTTTGCAGGAATTGTAATGCTCATACAAAGGAGATAACGTATGAAAAAAACTAGTGCGTCCGCATCTGGATTAGTGTTGTGGGGTTTGGGATCCGTATCGCAAGGGCCTGATTGACTCAGTGGAGAGGGTGCAGAGGAGAGCCGCTCGATTCGTGACTGGTTGCTACAGCCCTTATGAAAGCATCACAGAACTGATACATAGATTGGGCTGGTATAGTTTGGAAGAAAGACGACGTAGCTTGCGTTCGAAATTTATTGGAGAATATGCGAAATAATTTAAATTTCGAGTGCCATGAAATACTTCTTCCGCCATCCTACTTAGGTCGCAATGACAGGAGGAGTAAGATTAGAGAAATAAGATGCCGTACTGATACTTTTATGTATTCCTTCTTTCCTCGTACCATTCGGGATTGTAATGCGCGGGTTTAGGGTTAGGTGCTTAGCACCCACTGCCACCCACAATGTTTGTGATCTGCAGAGTATGGATGTAGATGTAGATGTAGAACCAACCTGAGAAATTTAAAATAACAATTTAAGAAAGCGTTATTTAATCACGAATATAATTCAAACATTTTGTTAAAATAATTTAGAATAAATAAATAAATTTCTGATACCTATAGCTCAAAACAATTACTGCTTTTTAATTGTCCTCTCCTTGCTTTCAGCTACAGGAATGAATTATTGCAATTATTATTTTTTAAAAAACATGCGCACTGGCGGAGAGTCGCAACTCTACCCCACAATCTTCCCGCAGCCACTTTTTAGGTAGGCGATTGCTATTTCGGCGGCAGATAGGCGGCCAAGTTTTATTGTGGTACGGCACACGGTCATTGGAGAAGCACGCCTGCAAATGATTTAGGCTGACCGATCATATCGACCAGTGGTGAACTTGGCATTCAACTTTATGTTATTCTCTAATGGCGTAGCAATGGATTATAGAAACATAATTTAACAAGAGTTAAAAATCTTTATTCGTCCCCCTCCGTCGGAAGACCCAACAGTCATCATTTGTCACTGCAGCCTCATTAGAAGAAATTGTGAGCGAAGGAAGAAGATTAAATTCTGTCATACCATTAACAGATGCATGTTACGGAAGCTGATATGAGTGGTATGATATTTTTCCAAACTGCACCTACTTCATGATCTCACATAAATTATATCACTATTTGGGTGAAGTCGTTGGGCAAGTGGCTGTTCTGCGTGCAGCGACAAAACTTCCGTAACTGTCGTACTTTGAATATTGGCAGAAATTTATGATTCTGTAGGTGAACAAACACCTCAAAGCTTTAGTTCTATACAGGAAGTTGAACTTTTGCTTCTAACTAGGTTGAAGTCGCTATTTATCGATCTAGTCTATGTACATATTTTACGTAATTTGGCGTATGACATGAATAGAGAAAATTTCATCCTGCTGAAAAATTTAATTTTTGAAGTATCGTAAATGTTTTTATAAAATATTTAATTATTAATATTAGTCAAACAAGCTAGTTTTGCACAATTGTTTCAACAGAAACAAAAATGTCTGTTAATTAGTATCATTTCACATCCGACAGAAATAATTTCTCATTCATATTAACTGATGATTGCGTACGTGAGTAAATTTGTATCAGTTCACAATTAAGGAGAAAATAATGTTGTTCCAGAAGGCAAAGAGTTATGTTAAGAATAAAGTACTAAAAAGAAGCAAGAGAGAACGGGGTAGTGTAATGGCGGCCATTACTGTTCATTATTTTAATGAATAACTGCGTTGGTGGTTTACTGTCAGACGTTTTTGTATTGAGTTAGGAAGGTCAGCATGGAATGAAGATAGATTGTAAATATAGTCTGCTTTTTAGGTGATAGACAATAGGCTTGGGCAAAATATATCGATGTATCGAAATATCAATATTTTTCATAAAATAATCGTTATTTATCGTCGATATTTTTGTTTTAGATATATCAAAAAATCGATATTTTTTGAATTATCAATTTTAATTTTTTTATATAAACTCAATTCAGAATCCAGTTTGAATGCTATGGACCTATTGAGATCTGAACAAAGCAACGTCTGGAAAAAAAGGAGAGGTGTTGACTTTGACACTAGCTGTAAGCACTAGATGAAACTCCTGCTTTGATATTTGGAACGATTTGTCACGACTGTCAGCACTTGTAGCTACATTTTTCGCAGCAACTACCATACTGGAGCCTCGGTTCAAGCGTATGCACATTATTTCTCCAATTGGTGAATCAAATGCTATATCGAAAACAAGTAATGACATTCGCTTGAAACATAGGCAACGTAAGATTGTAATCGAATGATCACATTACAATTACATAATCTGTTTGGTGGGGTTATATGCAACAGGTAACAATTATTGTTGTGCCTGCAATATGCCGTCACACGGGTGGCGGTCAACTACTTTAGCCAGCCTACCTTCCAACCAGCAAGTGCAGACACGAAGTGTTAGCATTTTCTCGCGAATAACGACAAGCCAGGGAAGTGACAATAAAATGCAGTTGAACTCGCGACCAATAAGGAGGAGTCGAGTGAGGAGGGGTCATGTGTGTGTGTGGACGACTGTAACGCTCCAATAACAAGATTAGTTACTATTATATTTAAACATTTTTTCATGTCTGGACGAATCTGAAACTGGCTGGGACAGACAAGACGGTCGTTGCAGGAAAAAATGAACGGAAGCAAGGTTTGAAGGGAGGAGGAGGAGAGTACGAGGGGCTCTTTCTTCGACCGCCGTCGGGGACAGACGTCTGGTCAGCTCGCAGTGGCGGCGAGAGGCATCATGGAGTGTGCCATGGTTTCAAGTTTTTAGTTTTGATGGCTGATAGGGTGGACGTGTGGAGTGTCCAGTGTGCCTCAGAAGGTAAATGACCGCAGATACTAAACTGCACTAAAGTCAGAGAGCTGCTCTCTCACCCGAATAACGACCTTGGCGTGGAAACCGCAGATAATAGTTTCAGTCTGCCGAACAGTAATGAGTTTCAGCCGGAGCAATAAATTCAAATAACTTCCTGTTTATAATAAATCCATGGGTTTTTCTCAATTTGTTTAAATTACGTAAATATTTGATTTCTGACAGAGATGATATGTTCAATTTATGTGTAAATTTAAATGTCTGATTAAATGTCCAGGTTATGGAAGCTTTTGTTGAGTAGTCATAATGTCATGCATTTTAATTGATTATGAACCCTTTCTCAATTTGAAATAGTTTTAATAAAAATTTATCTAAGATTAAAATTAAATTCATGTGTTTCATAAATTAATAAGGCACCCAGACCCAGTGAACGTTACAAGATCGACACCAGCAGCACAAGATATCGCTGATAAAACTTCAATTTGGTCCACACATGAGAGACTATTGTCATCCTTGGCACTAGTATTACGCAAGAGATTCCCAGCTCTGGCTCTGTATCTGATGAGCTTAACCACCAGTAGATAGGAAATAAGACCCATTGAGGTTTAGGTAAAATTGCCAAATCTTGAAGCCGGTGCTTTCGGAAATCGCGCTGAATACTTGACAAGACAAGCTTCTTCTGGGTGATCCGAAAGAGTGGCTTCTGCAGTTATCGAACGTCAGCAGTAGATTGTTGGGGAACATGTAAAACAGAGATCTTTTGATGTCTGTATCAGACAAATAGTGGTTTGATTATAGTAAAAATAAATTAATTAATAAAGTTTCTATAATTTCTAGAAGTATCTTTAATGTTCCTAATTTTCTTAAATTTTTTTATACATTTTGAGAATATTTTTACATAATTTCTGGCTTTAGGCAAAAATATCGATATATAGACATATCAATATTTTTTTCTCGATACATATCGATACTGTTTATAAATATCGATTCGATGTTTATCGATACTTTTTTCCAATTACCCATCCCTAATAGACACAGGAAACTGGGTGAGACGATGGTAGATAGCTTTTTTAAGTCCTGCATACTGGTGAGGGGAATAGGATGTAGCAGGGAAGTGAGGGAACTTCGATACAAAGCTATGTTTAGACTGCTGCTTTATCAGGGTGGTGTAGTAAAGGCCCTTCCGTATCATATATGCCCATTCAATCACAATTTTACACGAGACAGCGCATCTCCCATACCTGTCCGCAACTGGACTTCACCAACTGTGGTCAGCTGATCATAATCAGCCTCGACATGCTTTCATGTACGGTATAACCAAGATTCACCACTAGTAATGTATCCAAATTATAGCAAATATGTGAACGAATTAAGGAAAACTACCTCTAAAGTATTTCTCATTGTTAACTGAAGAAACGTATTCGATTGTACGTGCCTAAAATAAAATTTTTGTTTTGAAAATTAAATCACCCTCAGCTTTTTTTTAGTTTAAAAAAAACCTAACTCCATTTTAATGTGTTGTATATCAATAATGTTATTAATCTGTAACAGGATGCGTCTGTCTGTCTTTTCGGCCAAGCATCACGTAAAACTACAGTACGAATCTGGATGGAGCTTTCATAATTCTAAACCTTATTATCTAGCTTAAAATCTGCGGCAATCTCTGAAGTGTGCCCTGAAGGCACAATAATCAGAAAAAGTCAAAGCCACTGGAATGTAGAAGAGAAACGGGATGTCATTGCAATAAAGATACAACAGTCCATTCAAGAGATCATTTTTTTTTTTTTTTAAAAACCTATCTGTTTATTTATGTTAATAATACGCATATCTTCGTGATTCAGAGCCACATCGTGAGTATTGAAATTTCTGTTGCACTGACATGCACTCTCCGTAGAGCGATTTCAGCGAACCACTGATGTATCAATTTCGTAGTTTGAAAATGATTGAGAAAAATATCAGCTCAGCGCTGGCATATTTAATCAAAAAACAAAACGTAGCTGCCTGCAGCGTGGGGGCAGAAGCTGAGTTTCGATAGTCGATATCAACCCCGGTGCTTTGTGGACAAGCCTCGCGTGCCTCCGACGCAGACAAAGGCTGGCCGTGTCTCTGGCTGGTTCAATCGCCGGAGGCCTGTGACCGCCCAACTACAATGTGGCCACAGCGGGGCGCCAGTGGTCAGAAGGGTCCATCCATAAATTACGTCACACCTTGAGGGGAGGGGGTCAACAAAGTGTGATCATCGTGTAATAAGGGGGGGGGGACATGTCATAAACTTTGTGACAACACATGTATAATTTGTATCATTTTTTTGATTCGTATTGCCCCAGTGTCGAGGCATACTTATTTAAACGATCATGTGGCATCTGTGGACTATATTTTTCAATCATACAAAGTCAGTAACCAACATAAGCAATTACATAAGAAGCAACTAGAGGTTTTCCCCATCATGAAGATTCGTCTACAAAGCTAGACGCTAGACGAAACAGGGAAGTTGTTTGCTTATTAAACGATGACGATGCTTTATGGTTGGATGAAGATGATGTTGACACATCGAATGTTCCCAACACTATCGAAATCAAGAGTGAAGTAACTATTATGCCAATAATAAACAGTATCAAGGAATGGGTTCAAAATCCATGGACACATGATAACTCAATTTTGTATCACGAATTCGATTTTTTATGTTTTTTTTTAAAAATAATTTCTTGAATGTTTGATTTATTGTTGATATAATTTTTTAAATTGAAATACATAAATCATTTTGGAAGTGCTGTTTTAATTTATAAATTTAAAATTTCAAAATATGTAACGTCACACCAGGGAAGGGAGGGACACACAAATGTGACAACCTGTGACATGAGAGGGAGGAGGGGTCCAAAAATCATGAAATTCGTGTGACCTAATTTGTGGATGGCCCCGGAACCTGCACCCCTTCCTAGAACCCTTCCTGTGCCACGGTAATCGTCTCAAATGACGTACTAACAATCTGATCCTTACAAAAGTGTTTGCACCAATGTTTTCACCACTTTTGAATACCAGTTATGTAATAACACTTTTACCAGTTGTCACGTAGCTCAGGAGGTAGACCATCTGTCTACGACTCAGACTATCGGGGCTCAATCCTCGATGAAGCCGAAGATGCTTTCTCGAAGGTGAACGTTCGATACAGCTCCTCAGTCCCATTGAGCCTGATATTTAATGAGTACCGTGGAGGAAACTTCACAGGAAGTTAAAGCACGGCGCTGACCCTGCTACATCCCTTCGATTGCCGGAGTGATGTAATGGGAGTGCGGAGCTCTGTCTCTTGTGAATCCTGCGGGCAACAGCAGTAGCCGCAGGAACCCCGTAACCCTTACTTTTTATCCACGAAGTCTACGACAAGATTTACGTAATGATTCATTACAGTTACTGTTCCACTTCCAAGTATGTGTTTATGGTTTGCGTTACAATCATCTCAACAAACCTCCCACAGCTGAGGAATAACCTACGGAAAGCGTCGCTAGAAGGGAAAGTAAACAGTTAAATTTTTATACAAATTCGTTTAGTACAAGACATAATGTCGTACTAAGTTAGAGAATAGATCGTAAACATCATATGCTCTTGTAATTTTAATAAAAAAAAATAGAAAATGTAAATTTAAATGTACTGACGCACACATATCCCTGCCTCGTATTATAATATTTTTTATCTCTGACTTTTGTATTTGTGCGCGGTTATTTTCTCATCAGACGATTGCCTTTTAGCTGGCAGTTACACTTCCTTTTAACAATTTTAGAGCAAATAAAATCAGATGCAGATTATCATTTGAAATTTTTCTCGTTACCCAAGCAGCGATGTGGTGATTGCCGGACCATTCAGTTTGCGTCCAGTCTTCAGGTTCAAAGCATTTTATTAAAATGGATAAGCAGTGGCGGAGCTCTTCTTCTTCTTCTTAAGTCGCCTTCTCCTATTGGAGGTTGGCGGTCCACATAGTTAGCTCTAAGTGTGAAACTGCAGCATGGAAAGCCTCTTCAGACGTACAATTGAACCATCTCCGAATGTTTTTCAACCACGAATTCCTTCTCCTCCCAACAGATATTTTCCCTTCAATGATGAGCTGCAGTAGCTGGTACCTATCGCCTCTCATAATGTGTCCTAGATATTGAGTTTTCCTTTGCTTTATAGTGAGCAGCAATTCTTTTTGTTTCCCCATCCGATGAAGTATTTCTTCGTTTGAGACTTTCAGCATCCAAGATAAGCGCAAGAGACGACGATACAAATACATTTCAAAAGATTCAATCTTTTTCTCTAGTTTTTGGTCTAAGGTCCAGCTTTCACACCCATAAAGAAAAATGGAGAACACGTAGCAGCGAATCATTCGCAATCTCAATTGCAGACTGAGATCCGTGAATTCTGCGGGAAGCGGCAGTAGCAGTAGAAATCCGTAACCTTTACCTTTAGAATTCAGTTACTGATCTCCATCCAAATATGCCTATAGTGGTTGCATTAAACTGAGTCCGACAAATCTCCCATAGCCGTGAAACAACATACGTACCGTAAAGCATCGCTGAAAGGGAAATTCAGTAGTTAAGTAGTTAAGGTGAACGTGTCGAAATCTCAGAAACGAAATTTTGGAAGACTTTCTTTAATTACTGTTGTGAAGTAAAAGTGAGTACTTTTTCCTGTTAGATAGTATCGTGACTATGCACATCACACATTCAAATGTGTTTATTACCGGTAGTAAGTAGAACTGGTGCTTATGGCAGCGTTGCAAAAGAATGGTAAAACAGTCACCAATTACTTACAATAATACTGTATTGTGGAGGAGAAATTTTGAAGAATTGAAATCTTGATAGCTGTTTCTAGAACGGTAGCATAGCTCCTCCCGATTTGTCTCTTGCGTGGTACGCATCCCGAAGGTTGACATGATCGTCGCGCAGGATGCGTCCCAGGCAATCAGGCTGCAGACGTTGATGTCAATTTCCTTTCCTCCGATCGTTTCTAAGTAATGTTGCATGTTTGTAGATGATTGTGACAGGCGAATTACCATCAACGGTCGTATGCCCTAAATACTCGTGTGATTTTGGATTTGACACAGGCGTTGTGATTAGGAGCCGTGTATCACCACCTCACCTACGTCGTTGAAAAAAAGTCCAGAGTGATTCAGTTTTCTATGACCATCGGTTCTCAAACTAACCATACCCACGTAGAGAGTAAATCACCAAGATTGCGTATTTCACAGTCAACGTGACGGGTCCTCACCCAGTATCGGGTCAAAATGTTATCACTCATTCAAGAGGTAACTAAACACCTTTTTGGATGTTGACCATGGATTAATCCAGCCGAGTTTTATACATTCATCTTATGTTCCATAGAACAGCCTTTGTAACATTTCTGATTGTGTGAATGAATTAGATAGCGTCCACAAGGTACTTTTCATCATTTAATAATATTTTATGGCTTTTGTTTTATTTAATTTCTTTTTAAAAATTTAGCTGCTTAAACCAACATTTTCAGCTTTTCAATTACAAGAAAAAGAAAAAAAAAAAAGAAAAATTTAAATCTACCCATATCCCAAACAAAGATTAACAATGATGTTTACTTTGGAGACAACAAACTAACGAGTTTTTGGTAACGGGTCTCTTTGTTGCGTAGTTAATTGTAAACCATTGCATTAAATTGCCCCCGATCGACAATGTTACGCCCAAACAACATATTCGTACTTTTGTAACTCTTTTCACCGACTTTATACCGTATTATTATTTCAAGATACTGGTGCACCCGATATTTATCAGTGATCTGCTGTAGCCACGTGACAATCCTGTCAGCAAATAAGGATGACCGACCAGTGTTTGCTAAAGAGTTTATGTATGACAAGGGAACTCGGAGCACACCTTTAAATTGGTGCTACGAATCGGAGAATTTCACTGACTGATTTGTGTTTGCGAGACCTATTTCACGGCATTGGTCAAAACACTGCATACTAACAATATTAATTTCACAACATTACTGGGTTTTTTGCGGCCTCCTCCACTCCTTTCGCTCTCTATTGCAGCCTTCTTCTACTTGGCTTCTCCGCCATTTATATATTTTTTTTTTTTTTTTTTTTTTGATTCTTCCATGCGTTTGACTAAGAGATTGTTAAAGGTTAGGACGGTAAAAAATGCGACACTACAGACTACAAATGGTATAATATCAGCGCTAAAATAAAAATCTGTTGATTCCATATTGAACACTGAATCCTTTCAAAGTAAAAATAGTAGAATCTCAAAGTAACTTGAAATGTTAATTGTGTAATAATACTGTGGAACAGGGATGTAAGAATTGTGGACAAATATTCTTTAGAATTGAAAAATTAATTTAAAACTTGTAAATTAACTGTAATAACATTTTAAGTCAGTCTGAACTCAAAGCAAGATGAGAGGGAATATACATTATATGACTTTTCCAATGCTCTTTTGTTCAAACCATGGGAGATACTTGCAGGGATATGATGTCACATATTTTCTTTCTACCAGTTCGTCAAGCGCAGAAGAGACAGAGGTTTTTTTTCCTCTCTTTTTTTAATTGAAAACTTCTACAGGAGCGTTTGAGCCTTTTTTGGATGGGGATAAACTAAAGAGTTCGCATCACAGACTTGCTATGACATGTTATGCACATCGGACGCTTTACGGATGGGTAAAATCTTATGAGCTCGTATCATCAACATGTTAACAGTATATATGTAGCTATAAATATGACGTGTTGCGCTTGGACAGCAGTGAATGTGTAGATTATACTATTATCTAATAATACAGGGCGTTCGCCGGGAAACGCTACCCACTGTTAGCGCTACAAGGAAGAAACTGCTCCCGGCGAGCGAGCGGTCAGCTTCCGGCATTGTTCGACCGTCGGCCGCGGACTATTTCATAATAATTACGCTTCATAAATTTGTATGTGGTAAGCATTTAAATGTGACGTCAGTTGCGGATCAACAGTGCCATCGTGGACACCCTGCAGGTACCAGTTGCAAAATCTAATCCTAGGCCCCTGGTCTATTTCTGTAATTTTATGCACCACAATTGTTTTGTACGGCTTTAAATGAACTAGCTTTGTTACTTTCCAAGCTGACGTCTTAGATACGCCTGCCTGCTGCCCTAACTGACTTAATGATTTTTTGGGTGACTGTTCTAGTCGAAAAGCGATATCGTCAATTTTCTCCTCTGTGAGAATACGGTTAACCGACAGTCTCTTTTTGTTAAAAAATGAACCCGTTTCTCTTACTTTTTTAACCAGACGCAGAATTGTTGATTTAGCTGGCAGTAAAGCGCCAGGATATTCGTGACGAAATTTACTGCAACACTTTTTAAACGACTTCTTCTTCACATATGTATCGTAGAGAAATATTATTTGTTGCAAACTGTAACGTACCATAATTTTACTCACACTCAAACACGGTACAGATTAGTAAGAGTATGAAGCCCCAAACCAGCCAAACCGCAAAGAAACGTTTATTCACAACACTGTTGGGGCAGCGGAGGTGTTAAATAGCGCAGTGATTCACGGTGCCGTGTGGCGGGAGCTGCTGGCTCCACTGCCCGAGCAAGTTTCCGACGGCAACAGACTGGGAGGGTAGCGTTTCCCGGCGAACGCCCTGTATAAAAGTGAATATTCGTTTGTTGGTTGGTTGGTTTGTAAGTCTTCTATACGTTCCTATAAAATTCATCCGATTGCGATGAAACTTTGGTGAGTTATTGTGTGCGTGCCTCGGAAGTTTTCTGGCCCTCAATTTTTTCGAATGATCTTTATATAAATCCATTGTTTTACAAAATTTTGGTAGTATCTAGTACACGTATACTTAAAAACAAGGCGGTCTGGTAGCTCAGTGGTTAAGACTCTCACTTCCTTCAGTTTCTCTCACCGGGCGCAGGTTCACATCCCGTGGTGAGCGAGAATTTTCAGAAGCTGTATTTGACTATATGAGCTACTCCACATTAAACTGAATGCCTCTGAGGAAAGGAATTGGCCTTCCTGCCTCTGATGCCATCCTCCTACGGAAAGATTCGAGCAACCTTTGTGTTGTGGGGAAAGTTAGATATTTTTATTTTGAACTGAAAACTTCTTCAGGAGCATTGTGGATGGGTGAAATCATATGAGTTCGCGTAACCGACATTCTGATGTTAACTGTATATCTGTAGCTAAAAGTATGATGTTTTGTGCATAGACAGGGGTGTGGCGGTTCAGTTGGATATTTGAAACTAACATATTTCTCTTTTTCATGAAAGCTCTTTTCGCTAGTGCTATTCTGCTTTTAACATCATTCCTGCTTCTGCCATCGGTTGTAATTTTACTTCCTAAGTAGCAAAATTCACTAACTTCTGCTATCGCATCTGACCCTGTTTTTATATTTATTCTACTAGTATTGGTATCATTTCTGCTATGTTTCATCACTTTTCTCTTGCTTAGGTTTATATTTAGTCCAAAATCAGCCTTCAGTATTTTGATCATGATAATCAATAACTTCTCAATATCCTCAACCTGTTCTGCTAATAAGACAATTTCATCAGCAAATCGTAACATACTGATTTTTTTCTCCTTGAACATTTATGCCTCATTCAAATCTTTCTTTCACTTCCTTTATTGCTTCTTCTACATACAAGTTGAATATTAATGGTAGAAAGTGGTTAATTATATGGTAAGCATTAAAGAGAAAATATACTCAATAGTCTTAGAAACACAAATAAGTGCAGCCAATGCCAACAAACCGATACCTTAATCCAAAGATTTGAGTGTGAAGGAACGAAGGACATACGGGTATGGACTAAAGAAAAAGTAACAATAATAACCAGGATAAAAAAAATTAGATCAGAACCGAAGAACTAATAAAACCACAGAGGAAAGCATATTTCCGACACAAAACGTATCATCACAATGTGGCTACTAGGACACGCTGTCTACTACCATTCCGCGTTCAGCGGCGGTCAGACGCGGACGTGCTGTCAGCAACTTCCGTTTACGCCGCAGCTATTATAACAGTGTTAGTGTGAAGTTTGTGTGTGAGCTATTGAAAACCCATCAACGCAGCCGCATTTAGGCGATTCTGCAGTAAAAGGTAAGAGATGGCTTCCACCGCCATAACAAGAAAAAACACAGTGAAATTCACATTCGATCGAGCATACGTAAGACCATCGGCCTATGAAATACATGAGTGGTTGTTTGATAAAGTAAAGCTAATTGACGAAGAAATACTGGGAATACAACTAGACTCGTTCCAGAACTGCGTTTTTGTTAAAATGATAAGCGAGGAACATTGTGTTAGTGTAATTGAATCAAATACCGGCAACCTAAAATTCCATCATGCCGATGGAAACGTAAGCAATGTTCAAGTAACGAACGCAGGAATGGGAAAAAGACAGATAAGAGTGTTAAATCTGCCCTTTGAAATATCTAATGAAGCCATTCTACAAGCAATAAAACCGTTCGGAAACGTGGAAGAGATCGTAGAAGACAAATGGGGAGGCAATATCAGGTTAAGAAAGCAAATGGAGTGCGGCTAGTAAAAATGGAGATAACGAAACACATACCATCATACATCAATGTATGCGGTTTCAGAGCACTGGTTGTATACGACGGCCAGCCCAGAACTTGCGCTCTATGCAATTCAATACAACATATCAGAGCAAACTGCCCCCGCATACAACCTACAGTACTACCGCTAACCTACCTCAGACGAACAGGAACACCGAAACAAGATGAACAAGATGAAGAAATGCCACTGGAAGATCAGCAGCAGTTTCCACCACTGACGATAACGGACAGTGGGAACACGGAGACGAAAACAAGAAGAGAAACGAGGGAACAACAAAACGACGACATAAGGAACACTGAAGAAACAAGGTGCGACGAGGTATCCAAAACCATGAACACAAAAGCGAAAAACTTACAAGAAAACAGAAGGAGACTTGATAGAAAAGACAATAACAAACATGGAAGAGACAAAACAGAAGAGAAATGTTGAATCGTTGAAAAATACGGCAGAAACCGACGATAACAGGGAGTCGCCGACGAGAAGGACGAAACGACGACAGCAGAAGAAACCGAGTGGACGAAACCAGCGAAGCCCAAACCCAGTAAGAAACGTCGTGCAAGAAAACAACCAGAGACGAAAAGTAAAAAACTAGGGAAACATCCACTGAAAGAGAAAATACAGACGATGCTAAAGGCACTGGTAAAAAGCTCAAAAAGCAACAAATCTGGAAGAGCCGGCCACATTTAATGCAGAGTTAAATCCAAACTCAGTCAGGACACCGAGAAACGGTACGGAGACAGAAGGTATGTCCTTTAGTTGGGCAGACAACGATCATAACGAAGACATAGAGGATGTCAGGCAGACTCCTGAACATAAATCGCAGCGACGAACTCACAAGGAAACAAACACCTGGAGACCGTAAACAGGAAACTTAACGGTATAGAACAGACTTGACGTATGGAACAGCTGCTGTCGGACACTAATGGATTGGCGGACAACCAAGGCCAAGCACCATCACAATGAATCAAGTCTTGACACTAACAACGATTAACATCAATCGCATAACAGCTAAACAAAGTTTTATGCCTTGCAACAATTTCTTATCCAAAATCAAATAGACGTGACGTCGCACTCATGTAAGAAGTGATAATCAGGGACTTTGAACTCTTCGGTACGAAACCTAACCAATTTAGACTCCCACTGCAAAACCGGAACTGCAATAATAATCAAGGAAGGACTGTCCTACACAAACCCGGAAATTTAACATCCGGAAGGGGTATAGCAGTAATACATCAAGGACATATGCATCGTCAACTTATATGCACCCTCAGGCACTAATAAAAACAGGAGAGAGCGGAATTCTTCAAAGTGATATACCTTACTTATTACGAAGCAAGAAACCGACCAGACTTGTAATTGGCGGTGACTTTAACTGCGTAATTGACCGAAGCGACCAAAGACCAAACCCTAACATCTGTCAAGAATTAGCAAAAATGGTCGAAGGATTAGGCCTCAAGGACACGTTTCGGGCATTGCACGGAAACCAAACTAGTCACACACACATGACCCCGACATCAAAAAGCAGACTTGATAGAATTTACGTATCTAACACTCTAGACCCAGCAGTTAGTAGCGATGAAATAGTACCCTTAAGCTTCTCCGATCACTGTGCGTACATATGCAGAATTAGTGCGACCCAATTAATATTCAGAGAGGTAAAGGATGAAATGAAGTTTCGCTTCTTCGCGATGCTGAATGTAAGGAAAGCGTCATCACCACCTGGTTTTCAAGTGTCAGAAACTGCCACAAGTATAGCTCAAATTTAAGCTGGTGGATAACCCATGCGAAACCAAGAATAAGAAAAGCTATTATCGCCTACTCACACGTAAAACATCACTGGACAAACAATACCATGGAATTTTACTACAGATGTCTGAAGGACCTGTACAAAAAAGACGTGCACACCATCCACGACCACGTACTGATTAAAAAGTATAAAGCCAAAATTAACAAATACCAAGCATCAAGAATGGAATCCCTTTTAGTCAACACCGATAGCGTGGACTTAGTAGAGAAAGAGAAGGCATCGCTATACCATCTGATTAGGGCGACAAAAAGAAGAAACTCCCAGTACTTATCAAACATAACTGCGGAAGATGGAGTCAGAACAACCAACCAAAAGGAAATTCCCGCAATGATCTGGAACCATTTTTCATCCTTTTACAGAGCCTCCACCACAACCGGAGATAACAGGGACTCCACCCTAAACCACATAAATGAATACATGGACGACAACGAGCGAAGAGAGATTACCAGAGACATCACACTAGAAGAAGCAGAGTTGTCCCTCATGGCTGGGAAAACTAGAAAATCTCCCGGTAAAGACGGTCTTCCCCTGGAATTTTATAGAGCTTTCTGGAACATCATATCCCACAAGATGGTCGATATATTCAATGAAATATGGCAGATTGAACGATTGCCTGAAGCCTTCACGGAAGGCATAATAATTCTCATCCCAAAAACACCACACACGAAGAATATCAGAAAGTTAAGACCCATAACGCTACTGAACTCCGACTTCAAGATTTTGACTCGTATCCTGAAACGAAGAATAACACCATTACTCACCAAAATTCTTGGCCCGTACCAAGCGGGTCCGATCCCTAATCGCGGGATCCAACATGCAATCTTGGAACATAGAGATATCATCTCCTTGGCAGACAACCTGAAGCTAAAAGCGGGAATTCTCTTCCTAGATTTCGACAAAGCATACGATCGTGTCGAACACCAGTTCTTATACAATACCATGAGGAGAATGGGCATGGGAACAAGCTTCGTATCAGTAATCAAGAAACTAACCAACGGTGCTACCACAAGTGTATTAGTAAACGGATTCATCTCAAAAAACTTTCGTATGGGCCGAGGGCTGAGACAAGGCTGCCCCCTCTCAATGGTCTTGTTCGCCATATACACGGAACCCTTACTACGGAGCATCCACTCCTTGACAAAGGGTATAACGTTCCAAGGTAGAAGATACACTACAAGAGCTTATGCAGACGATATTGGGTTCTACGTAACCGACAATGACGACCTAGTAACAATTAATAACCAGATAAAGATTTATGGCCCTGAAAGTGGCGCCACAGTCAACATGGACAAATCAGGCATACTTTACATTGGATCAGGACCTCAAAATCTTGTAAATACTTATGGATTCAAACAAATGAGCAAACACAAGGCCTTAGGTGTGTGGCTAGAAACCAATCCACTCAAAATGAGTGTAATCAATTGGCGAGAAGTGTTAAACAGCACAAGGGCCATTCTGCAACTGCACAAAACCAGACGGATCAACAAAATACAGAAAGCAAATTTAATAAATCTGGCGGTCCTTGGCAAATTAAACTATGTTGCCCAAGTGCTCCCTGCACCGAAAGGGATAATACAAAGCGTTCAGAGGGCAGTAGCCTGGTTCTTGAGCCAAGGTGACATATTCAAAGTCAACTTCCAGACGCTAACCCTGCCAAAAGCAAGAGGAGGTTTAGGTTTAATGGATGCAAGAACCAAAGCAAATGCGATCTTCATACAGGCAATGAGGAAAGTATCTGAAAACAAGGAAACCATAACGGCACAATTATTGGAACATTACAAACCGGTGAGTACAACGGCACCGGTAGGGATTGCCCATATCAATAATTCCCTTTACCATTTCAGGCTGTACTTCATCGAAAGCAGCTATATCATGGAGACAAGAAAGAACAACTTTCCCAAGACAACAAAAGAGATTTACGCATGTATGATGGCCCATAAACGGGGAAATATAATAGAAACTAAATACCCGGAAATCAACTGGAAAAACGTGTGGGCAAACATTTTCAACAAAACAATTCCGTCCGAGACTCAAGCTCTTTGGTACAAAGTAGCCAACGAGACCCTGGCCACCAATGAGAAGCTACATCGTATTCACCTCAAGCCAACAGATAGATGTGACACTTGCGGCAACACAGATACGCTAGTACACCGAATCTCTTGCGGAAGAGCGCAAACAATCTGGACGTGGACAAAACATTTAGTGGCACGCATGATGCAAAAACCGCCCAGGAAAATACTCACCAATATCCTAACAAAGCCGGATTTCAAGATTATACCTATAGAGAAACATAACAGTCTAATATGGATTTTAGGACACGCAATGCAGGATATACTGCAGAAGACATCCCAGAACTTAGAAGAGTATTTATCAACCTTGAAAATTAAAGTTTGGAGTTTAAAGAAAACGACGAAATACAAAACAAAATTTGGAAGCTATCTGGACGAAATAGCAAAAATAAAAAGACCATCAAATTAAAAAGTAAAAAATTTCAGAACTTGAGACTTCTGGCAAAAAAAAAAAAAAAAAAAAAAAAAAAAAAAAATAAAAAAAATAAAATAAAAAATAAAAAAAATAAAAAAAATAAAAAATAAAATAAATAAAAAAAAAAATTAACCAATAATGTGACGGCTAAATAAGAACGTTGGATACGTGAAAATTTTAATTTTTGTTTTTTCAGACAATGGCGTGCGAGGAAATGCCAAAGTCCATTGTCTTCTTCTTTGATCACTTAACAACACATCAGGAGAAGATTAAAAAATTAAAAAATAAAAAAAAAAAGACGGTAACGGCAAACCCAAAGCCTGGGAAACAGGAAAATATTTAAGTTATAAATATAAATGGCGGAGAAGCCAAGCCGAAGAAGGCAGTAATGGAGAGCGAAAGGACGGCTGTAAGGGGTGGAGGAGGCAAAAATAAAAAAAAACAAAAAAAAAAAAACTACACATTCTCAAACAAAAGCAAAACAAAACAAGAATATTGGTTTTACTGAATAGAAGTATATAGCAAAATTACACCAGCTCAAAAGAAATGGTCCTTTGCAAATTTTCTTAATTGTTATAAACGAATAAAGTAAAAGCATCAAGACTGAGTAAGAGACAAATGGGCAGAGAAGCCAAACCGAAGAAGGTTAAAAATGGAGAGAGAAGGATGTCTATAACGGAAAGAGGAGGCCGAAAAAGAAAAAAAAAAATTTAAAAAGTTTGATAAGGCGAGTCCCTGGGGAATGGAAGGTCCACGGTTTCGAATCCTGGTCACAGTTGGGTTTTTTAATATATATATTTAACCTCTGCAATGGCTTAGGAGTTATCTTACGAGCGTGGTAAAAACAGATTTCTAATTGTTCAAAAATATTGTTGCTGCTGATTTTAAAATTAAAAACTCTATAATTTTTTTATAATAATTTTGTATTTATGAGATGAATTTTGAAAATATGGTTACTTATGTATAGAAATTTCAAGTTGAAAATATGTGTATTTTTTTATTTACTTCAGTTACCATAAGCTTTTTTTAGAATATAATGAAATAATTTATAGTACGAATAACCTAAGTATTGTTGAAATTAATGGTAATGATGAAGCAAACAATGAAAATGGTGTTCGAAATTAAGTTCATTAAAATTAATGTGAATACAAATACTATGTATAAATAATATAAATGTATAGGCTATTAATTATTATGACAATTAAGTTGTATTTATATTTTGTAGATATACATATAAAACAGACTAATGTTAGTGATTTTAATTA